>JAFIRS010000181.1:280000-597500 GCA_018342105.1 Gonioctena quinquepunctata
AGTTTTTTTTAAAAATTTTTTTGGGTTTTTAAACCCCTTTTTTAAACCTTTTATTTTTTTCCCTTTTTTAAAATTTTTTTAAAAAAAACCCCAAAAAAAAAAAAAAAAAAAAAAATTTTTTTTTAAATTTCCAATTTTTTTAAAAAAAAAAAAAAAAAATTTAAAGGGGAAAAAAAAATTTTAAAACCCCCCCCTTTCGGGTTTTTTAAAAAAAAGGGGGCCCCCCCCGTTTGGGGGGGTTTTCCCCCCCAAAAAAAATTTAAAACTTTGGGGGAAAAATTTAAAAAAAAAAATTTTTTTAAAAAAAAAAAAAAAAAAAAAGGCCAAAGGGGGCCCCCCCCCCCCCAAAAAAGGAAAATTTTTTTCCCAAAAGGGGGACTTTAAAAAAAAAATTTTAAAAATTTTTTTTTAAAAAAAAAAAAATTTTGGGGGGAAAAAAACCCTTTGTTTTTTTTAAAAAGGGTTTAAAAAGGGAAAAACCCAAAAAAACCCCCAAAAAAAAATGGGGGAAAAAAAAAAAATTTTTAAAAATTTTCCCAAAAAAAATTTTTCTTAAAATTTTTGGGGGAAAATTTTTTTTTTTTTTTAAAAAAAAATTTTTTAAGGGGTTTTTTTTTGTTTAAAGGGGAATTGGGGGGAAAAAGGAAAAAATTTTAAAATTTTTTTTTGGGGGGGAAAAACCCCCAAAAAAAAGGGGAAAAAAATTTTTTTCCCAAAACCCCCTTTTTTTTTTTTAAAAAAAAAAGGGGGGTTTTTTTCCCAAAAAAAAAATTTTTTTTTTTTCCCCCGGTTTTTTAAAAAAAAAAAAAAAAAGGGGTTTCCCCCCCCCCCCTTTTTAGGGGCTTTTCTTTTTTTTCCCCCCCAAAAAAAAAAAAGGGGGGGAAAAAATTAAAAAAATTAAATTTTAAAAAAATTTAAAAAAAAAAAAAATTTGGGGTTTTTTAAAAACAAAATTTAAAAAACCCCAAAAAACCCCCCTTTTAAAAAAAAAAATTTTTTGGGGGCCCCCCAAAAAAAGGGGGGGGAAAAAAAAAAAAAAAAAAATTTTAAAAAAATTTTTACGGGGAAAAAAAAAAAAAAAATTTTTTTTTTCCCCCCCCCAAAAAAAAACCAAAAAACCCCCCCCCCAAAAAACCGAAACCCCCCAAAAAAAATTTTAATTTAAAAAAAATTTTTTCCCCCTTTTCCCCCGGGCCCCCCGGGGGCCCCCTTTTTAAAATTTTTTTTCCCCAAAAAGGGGGGAAAAAAAAGGTAAAAACCAACCCCAAAAAAAAAAAAAAAAAAAGAACCCCCCAAAAAGGGGGTTTTAAAGGGCCCCAACCCCCTAACCCCGGGGGGGAAAAAAAAAATTTTAAAAAAATTTTTTAAAAAAATTTTTTTTAAAATTTTAAAAAAAATTAGAAAACCCCCAAAATTAAAAAAAAAAAAAAAAAGGGGGTTTTTTTTAAAAAAAAAAAAAATTTAAAAAATTTTCCCCGGGAAAAAAAAAAAATTTTTCCCCCCCCGGGGGAAAATTTTTTTTTCCCCTTTTTTTATATATAAAAAAAATTTTTTTTTTTTTTTTTTTGTTTTTAATTTTGGTTTTAAAAAAACCCCTTTTTTTTTTTTCCCCCCCTTAAAAGGGGGGAAAAAAAACCAAAAAAAGGGAAAACCAAAAAAATTTAAAAACAAAAATTTTCCAAGGGAAAAAAAAAAAAAAATAAAAAAATTTTTAAAAAAAATTTTTTTAAAAAAAAAATTTTTAAAAATTTTTAAAAAACCCCCCAAAAAATTTGTGGGGCCCCGGGGAAAAAAAGGGAAAAAAAGGTTTAAAAAAAAAAAGGCCCCCAAAAAAAAAAAAAAAAAAAAGGGTTTTTAAAAACCCCCTTTCCCAAAAAAAAGGAAAAAAAATTAAAAGGGAAAAAAAAAAAAATTTTTAAAAAAAATTTTTTTAAAAAAAAAAAAATTTTTTTTTGGGGGTTTTTTTTTAAAAAAAGGGGGGGTTTTTGGGGGCAACCGAAATTTTTCCCCCCCCGGGGGGGGGGGGCCCCCCCAAAAAACCCAAAAAAAATTTTAAAAAATTTTCCCCAATTTGGGGAAAGGAAAAAAACCCCCCCCAAAACCCGGGGAAAAAAAATTTTTAAAAACCCCCAAAAAATGGAAAGGGTGGGGTTCTATTTCACGAACAACGCGTGATTTTGAGATAGTCATTGAAAATAAAAATGTCTTTTCGTGAAAATTCAATGGAAATCGATGAAATTAGTGAAAATTCGTGCACTCCGCCGGAAATTGCTCAAGCTGCTCTTAATTTACTGCCAGAGAAGTCGAGAAGCAAGTACGAAAAGCAGTATGAACTTTTTAATAAATGGTGCGATTCAAAAGGAACCAAGGAGATATCAGAAAACATTATAATTGCGTATTTTGTAGAGAATACCAAGGTAATGAAATCCTCTACACTTTGGTCTATACAGTGCTTCTCGAAAGTCCCCTCTCCCCCTCTCATTTTTGGAACGATTATACATAAACAAGTGAAATTTGGAAACTGAATATTAAAGGTTGTAAACTTCCCTACTAGTGATGATAGATGACGAAATCGTCAAAGATGACGTCACAAGGCCATTGTGACCAATAATTTTAAATGGAACCCTACGGCAAGCGACACCTCTTTTAAAAGGTATCGAAAAAACCTATTCAATGATACTAATTTTGTTTGTGTCTATGGCAGTTTTGACAACTCGCTTTTAAAAAACGCAAAGCTGTGATGAATTAAATCAGTTAATACTAAAATTCCAAATTCAAGCTCCGCCTCTGGATAGTTGTCAAATAAGATGACGTTTTTGTTAGTCTCCCTAATTCGACGTTTTTGTAATTGTCCAAGTTTTTGTACATTTAATAATTTGTGTATTGTTGATCGAACGTTTAACTGTTTTAGCAGCTTTTGGTACTTTTAATATTTTTGTACATTTTAATAATTTGTTGAACTATTGTGAGCCGAACGTTTAAGTGCTTCAAGAAGCGAAATGGTACGTGCTTCAGGTGATAAAGTAGCAGCGATCCTAATTTTTGGAGAAACTGGACAAAATATTCATGCAGCAGAACGCATTTTTAATGAGAGGTTTCCCGATCGCCCTGTTTCGAGGACTTATTTAAGGGAGCTTCTTCGTAAGTTTGAAACAATGGGTAGTATTAATGATGCGAAACGACTCGGCAGACCACAAATTTCTGATGAGAAAAAATTGATATACTGGCAGAAGTAATAGTTAATCATACTTCTTCAACAACTCACGTTGTATTTACCTGTGAAGTCAGTCGAAGTACAGTACACAGGGTGTTGAAAAAAAACAAATTTCATCCATACAAATCCAAAATGGTTCATCAACTCTCAGACGACGACCCAGACCGAAGAATAGAATTTTGTGAAAATAGGGAAACTAAAATTAACCAACAGCCAGACTATGTCAAAACAATTTGTTTTAGCGACCAAAGTACTTTCTATCTAAATGGACATGTAAATACACAGAATGTGAGGTATTGGAGTGACGCAAATCCTCACCTGTTTCGTGAAAACCATACCCAATTTCCCCAGAAGGTGAATGTTTGGGCAGGTATCCTGGGAAACCACATCGTTGGGCCTCTTTTTTTAAATACTTATTCAACTGGTGAGGTTTATTTAGCTGTTGCAAAACGCAATAGAACCGTTAATCTTTGAAATTTTGGAAGATAATCCAGATGAATTCGGCAATTTGGAAATAGCATTTCAACAGGATGGTGCTCCTCCACACTATTACGGTGCACTAAGACGGTATTTGGATGAGGAGTATCGTGGTAGATGGATTGAACGACGAGGTTCAACGGAATGGCCAGCTCGATCACCGGACCTCACACCATTGGATTTTTTTCTGTGGGGGTACCTTAAATCGAAGGTCTACGCCACTGAACCTGACAATATTGACGTTTTAAAATAACGTATTTTTGCAGAACGTGAGGCTGTTTCCGCAGACACATTTGCAAAAGTACGAGAAGAGTTTAAAAATAGGATATTTCACTGTCAGGAAATAAATGGAGGTCACTTCGAGCAATTTCTTTAAGTAGGTACTGATTCTTAAATCTGTAATTAATATCATACTGAATGGAATTTAAATCTTAATGTTTACTAATGAGCAATTAAAACTGCCATAAACACAAACAAAATTAGTATCATTGAATAGGTTTTTTCGATACCTTCTAAAAGAGGTATCGCTTGCCGTAGGGTTCCATTTAAAATTATTGGTCACAATGGCCTTGTGACGTCATCTTTGACGATTTCGTCATCTATCATCACTAGTAGGGAAGTTTACAACCTTTAATATTCAGTTTATGTATAATCGTTCCAAAAATAAGAGGGTGGAAGGGGACTTTTGAGAAGCACTGTATGTATACTCAATGCTGAGATCTACGATATCAGTAAAACATGATATAAACATCAGCGAATACAAAAAAACTATTGGCTCATTTGAAACGTCAAGCTGTTGGCCACAAACCAATCGAATCAAAAACCTTAAATTTTCTAATTCCGAATGAAGTATAAACAAACAAATAACAAACTGAAGAATTAAATAGAATATTTTATAATATTTATGTCGAATGTTTAACTTGTAAACGTTATATATTCTTCAGAAAGTTTTGTTGAAATTTGTGAGGAGACAGAAATAATGTTGGTAAAAATAGTTTTGGCGTTAAACCAAAAATCTTCGATTTCTTTAATATCGAGACCGATTTAAAAAATAACAGGTCGCTAGTGGTAAATCTTATGTCTTGTAAATAGGGGTGATCCTCCTCTCAAACTGTAACTGTAACTTCAGCGAGAAAGAGAGAGCGAGCTGGAGAGCCATCAGATGATCAATTTAGTAAATGAAAAGGTCGTGTCGTGATCTCAGTGGGCTGGGAACTGGAACACGACAGGAGGAGATTTCGGGAACCTCCGGGCACTTCGAGTTACCCCTCGGCTCTTCGCTGGGTTTCCTTCATAAAAATCATCGTGAAATTGCCTGAAATGCGGAATCTGCTTACGCTCCGTTTTCCGGCAAGTCGAAATCGTGATGTAAACATTCTTGATTGAAAGTTGTAACACTAACAAGTGGCGGCGATCTTTTTTTTTTTGTTATTCACTGCAAATTATACTCACTCAGGTAGCATCATCTCTTATGAGATTCGAGTGTGGATTTCAAGCTTATTAATTTTTTCGTAGAAATACCATACAGGGTATACTTTTATAAGTTAACGCGATCTATATACAGGGCTTTTCACGATGAGCGTTAATTAGACGTTTCTGGCAAACCAGACAACGGATCAAACTGAAAATTTCACAGTATGCATAAATTAATATGATCTACACGCCCAAAATATTTTAGACGATGCGGCATTGCCGCTTCTACTATAAAGTAGCGGGTACTTTGATTTTTCAAATGGAACATCCTGTATATAATATCATATTATGATTTCGTATCACTTTGTCAACAACTTCATGTACTATTTCCCTATACATATCTGTTACCGTTTAGAAGATATAAATTAATTTCAATTTTTTTTCACCAAACATGTATTTTTATAAACGCTGATAATCTTGAACTCTCTGGTACTAAGACTATCAAATTCGAAATGGAGTGGAGGATACCAAGAGGATCTTCACTTCGAGTCATATTTTTATTTGCCTCAAACAGGGTCTTTAAAAAATGCAGATACTTTGTTCACATGAAAAAATGAGTGGAAGTCAATTTTTTCAAATGGAACACCCTGTATATTTCCACATTTTGGAGCTCACATCCAATTTTAGATTGACTTTGTTCAGATAATCCTATTTCGATTTCGAATCGTTTTCGAGATAAACTGTTTCAAACAGAAAATGACGTGGTTTCCTTGTATTCATCATTTATTTTTGAAATTTAACAGATTCCGTTCGATGTTCCTCCATCAGTCAAAGCCCTGTATAGAGAACTAAAAGTAGCACGGTTCTGAGAATTCGTAGAGACGGTGAAGGAAACATTGAGAATCCAACTTATAATTTTTGTTACTGTGACACTTCCGGTTTGTCCTGGAGTGACGTCATCTTTGTTATTTTCAACAGGATACCCTGTATTTCATAAAAGTTTTGGATTCCTTTCATGATTCTGATTCAAATTCATGTATCATACCACTTACCCAAAATGAACCGTTTTTGAGTTATTCCAGTTTTTTTTTAAATTTTTTTGTGATATGCGCAGTGGTGAATATTAAAGGTTGAACAGAACAGAAATAATTTTACAGGGTGCGCAGAAAATTTGATACAGAAAGTGAATGAGAAACATTGAAAATCCCATTTTTAATTTTTCCCATGATTCAATTCTATTATGAAAATGAGTCCTAGTTCTAACTGACTTCCCTATACCCAAAACCCATAATTTCGGAGTTATTCCATAATAGTTCTTAACTCTGCATATCTATCGACAAATGAAGTGAAGTTGTAAACTGATTTGTTTGAAAAAATGAACACGATATTCATAAAATGTGGAATCATCTGCGACTGAAAGATAAAGTTCAGTCACTATCTTCCATCGTTCAAGATAACCTCTTGTGGGGTGTTCATGTTGAAAAAGGAAACATTCTCAATTGAATATTGAATAGAAATATTTTTCTGTGAATTGAAAAAATCCACGATAAAAATGAAGTGATTTTTTTATAATATCTAATAAAAAACAACTACTTCCCTGGCTAAAGCCACGCTGAACATTGAACAACATCTGATGATTATTTTGGAAAGACTCCAAATCAAAAGAAAAAATCATCTATATGAGTTCTTAATTAGGACTGATGATCGTGAAAGCGTGAAATAGATTTTCGTCGACCAAAATGTATTGAAATTTCCGTCGACCGAAATGTATTGAAGACCTAGTGAGTGCGATGCCTCTCTTGCATCAATGTTACAAATGATTTCTGGTGAGTACTCTCTTTTGGAAAACCTTATTCTTTGCCTCGTTCTTAATTAAGACTGGAATATAAAATTAAATGACTATCTGAATGAAAAAACAATTTTTCACTTCCAGATTTTTTCTTTTGATTTAGGGTCCTTTATCAATATATATCAGATGTAGTTCAATGTCCAGCTATTTACAGGGTCACATACTTTTCAGTATATACCTAAATGGCCTGGTCGATCTGAACTGCTCAGGAGATATCATCAGTTTCGCAGATGATACGGTTATATTCTACCAAGACAATTCTTGGGATGCCCTTGCATTAAAAGCAGACACGAGGAATATAATACACTGGCTCAACAAACATCTACTCACTCCAGTCTAAAAACTATTTGCGACTGTGCAAGAACAGCAGAAAGTTACGCTGCCTACAGAGCTTATCGGAAACACTACAGAATTCAGTTAAATAAAGTAAAAAAATAACAGCTTATAATAATTGCATTTCGGAATTAAAAAACAAGCCAAAAACTAGCTGGCAAATAATAAATCACGAACTCAACAAAAACTAAATAAAAGAACCAGATATATCAGAGGTACCGATTGAAAATTTCATCAATTTATTTGCCAATGTTGCGAAAAGTGTAATATCGGCATAACCTTAAGCGACTGAAACTTCGGTTGACCTACTCAGTTGAAGTTCTTCGTCTTGTGACTCTTTTTTTCTTGCACCCTTATTGCCTTCACTCCGACTTACAAAAATAGTTGAAATGTGTTCGAATATGACTGGAGTCGGACAGTCAAATTTACCGACTTGTGCACGGCGAGGATAAACGCGGCCCCATCAGGTCACCAAAAAGAAGTACAGGAAGAAAAGAAACTGTAATAAATGAGGATGAAAAGACTGGCGATAGAGAAATCATACACTCGCTTTACTTTGAAAAAGAAATACCTACCTTGAACAAATAATTACTGAAATGAAAAAGGATGATTTCATTCCACCCATGGGTAGGAAAAACGTGTGGAAATGAATTTTCGTTATGAAAAAATTCAAAACAGAAAATTACTTTTAATAGAGAAAGACGAAATCATCTGCTGGCGGCGACGATATTTGAGGGCAGTTTCAAAAGGAAAACAGAAATATATTTTATATGGACGAAACTTGATTAAATGAAGGATATTTTGTTGGTAAAATATGGCAGGATAAAATGAATGGACTAGAAGAAAGAATGTGAGAAGCTGATAACATGCTAGAAAACACCGTAGAGCCACTTGTTATTTCTCTGGACTCCAACGACGATAGTTCATCGGACTACTCTGAATATGACTGCTAAAATTTAAAAATGTAATTGTTTTATTGTAATTAGTAGATTTTTTTTAGAAATATTAATATTTATTCCAATTTATATATTTTCATATTATTATTACTTTTTTATCTACTCAATATTAGAATAATTAATATCTCAATCTGCCTATCTCTATGATTATAATAATGTATAATTATTATCATTATTCTAATAAACTACCTGTAGTTACGCCGCTGTCAAATACATTTCATTCACAAAACTCCTCTTTCTATTGTTATGCAAATTAAGGTGACCTTAATTTAGGACCAATTCGAGATGTCACGTCTTAAATCACTAAAATACGGATTTTTTTAAACTATCATTGCAAGTTTACAATAGAACCTCTAAGTTGTCCACCCTGTTTAATGGGTTCTGTCATTGCAAATTTACATTTTATGACTCTCTCACATTAGCAAACAGAGTATAGTTATTCATTTTCTAGTTATATTAGGATTGAACACAAGTAAGTACTGTTTATATCCTTGTGTATGCTGGCTATACTTCATTCTTTTGATTTGATTGATTCAAATAGTCCTGACATATAATAACAGGCCAGTTTGAAAAATAACGATATTTTCATACGATGGAGGTTTCTTTCAGTTATACACAGCTGACATGAATAAATCTAAATAACAAACAACTCTGAGAAATAAAAAAACGCTTGTAGTTTGAGCGTTGCGAGCAATTAATCTCTTACTAGAATTCCTTCAACTGTTATGAAAAACCCAGCCTCTTCCATTCTTTCTTCAAACTCGTAAAATTTACCGGTAATTATCAATTGAACGGTATCGACAGGATGTTTCGTGTGGTTAAGGTCTCCAAATGACCCAACAGATAACCCTCTTATCTTATCTAGGAAGTCTTAAAAATAAGTGAATAAATGCCTCACACTCCCACCACACTCTTTTCATTTGCTCGTTTATCGTCATGTCCATAAAATTCGACACTTTCTAGTACAGCAGGTAGGTACTCCAACTGTCACCGAATCTCTTTTAATGATATCATTGAGAAAGCTATAAGAAGACCACCTCCCGCGCTTTTACGGCCCAACCAGCATGGATGACCTGAAAAATTAACCGTTTTACCGCAAGTCTGGATGGCGGTTTATTTTTTTTTCTCACGAAGATCTTGGGAATGTTTTATGGTCTGCCCTAAAAATGGAAATCGTATATAATTTTCAGTTCTCGTTACAGAAAGTGAAAACGTCTGTCTATATGGCGGATTATCTGTACATTCTAAGATCCAAATCCTGATTTCTTTCATTCATTAATTTGGCGAACAAGGCCGCTCATCACATAGAGCTAAAGGAGCATTTTTAACCGACGAAAAAAAAGGAGGAGGTTCTCTAGTCAACGCGTATATTTTATTTTTTTTGTATATGATCACGCACAACTTTTCACAGTCACCCTTAAGGGTAGGAAAATAGGGGATATTTATCGTTCATCCACTGAATTCTTACCACTCATAACTTTGTACTGGATTATCCGATTTAGATGAGTCTTTTTTAATGGGCAGTGTATACTTCAGAGTTGGTCATTTTGGGATTTGGAAAAGAATAATCCACCCCTAAGGGTAGAAAATTAGGGGATTATTAATTTTTCATCTGTGAACCAATTCTGTTGGAACTTGGCACACATATAGGTAGTTCTGATGCCACTACAACATAATGGATACCTGGAGCCAATTGAGTAGTGAGTTAGTTAGTAGATTTTAACCACAAAAAAAATAAAAATAAAAACTTTTTAACAAAAAATTACATTCGTGTATTAACACCAATAAATAATTGATTGATTGAGTAACTTATTTTGAGTCGGCGCCAAACAAACAATTAACAAAGATCATTATTATATATTTTGTTAAAAAGTTTTTATCCTATAACAGAAAGTTGCAACTAGTAATGAGAAAATAAAAACTAAAAACTCCATAGACACATGCCAAAAGTTTTGTATATATTAACAAAATAAAAAGAATGAAATAAACAAAAAAATTAAACTGTTTATACTGTGTTTCCTAATGTGAGAGAGTAATTAAATGTAAATTTGCAATGACAGAAACCATTAAACACGTTGGACAACTTGAAGGTTGTATTGTCAACTTGCAATGATAGTTTAAAAAAATTCCGTATTTCAGTTATTCAAGACTTGTACACCCCGAATCGGTTCTAAATTAGGGTCACCTTAATTTGCATGACAATAGAAAGAGGAGTTTCCTGAATGAAATTTATGTGACAGCGGCGTAATTACATGTAGTTTATTATATGCAGATAATTGAGATATTAATTATTGTAATATTAAGTAGATAAAAACTTATAAAAAAGTAATAATAATGAGAAAATAGATAAATTGGAATAAATATTAATATTTATAAAAAATCTACTATTTACAACACAACAACTTAATTTTCAAATTTTAACCATCATATTTCGAAAAGTCCGATGAACTATCGTCGTTGGGGTCCAGATAAATAATAAGGGGCTGTAGCATGTTATCAGCTTCCCATATTCTTTGTTCTATTCCAATCACATGTTCG
Source organism: Gonioctena quinquepunctata (assembly GCA_018342105.1). Taxonomy (NCBI): domain Eukaryota; kingdom Metazoa; phylum Arthropoda; class Insecta; order Coleoptera; family Chrysomelidae; genus Gonioctena; species Gonioctena quinquepunctata. Next base: position 290,781 of record JAFIRS010000181.1, read on the forward strand.
ACGCACTCACTCCATTTTTCGCAATCCACTTTCTTTATTCCCTGTTGCAAGATGTTTCCAACATCTCTTATTTTAAAAGTAGTGTTATGCCTTGCTACAAACCCTATTACTTGCGCCTACACCAATTCTATGGGGTTTAATTCACAGTGATATGGCGGAAGGCAAATCAATAAGATACTGCATTATAATCTGGGGGTAGTGTAGGCAAGACTATCTTAAACAATATTCAAGTCACTCAGAATATCTTAATAAAATAATTGTTTAAAAAATCGAAGGTATCCAACTACCTCACTATATCGGGAAACAGGCTTATTTGACGTGAGGAAACTGTATGTGTATCACGGCCTGATTTGGACACTGAACTCTCCAATAACCAATAACACCAATATACAATACAAAACCTCTAGCAACATGTCATCAAATTCCTCTATATACAAAAAATCAAACGCAGCAATTTATTTCCTACTATGACCCGAAACTAGTCAATAAACCACCATTACATTTAAAAACCATGCAAAATAAAAAAGATATGAAAAGAGAGAAAAAAAATATATTAATGAAAATTATGACATTTTCAGAAAACTATTCGACTAAATTTCCTTTCTTCGTTAATTGCTTCCTCCAGATCTTGCATACCTCTATTCTGTACTTTAATTTATATACTTATATAATTACAATTATTATATTGTTATACTAATACAGGGTTGAAACTCAACAAATATCTCCTAGGATGTTCACGACACATGCTTAAGCATTGCTTGGGTGTCGTCCTATGGATAAAATTATATTATTGTAAAACTAATATCTATCTATCATCTATTCCGTTTTGAAGTGATTTCGTCGACAAAAAATTTCGTACAAAGAGGTTTATTCAACTTTACAATCTCCAGTAGCTCCTTTTTGTGAATATCTTTGTGAAATGGCTTCTTATTTGAAGTAAGCCAATGAATGATGTAATTTTTTTTTCAAGAACACGTTGGTATTTTTTTGAGTGGTGGCTGGTATTATGCATGACTACAACAGAACCAGGAGAAATAAGATCTAGCATTTGCTGGAAGTATTCTTCAAAAATATCAGCTTTTATGTCTTCATGATAGTCTCCAGTCCATTTTGATTGAAATGCTAGTAAGCCACTATCGACAAATCCATTTTAATGTGAGTAATTATTAATCTTTCACCTTTTCCCGAGAGTGCTTTTATTCCAGTGGATCATCCTTTCGTGAAAGCTTGCCTCGCCCATTTTATATTTTTATCCTGCCATATTTTACCAACGGTATATCCTTCATTTAACCAAGTTTCGTCCATATAATACATATTCTTGTTTTCCCTTCGAAACTGTCTAACTGCCCTCAAAAGTTTTCCGCACTTTCCTACCCATGGGTGGAATGAAATCATCTTTTTTCATTTTAGACATTATTTTATTCAAGGTAGGTATTTCTTTTTTTAAGGAAAACGAGTGTATGATAATTTTCTCATTTTTAGAAAGCGCACTTTTACCATTTTCAAGAACCTTTTCCAACAACTACCAGAAAGTAACTGAACATTTCAAATATTCTAAACACTGTAGCAGAGTTAAGTTAAACTACCAGTGCCTCTACCTAAGCTTATAAAAGTTTTCTTAAAAAAACTCCATTTGTGAAACAATTCCGACCATATTGTTATCTCTTATCGCAGGGACTGATTTATATCTACATAATATTATTTGATGAAAAAAACTTCTGAAGTAACGAAAATATAATCTATTTGCACATTCCTATCATAGTTTTTCATAAGCTATCCAATGACATTAACTTTAGATTCAACCTCGTACGCCTATGGAATATGACGAAGACGACTCGGTTTTACAGTTCAATAATGATTTAATTCTCCCTCATATTAGATGTATTCAGAGTATAGAAGATGAAAAGGTAAATATTTTCCAATTGAATAGAAATATTTTTCTGTGAATTGAAAAATCCACGATAAAAATGTTTTTTTGTGAATTTCTAACAGAAAACAACCATTTCCCCGGCTGAAGTCACGCTGGACATTGAATTACATCTCATAGACATTCTGAAAAGACCCTAACTCAAAAAAAAAATCTGAAATTGAAAATTTGCATTTTCATTCAGATAGTTATTTGATTTTCAATTCCAGTCTTAATTAGGAACTCATATATATGAATGAGGCGAAGGAGAATGTTTTCCAAAAGAGAGTACTCATCAGATGACATTTGTAACAATGACGCAAGAGAGGTCTCGCATTCACTAGGTCTTCAAAACTTTTCTTTTTAACCACCCTCTGAATTCTGGTCCGTTAGCCGATTCTATCAGGCATAACTTTGTACTGGGTTCTTCGATTTGGAAGATCCTTTTTTCAATAGATAGGGTATACCTTATATTTGGATTTCGAAAGGAATTAGCCACCCTTACTGGTAGAAAAATAGGGGATAATTTATTTTTCACTAGTGAACATTGGCATACACATACGTAGTTGACAATGACAATATTCTTGTTTCACATCCGTCAAAATCAGTATATTTTATGAGAGGATGGAGTGATATACAAAGTAATGGAATAAACTAACCAGAACAACGAAAATAATTTGTATTACAACAAATAGTAAAAGTAGATAATCATATTATTTAACTGGTAATAGTTGAAGTAAGGTGGGTAAGTAAGTATTTTGGAAGTAATCAAAAAACAAGTAGGTAGTAATTGGTAGATTTTACCCACAAAAAATTGAAAAATAAAAACTTTTTAACGAAAAATTAAACCGACGAAATACGGAACTAAAAAGTAAAAAATAAAAACTTTTTAACAAAAAATTAAGCCGACGAAAAAATTAACTGAAAAGCAAAAAATAAAATGAACCTTCTTAGTCTAAATGATAATTGAGCTCCTAAACTAACTAATAAGTGATTTTGAGTCGGCGCCAAACAAACTAGCAATTGAATTAGGTGAAGCGTAAAATGATGGCAGCGAGATGCACGGCTGCGTTTTGATGACTTCTTTCATAGATAATGATCTTCGATAATTGTTTGTTTGGCGCCGACTCAAAATCAGTTACTTACATTAGTTTAGGAGCTCAATTATCATTTAGACTAAGAAGGTTTATTTTATTTTTTGCTTTTTAGTTGATTTTTTCGTCGGTTTAATTTTTTGTTAAAAATTTTTAATTTTTTTTAGTCGCAGATGATTCCACATCTGATTTTATGAACATCCTGTTCATATTTTCAAACTTATCAGAGTATAGAACTCAAACATAAAATTGGAAAGTTCCATCGAAACTAAAAAATAATTTATTTCTATTCACTGAATACCTTGTGAGGATTGTTCCACAAAGTATGTTGGTCAAACATCGAGAACTCTCATCAGTCGCATTATATCACATAGCCTGTAAATGTGTCAATGCATGTGCGTTATCGAAAACATCGAAAACCATCGAATTGACTACATAATACTAAATTTTATAAACTGAAATAAAAATGATATTTCACTTGATGAGAGATGAGAATCAACGAATAAAATAACTGATCTGTATCTACCTTCTCGAATCTGATTAAATAAATCATGTATCTGTGATCATAATTCTTCTTCCCGATCCTTGATATGGATGTAAATAAATTGAATTTCTGTTAGTACCCAGTGACATTTTACCGAAAATCACCTATATTAATGTTTCAAAATAACGAACGCACAAAGCTCACTTTTCTCTCACTTAATTCACTGGAAATGTAGACTATGATGAGTTCCATCTGCCAAACAAGTATATTTTGTAAATTATTCAGTTTATTTTGTGTTTTTATCATTGTTATTGTAAGAATTCAACTCTTGCGGGAAGATTTCGAGCTTGTATTATGTATTCGATGATGTATAAAATTGTTCCTATGCTTTACTGTGGATAAAAGGATTGGTACAGGCCCCATCCAATACCACCCATCACAAATATTTGTCGTGAATCGCAACTATTGGTTTCGTAACATAACCTATAATCAATGCACCACCCGTTCACGCTTTGACATTAAAACTGATTTCCACGCACGAACAGCCGGCAGATGCATGGTATTGATAATCTCAGCATAATCATTCCTACTTGCGCCCTTCTTAGTTCTTTACCCTGTATAACAAGCTGCAATGACCCTCATGTCATTCTAACACAACACCCTGTATTCTCAGTTGGTGTTACTGGAAATGTTTTAATGTTCCTGTAAATTCATAGTTTTTATCTTCCACAACATAAGGTCGAAGAAATAATTCAAAGTGTCGTATATTTGGGAGATTTGACTTTAACACTTCAATTTTCATTCTATGAGTTTTCTGTGATCTTTTTACGTTTTTACCAATTTTTTTTTTACTGTTTATCTCAAATTCGTTGATATACTAATTATATATTTTTTGTTTTCCAATGTTCAATGCCATTGTACTCGAAAGCTTGAACATAAAAAAGTATACTAACGGCTTATAATGACTACTGATTGAGAAGCAATATTTCCGTGACCTAATAATATTCATTTATCTTACTAATATCACTATTATATATGTACTTACCTACTATAACACCATATATGTATAACCTTATCAATATGCTTAACTATAAGATAAGTATATTTAACTATTTTAATATTTTTATCAATGTATTACCTTGTACCATTGTAACTATTTTAATATTTTTATCAATGTATTATTTTAATATTTGTATCATTGTACCTTGTATCCGCACAATAATTCATAAAATTCTTCTGGATTACTTCACTATTGTTCCATATTACCTATTAGTATTTTACATTATGTATCTTTTTATATTTTGAAGCAATAACATTTAAAATTTGAAAATTTGAGAACTTTTGTCATTCAGGAAAATAGTACGCTGTCATTTGAATTCGGATTTACTCAGATATATGAATTAATTAGGACCGTACTTGAACTTTCTGATATTTTCAATTAAAAACATCTCCAGTTTTTTGCTAGAGATTTTCTGCAAATTCATTATTACGAGTTTTATTCATTCTGCAATTTTTCCCTTTCTCTTGAACTTTTCCCGACAATCTCAAACAATTATTCGAGAATGCCTTCGGTTTTTTGCGTATTTTTTTTAAAGTTATGGACGTATCTGGATTCTTCTTTTCAGATCGAGGAAAACGTATTTCAGGGTTTCAGAAAATTCAAACCTAAAGGGGGTGAAAGGGGGATTGAAATTTTGTATAGGAGTACCGTTAGTTTTGAAGTTAGGGTCATTAAAATTGGTATTTGAGGTCTTTGTACAAATAAAGAAATTTTTGTTTCATTGTTTTTTAAAATTCAACTCCTTAAGGGGTGAAATGGAGGGTGAAATTTTGTATGGGGGTTCCGTTAGTTTGCAAGCTAGAGCCAAGGAAATTGGTATTTGGGATCTTATTCTCAACTACAGAAACATGTATTTCAAGGTTTTTGAAATTCAAACACTAAAGGGGGTTGAAAGTATAGAGTACCGTAGTTTTCAAGTTAGGGTTATGAAAATGGGTATTTGAGAACTCTGTTACAAATAAATAAATACAGTGTTTTTGCAAATTCAACCCCTAAGGGTGAAATGCCGGCTGAAAATTTGTATAGGGGTTAAAGTTAGTTTTGAAGTTAGAGTGATGGATACTTCTACTCAAATAAAGAAATACGTAATTTGGGATCTTTGAAAATTCAACCCTAAAGGGGCTAAAATGGGGGTTGAAAGTTTTTATAGGGTTACTATTAGTTTTTCAGTTGGAAATTGGTATTTGGAATCTTTTTCACAAGTGAAGAAATATGTGTTTCAGTGTTTTTGGAAATTCAACCCCCAAAGGGGTGGAATGGGGTGTATGGGGGTTCCGTTAGTTTTGAAGTTAGAGTCATTAAAATTGGTATTTGAGGACTGTTTTTGCAAATTTAACCCCTAAGGGTGAAATGGGGGCTGAAAATTTGTATGGGGGTTGAGTTAGTTTAGAAGCTAGAGATATGGGTTCTTCTACCCAAATAAAGAAATACGTAGTTCAGGGTCTTTGAAAATTCAGCCCTAAAGGGGCTTAAATGGGGGTAGAAAGTTTGTATAGGGTTACTGTTAGTTTTTAAGTTATGGTCATCAAAATTGGTATTTGGGATATTTTTTACAAGTAAAGAAATACGTGTTCCAGTGTTTTTGTAAATTCAACCCCCAAAGGAGTGAAATGGGGTGTATGGGAGTTCCGTTAGTTTTGAAGTTAGAGTCATCAAAATTGGTAGTTGGGGTCTTCTTCTCAAATAAAGAACATGTGTTCCAGAGTTTTTGAAAATTCAACCCCAAAGGGGAAATGGGGGTTGTTTGGATATCGTTAGTTTTGAGTTAGGGGATAAAAATTAATGTGTTTCAGTGTATTAAATTTGATTAATTTATATATCTCCGGTTTAAAAAAAATTGCTCTAAGCGCTTAAGAATCGTTAGATAAGAAATACAATTAATGGTGCAGGTAGATTTCAGTAGCAGAAAAATGAAAAGTTGTAACTATACAACCGCCTACTGTCTAATTGGAAAAAAAAAAAACACATAAAACCCAAAAAAAATTATATAAAAAAAAAATTTACAACGGCTTAGGCATTTTCTAATTTGTGTTCGAAATTGTCTGAAAAGCGAAACACATGAAATTACAGAATTGATAAAAATTATTTTTTTTTCACCACGAACCTGACTCACAAGAATTCCAAAAAAATTCAGTTGAAAGTTCAAAAACCCCAGACGAAACATTTTTTTCAAATGCATATTGTACATATTTTTCACAAGTATTGCAGGAGGGAAATTAATAGCAGTCGAAACTTGGCATTATTTATTTTTACAATCAAATACTTTATCAATAAATAATTTACATAATTTTATTCATAATAAAATTGTTAAACATTGCACATGATCAACTGTCACATTTTTTGTAAGCGTACAAAATTAGGACATCGAAATACTTATATACAAATTCTCTTACATTCATCATTCATTTATTTCGTCACGAGCCCTGAAAACTCATCTAGCTACGCATCTGCAAAAACTCAAAAAACAATTACTTATGTGGCACATAAAAAAATCACTCACATCATAATAAATGAATCCCAAGATCTCCAGTTCGATTCTCCATTGCTCAACGCAATGCGTTTTTCTACTAATCCTATCCTCGATCAATACGAATGTACTTTCACAATTAACCCATGATTACCTTTGTTTGAGGAAAAATATGGAACATGGTGTACACGGCGAGAAGAAAATGGGATTGAAGATCATATGTAACTATAAAACATTCAACATGGAGTTGAATATACAAGTCAGCATCATTATACTTATTTTATCCCATAGTTTTCTAGCAAATGTAACTGAGCAAGGTTCCTGGCTCACCCGTACAATTATAAGCAAAGCTAGTACTGGATCAGAACTAATATACTACTAGCCACTAATACCGTTCTCAGAGCTCGATTTTTCTACAGTTCGTGAATTAATTTTTCAAATATTAGTCGACTGACATTGATATCCTTCGAAAAATTCAATCCAGCTGTATCAACGGAGTATTAGTGACAGAATGGAGAAAAAAAATGCCTGAAAAAGCATCACACGATCGTACAGTTACCCAATTGAAAAGAGTAAAGTTGCAAGCCAGTTTCACTACGCCAGATCAAAAGTGTTACTTCAACTCCACGGAGTAGAAGAAATACTTTTACTGCACTGAAGATTATCCTATAGAATTCGCCGGAGTGAAAGTAATACTTTTACTACACCAGAGCAAAAGTAACGCTTTCACTTTGCCAGACCGAAAGCTTTTCTTCAACTGAGTAACAAGTAATAATTTTACAACACTGGAGCAGAAGTGCAACTTTTACTCCGTCAGATCGAAAGTTTACTTTAACTTCACAGAAGTAAAAGTAATATTTCACTGCACCAGAGCAAATGTACCGCTTTCAATTCGCCGGATCAAAGGCATTACTTCAACTTCGCCGGAGTAAAAGTGATAATTTTAGTACCCCAGAGCAAAAGTGCAACTTTTACTCCGGCAGATCAAAGGTGTTACTTTAACTTACCGGAGTGAAAGTGGTACTTTTACTACACTAAAGCAAAAGTGCCAATTTTACTCCCCACATAAGAAGTTTTATTTTAACTTCGCCGAAGTAAAATGATATTTCTACTACATCAGAGCAAAAGTATTCCTTCACCACAACGGAGTAAAAGGAACTGGTAATATAATTCATAATTTCGCTTAGTTTTTATGTTCGTGTACGTGTGCACACGAAAGATCACTTTTACTCCAAACTACCAACTCGTTGAAATCAAGAACTGATCTTTGAGGCGGAAACCGAATTTCCGTTTGGATCGAATTTTTCGAAGGCGTTTTGATATTCCTTCCAAAATTATTTTTGAGACTAGAAAGTTATGGTCAATTCGTTGAAGTTCGTTTCAATAATAGAATATTCATAAGTTATTTTTACACCTACTATAAATATTTACACAATTAAAATTACATAATGGATATTGTAAATACTGCGTGTCTGGAGAAAATGTTATGTAAGCCTATTAAAATTAATATCTGCCACTCAAACAACTGCATGTTGTACTGGATGGGTAGTGGATTGTCCTGAAAAATAAAAAAAAATCATGAGATTTCTAACGTTATTAAAGGTTTTTTTAGTGATGAAATGCTTTCGATGAGTAAAGCAACTAAGTATAACTTTGTAGCGGCAACCACCATAGAGTAGGTTTCCATTGGTGATGAATTATAAATAGCGTCTTTGTTCGATATCCCAGTTGGCCTACGTACTTACCTCCAAAAAGTCTGGGAAGAAATGGATTGAATATGAATATTGGGATATTAGACTCGAAAAATCATTTAGAGCATATAAGAGACAACAAACTTCATTACTTGTGTTTATTAAACCTTTTTCCATTGTTATATTTTATATAGCGTGAGATCAGAAGATATCCACGTCGAATTTTTCAAGGAACTGCATTTTATTTTTGTTTTTCCCTATGCGAAGAATGATTTTTCGAGTATTTACATCCTAATTCGAATGTTAAATGTATTAGTACGACTAGCAAAGTGATAAAAATGAGTATAAGAGTTAAAAATGATTAGTATTTGTTTGAATATAATGTTAAAAAGAAAATCTTACATTGTATGAAAAGAAGACTGGACTGGTAAGCCCATAGCCGTTCACCAGGTTCCTTTACCGCCAGATGCACTGATTACATCTGGAATAGTAGGTAAAAATTAGTAAAATATGTACAATTTGTTGTTAAAAATACCAAGAACTACACCAAAATTTGTGAGTATATACAATAGATAGAAGAAATACATCATTGGGGAAAAATCGCTTGGAGAAAAATGAAATCCCCTCAAGTTGAGAATGGTGGCCACCTAGTACGCCTGATCTGATTCCGCTGGATTTTCATTTGTGGGGACGTATCAAAGAAAATATTTATACTCTTCAGGCATCGACAACAAACGATGACTTGCTAAATGTTGTTTGAGATTTGATTTAATTTTGTCTAACTATTCGTCTAATGATTTTATACATATGGGCTTTTTCGAATGTCATAGCTCACGAATTAAGTTTCCTTGTACGTGTTGTTGTTTGATTGTTGATTTCTTGCATTTTTCAGTGTAGTCCTAAAATTTACTTCCCACCAAAGAATAATTGAAAAGCTCTGTACACAAACGACAATACGAGATTCTCCATTGAACATTTTTATTTTGAATTCACGTGTTGTTCAAATGAGTTCTGGAAAATCCAATCGGACTTTGTATGAAGATGAAGGGCACAACCATTGTCTCCATTTTTTTCGGCAAAAAAATGAAATGGAAAAGACGACCAGCAGAAAGAGTCGGGACAAGAGAGTTATTTATAGTGAGTAATAAACAGGATTCACTATGGTCTGTTGCATGTGAATATATTCTTAAAAATTTACTGTCCCCGATCATTCGGTAATAAGAGAAATAGATTTAATTTTCTGTAACTAATTTTTAACGGCTAGTGACAAAAGGAATGAGAAGAATAAATGAACCATAAAAGTGGCCTTTTGAAAGAGCATATTTTTATATTTGCATGTTGAATGGACTGAATAGAAATACTTGGCATTTCTCTCGTATGAAAGGAGGCAGGTTTAATTTTTAGTTTTGAGAAGAGAAAAAAAAGAAATTGTGGAATGAATAGGTGAATAATTTGTTACTGGTTAGATTATTTGTTATAAATTACAACACCAAAACAAAACCCAAAAAGAGTCTGCAGCCATTTCACAACCCATTCTTCAGAAAATACTGTATGTATCGAAAGAGACAGTCTTATACCGGGAAATGAAAAAAACATAGACTCAGGTAAAACTCAGAATAATCCCATATATCAAAAATAAAAGTTGTCTTTTCTGTGGCAAGTATAGGGTTTTATGACTGAAGTATTTATGATAAAATGAACGTTTACTTTGACTCAATTATAGACTTTTTATCAGCCTATGTATGTACGTTTGTTCCTTTGTGGGGCTCTAGAGACCAAACGTCAATCGAATTGTCTTGCGAGCGTCACTAAAGACATGACAGAAATCAAAATTCAATATGGCGACAACCAGTCCATCTTTTTTAAAGTAAACTTTTTACGCAGTCGGGTTTTTTACGAGAATTGTCATGTTCAAAAACCTACTATCACTCATGTCCTAGTCTAGCGTATATTCGATGCTTAATAATTAAATGAAAATTGAGAATTTGATGTCTGGAAACAACAGAAAACAATGTTTTTTAGTGAGACCACTTTCAACGACGGGATGTGTATCTTCACGTTTTTTCATGATCGGGTTGTACACTCGCTTATACAACTTCTGCATTTTCGAAAATTGTTATGTTGACTAGAAAGTATTTTCCATCTCTGACTGAATGAATTGTTTCAATTAGGTAAATAAATATTAATTCTCAGAGTCTTTTGTATCTTTAAAGCTGGACCGATTAGGTTTACGTGGTTGCATTAATAAGTGGTTTATTCCTTTCCTGGAAAACATTTTTTTGTTGTTAAAATTTAGGATGTAATGTCAAATAAATTTGACGTTGACTTGGGAACACCCCAAGGAAGCGTTCTTGATCCTTTAATTTTTTTAATATTAATAAATGATCTTTCCACCTGATGTATGCAGATGACACTTGTATGCTCATCACAAAAAATACATATCACATTATTCATGGAATTTGATAACTGGTGTACTAGCAACAGGGTTATAATAAATCTTAAAAAACGCTATGAATTAAATATCACACCATTTACAAACCACCATCTTATGACCATTTTTCCTTCAATAATTCTGTTTTTGAATCCTCAAAACGTGATAAATTTTTAAGAACCATTTTCGATAGAAAACTGTCTTGGACTGATCAGACTGACATTATTTGTGAAAAACTCAATCAATTCTACTATTTATTAACTATATTGAAATCTATGCTTGATATTGACATTTTATAAATGTTTATTATTCATATGCTCATGCTGCTATATCATATAACGTAATCGTTTGGGGGACGTAGAAAGAATTTTGTCTTACAAAAACGCATCTTGACTTTTTAGCATATCGTATCGGTTGTCGTGCCGTAACATATTTAAAGAAAAGAAAATCCTTACTGTCACCTCAATCTATCTGTGGAAACTATTAACTTATATATATATATATATATATATATATATATATATATTTATATATATATATAATAACCAAAAATGTATTGTAAAGAATGAATATATACATGCCTACGACACCAGGCATAGAATGATTTTTTACTAAATAAAGTAATCACATCTTCTGTCAAAAGTCCCAGTTAGGGCTGGCATTCGATTTTTAATAATTACCTCTGCATCTCAAAGAGAGTACATCTAGTCACATGTTCAAAACTGGTTAAAAGCAATACTCATAGATCAATGTTTTTATAATCTTAACGAGTTTGAAATGCATCTTTCAAATATTTAACACTCTCGTAACTTTGATGTTAGGGTAAACTAGATACTATGTATTACAATGATCTGTTGTTACCTATACAATTTGTGAATGCTATACACTCTGTGTTTTTCTGTGTATACTGTGTATACTTTTTCTCTTTTTTTGACACGTCTTATCTGTTACAAATAATGGGAAGAAGACAACAAAGAATTTGAATTTGAATTGATCTTCTTCCTTTTAAGATGTGTCGTATATTATTTCTAATCCCAATTGGACCGACATAAAAAGTTTCGAGAATTAATTATCTTTCCAATTGCCACTTCGACATAGGCGTCGGTATATTATTTTTCAGTGGTATTTTTTCAGTTACTTATTCTTACAATCATAGCAATTGATCACCCCATGTAAAAGTAGACACATGTTATCTCAACTGAATTTTATTATTTCTTTCGAAACGTCTCCAGAAAGCCATATTGATAAAATTACTTTCAATGGATAATTCCTAATCTCACCAACACACGGCACTGATTAAGGAATATTGTGAACTCGGCAAATCATGCGGCTTCAGATAACAGGTGTCCAATCCAGCTGGCCGAGCTTTTATTCCTCAAATATATTTGATAGCGCCTTTACTAATAATCTGGGCAACTAGGGCCACACGACAGAACTTTTTTATGATTGTACCAGAAACGCTTTGAAAGTAAAAACACTGGTAGTATATAAATTTCCCATTTGCCGGGCAGTGCATATGAACTCTCCTCGTAGTGCTCTCATTTTTATTGCCGTTCCAATTGGGATTAGAATAACTATATATATACGGACCAATAATATCCCATTAGATTCATTAAAGTTGCAGAAAAATACCGTATATTTTATTTTTTTCAAATAATTGCTTTACAACATCTTACTGAATGCGAAAATACAAGTGGGATCATGGAGTATAGTGTACAGGGAGTATCAACGAACGGGTGGACGATAGCTGGTTCCCTATTTAAGATAGATGTGACTACCAACATACATGGTGTCCAATAGATGTACGACTTATCCAAGTTATGCTTTTTCAAATGAAACACTCTATATATTTTCACTCGGTTGAATTCTTTTGGAAGAGTGTTTCTGAAAAACATAGGGTTGCATGGGTATATACCAGGCGGTTCGAAAGTTATGGTAGGATTTATATTTCAAAATCAATAATTTGGAATATGAAAATGTTTCCACCAATATCCTCGATGATGATGTTATTTCATTTCCTATTCATAATTTTAGCGAATGGCGCTTTTCCCATACAGGGCAACCAACTCGGGATCACTTTTTCAGTTTTATTTTTTCAATAAGGGTATACCAGAATAGTCCACACTACTTGCAGCAAATGTAGGGTTTGCCTACTTGATTTCCATCGGAAATGTATCTAATTCTTAAGGAAAGTAAGAAAAAGTCTTCATAACTGCAATCACGATTTTTTTATTCAATGCTGGACAGAAGAGGTAACAAAATAAACTCAATAAAATGAAAAAAGCGTGAAATCACAGCAGATGTTCAAACGATCTCCCTTTTTGAGGTATGCACAAATTAAGTCTACAATTGCTTCAATTGAAGTTGATCTTGTAATAGTCTCCTGGTGTCCATTGGTTTCTCACGATAGACCTCGCTTATAACAAATCCCCAGAGATAGAAATCTAGGGGCGTGGGGTCTGGGGACCTTGCTGGCCCCTGAATGGGCCCGTTTCTTCCTATCCATTTATTTCTGTGGATATACATGTTTGAAAATCTTCTTACCCGATTATGATATGCTATTATCTCTATCCTTAGGAACGTGATAATAAAAGTGTAAAACAATTATAAACCTTTTTATGTTTATACTTACTCTGTATTTTTATTATATTTTTGAAAATGGTATAATTGGCTTTTCCATTAATGAATAAATAAATTGAAAAAATTGTTGTGGGGATGCGTGTCATCATGTTGGTAATATAACCTGTGTCTGGTGTCAATCGGTACATCCCCCAATAAATTTGGTAAATCATCTCGGAGAAAATCCTTGTAAATTTCTCCATTCAGTGGTCCATCAACGAAATATGGTCCTATGACCTGATCCCCAACTATGCCCCCCAAACATTTATCGATTATCTATTTTTGTTATCAACTCCTCTGACTCAATAGGGATTGTCTGTCGAGTGTCTATTTACCATCCCGTTACTTAAATTTAGACTCGTCACTATACAAAATGTATCTCGGAAAATTTTGTTCCTCGCGAATGAAATTCAATATATTTTCGTAATGGGAAACTCTGATATCATAACCTCTTTCATAAATTTTTAATGTAATTCAATCCTGTATGGATGAAGTTTATTTTTTATCAATATTCTGTTTGCTTGCAGTTTCCCTCGTACGAACAAGAGGATTCTCAACTGTTGAAAGCATTATCGCTAATTCATTTTCTTCATTTGTTTCAATTTTATTTACTACCTACTCTCCTTTTCTTGCGCTTGACACTCATTCTCAAATCCTTGAATCAGAATATGGTACATTCTGCTGGCTAATGAACAATTTCTGTCACAGTCACCCGAAATATAGATGATGTTCATCATTTCTTCGGTGGATAATTTCATTTTGAAGGTAAAAATATTAGATTTCAACTATAAATTCACCTTCCTCGATAATTAAATGTCAAGTTTTGTTGACAATTCCTATAACATTCAAACGTTATAGTAATACTATTGTACTCTAGAATACCAAGGACCAAAGAAAGATATAACATTTTTATTGCATCAGAATCACTAATGTTTTGGGTTTTTCTCATCATGAACCCAAGCATTCTCAAGGCTTTACTCCAGATACTCTTTATATGAAAAGTAAAACTTAGATCCTTATCGAATACTACACATAAATCGCATTTGTTCACAACTGATTTCAGATTGACATTGTCGATGAAGTAATTACATTTGATGGGATTTTGTATTTTGAAGAAAAGCATCACACTGCATTTTTTAACCGACGAAACCAAAAAGGAGGAGGTTCTCTATTCGACGCGTATATTAAATTTTTTTTATCATTTTTTTTATGTATGATCACGCATAACTTTTCACTGAGGCGTGCGATTTCGATAATTCTTTTTTCAGTGGATAGGGTGTACTTAGAAATTGGTCCCATTTGAATTTAAAAATGAAATCCACCCCTAAGGCTAGCAAAATGAAGGATATTGACCACTCACCCTCTGAATTCTGGTCCGTTAGCCGATTCTATCAGGCATAACTTTGTACTGGGATCTTCGATTTGGATGATTTTTTTTCATCAGATAGGGTATACCTCATAGTTGATCAAATTTGGATTTTAAATGGAATTATCCACCCTTACGGGTAAAAAAATAGGGGATAATTGATTTTTCACTTGTGAACATTGGCACACATATGTAGTTGACAATGACAGATCGCTAGTGTCATTATCACAATATCATTATATCAGAGGATGGAATTATATACAAAGTAATGAAATAAACTAACCAGAACAACAAAAATAATTTATATTACAACAAATCGTAAAAGTAGATAATCATATTATTTAACTGTAATAGTTGAAGTAAGGTGGGTAAGTAAGTATTTTGGAAGTAATAAAAAAACAAGCAGTTAGTAATTAGTAGATTTCAGCCACAAAAAATTGAAAAATAAAAACTTTTTAGCAAAAAATTAAACCGACGAAATACGGAACTGAAAAGTTAAAAAATAAAATAAACCTTCTTAGTCTCAATAACTGAGCTCCTAAACTAATGTAAGTAACTAATTTTGAGTCGGCGCCAAACAAACAATCAACGAAAATCATTAAATTACTTCAAAAAAATTATCAGAATATCACCGCCCAACTCGATGCCATCATTTTAGGCCTTACCTAATTCATTTGCTTGTTTGTTTGGCGCCGACTCAAAATTAGTTACTTAAATTAGTTTAGGAGCTCAGTTATTGAGACTAAGAAGGTTTATTTTATTTTTATTTCAGTTCGTATTTCGTCGTTTAATTTTTTGTTAAAAAGTTTTTTCCCATTGATATCCAGCAGATTGAGTTCGCTATAATTGCAAAAATTCGTTAAGTCTTGGTCATCATTTGAAGAAGTGGCATCGCTATAAAATTTCAGATCGTCAGCATATAGTGAAATTTTAGTGTTTTAAAATGTTGTCGGTTACATCATTTATAAATAAGAGGAAAAGTATTGGACCAATGTGGGAACTTTGGGGAACACTTTTATTTCATTTGATTTGCAATTTAACAGATTGTTCTGTTACTCACATATGACCATAAGTGCTAGGTAGTTAATAATAATTAATTGTTTGAGTTTATTTTGTTACCAGTTTTGTCCAGCACTGAATAAAAAAACGTTATTCTCTTATTATGACTTTTTCATACTTTCTTGAGAATTAGATACATTTCTGATGGAAATCAAATGGGCAAACCCTACATTTTCTACAAGCTTATAGTGTGGACTATTCTAGTAGGCTTATTTACAGGGTGTTCCATTTGAGAAAAAAGTGATTACGAGTTTTGGTTGCCGTGTGTGGGGAAAGCGCCATTGGTAAAATTGATAGAAATGAAAATACATCATTTTCGAGGATATTCAGTGGAAACATTTTCAGATTTCAAATTATTGATTTGTGAATCCCACCATAACTTCCGAACCTCCTGCATGAACCCATACAACCCTTTTCTTGAGAAACATTCTTCCAAAGGTATTCAATCGAGTGAAAATATATAGGGTGTTTGATTAAAAAAAGAAACATAACTTTGTCACATATTCATCGGACACCCGTACGTTGCTGGTTACTTTTGGAACATAGTTTTCATTGCTTTCTACAATTTTTATTTGATACATCTCACATAGGGAAGCAGCAATCGTCCACCTACGCATCATTGATACACCCTGTATATTGAGGATGCAGGCACTAAATAGTAGTTTATGTAACAAGTACGCAAAATGAGGCTTTCGCGGACAAATCGTAATGTTTACGGACGAGGCGTCCGCGAAAGCCATTTGCTTACGTGTTGCTTAAAATATTTTTTTGTGTAGGCTTTCCAAAGAAGGGTTCATGTAGGAACTATGATTTTATTTCTGCTATCAATACGCAAATATATTTGTATGACGTGTCAAATGTCAAATATGTCAACTAGTAAATAACATTTGCGTTGGTTGTTATGTTCTCTAATTGTGTTTTCAGTCATTTTTTCCAGGATCCAACATACTAAGGTATTATGGGGATATAGATAGTTGAATATAATAACCTTGTGAATAAATATGACAACCATTCAGAAAGATACTCCAAATTTGAAAGAAAATTTCAAATGTATTCAGTATACAGCAAAATCCTGTTTTCCCCTAGTTTGACATTCGAATCGTGGATGCTAGATGTCGCCCACTTCGTAATCCTGAATAGTAAGTGACATTTGGAATAAATGAAATATAAATTGTTATCATCCAATGCATGTATGTAGGTTTAGGTGTGAAAATCGAAACTTGATTTGAACCCGAACTAAACCATTATTCGTATATTCTTGGAAGTGGATTATATCATGTTTGAATTTAGTATCATTTTGTTTGCGATTGGTCGAAGAAAGAAAGTGTGAAAGTCATCATATTTGTACCTACCGTAACAATAACCATCGACAATTTTATTCCTAGCCTTCCTGCGGAATTTTTTTATTGGTTCATAGTGTTTATAGTATTTATAACTACCCGTTAATGTTCAGTTATGATTTATGAATTAATAAAATTCAGTTCGTAAAGTGTTGCCATGACGACACTTTACGACAAGTGTAAAAGTAGCATTTCACGGTTTTTTTTTTAATTCCCAAAGTTACCGTTTTGGTGAGCGTATACAAAAAAATTATGTTTCGTGCAATCGTACACGAACCGGGTATTTCGCGTTCTCAACATAGGGATAACAGGGATTATGACAAGGCTTAGTTTTTATTGAATACAGCATTAATTTTTAAATTAACACTTATTCTTCTTGTATTAAAACGGAAAGCGCCGAGTTTACAATACTTTTAGCTCTGGAGGAGTGCAAGTTACTAAAATATCACGATCAGTATCAGACATATTTGCGTTTTGTCAAGATCTGTCAAAATATTTTCTATATAATCAAACATATCATTTTCATAGCAACGCTGTGACTTTGAATTGAATTGCTGTCGATTTTAAAGCAATAATATATATTTTTCTATGACTATTGAAAAAAGGTCATTTATATGACCATTCCTTGATAAGTAATGAACTCTAGTTTCGTCCCCGAGTAGATAATGATCCATTACTCAACAGGTTCGAACCAATCACAGTTGAACCAGATTCATTACTCAACACTTCGAAGCCAATCACAGATGAGCATATTCATTACTGTGCAGTTGTGTTTGAATTGTTTCCATTCGCAAGTATGCCTTGAGAATTTAACAACTTCAAATTCCCACTAACTCATAAATTTGTTTTTTAATATTATAGTTTCTACAAAAAACAAGAAGAAAAAGATGGATTCAAAGTGACAACGAGTGTACCCCACCAGAAATTTGTAGTGCGGCGAAAATAACATCTTCAAATCTATTACCAAATAAATCCAGAAAAAAATATGAGACGATATATGCAATTTTCATGGATTTGCGAAAGAAAAATAATGTGAATTCGTTTTCGGAAAATGTACTCCTAGCATATTTTTCCCAATTAGCTGGAAAATATAAATCGTCCTCGCTTTGGACACAATATTCAATGTTAAGAAGTACCATTCCAGTCAACCACGACGTCAACAAAGAACGTTATTCAAAATAACGTGCGTTTTTGAAACGCAAATCCGATGGTTATATACCGAGAAAGGCTCAAACATTCACCCCAGATGAAATAAATTCATTCATAAACAAAGCACCTGACGAAATATATCTTGCGACAAAGGTAAGAAATTGATATTTTTTCAAAAGTTCACTTGACAAAATGAGAGAACTCAGTTAGGAACTTGAATAGCTTCATATCACTTTAATTTGCAAGCACCTCGGTAGCACATAGCTCAAGCTCTGGACTTTCAATCCAGTGATCGTGAGTTCGAATCAACCACTGATTTAACAATAATCAAACTGTTTGAAATTGAATGAAATAACGAAAATTTGAAATATTTTTCATATATCTTTTTTTTAGGTTGCACTGATCATGGGAATCATGGGAGCATGTCGTGCAAATGAAATGCACTCTATGAAAATAGGGGACTTGGAAGATCTTGGATCGGCTATATTACTCACCATACCAAACACCAAAACGAAAATTGTTCGAAAGTTCACCATAACTGAGCCTTTTCGCCATATTTGTATTAAATATATCACGCTACGACCGAGTAATATATTAACAGATTAAATTTTTTTGAATGATCAGAAAGATAAATGCACCAATCAAAGAATTGGAATAAATGAATTCGGAGCCATGGGAAAACAAATCGCAACATTTTTGAAACTTCCAAATCCAGAACTATATACTGGGCATACCTTTCGTAGATCATCTGCCACCCTGCTAGTGGATGCGGGTGGAGACATCACTTCTTTGAAGAGGCACGGAGGGTGGAAGTCGACATCTGTGGCGGAAGGATACATAGATGATTCGATAAAAAATAAAATGAATACTGCAGAAAAAATATTGGGTTCAATGAAACCGTCTACTAGTACCAGCAACATCTCACAAACATTTATTACACAGAACACTTCGGAAATGAAAAATGGAAATGTTAATTTGGATATAGAATCCTCGATACCTTCAGTTATGATTTCCAACTGTTCCAGTTTTACTATTGATTTCATTAACAAAAAATGATTTTGTTTATGTAATGAAATTTTTCAAAATATAATTATAGATTTTTTTCATTCAATAAAAACTTCTTATTATGCAATTAAATGAATAAGACTCTTTCAGGATTTCCTCCACAAATGAATCTTATTTTCAAATAGTCTTGATATAAGTCACAGAAAAAGTATAGTATTCTGCTAGCGAGAAATAGACATTACTCGCTCGAATGATTTACGGACGCTCGACTTCGGCTCGCGTTGACAAACTTCATTCTCACGAGTAATGGCCACATTTCTCGTTCATTGAATAATATACTATTATTTGCAATTATCCAGTTTAATAAATAGTGTGTATGCCATGGCCGCGAATCTTTTCAGCGACCTCAAGATTATCCTGCCTCAGCCGCAAGCGGCCTCGGCGATAACTTTTCTTTCGGTACGCTAAAATAGTTAATCGTATGCCAAGGCCGCGAAATTCCTTTTTAGCGACCGAAAGAAAAGTAGAAGGCGCTGAAAAGTTTCGCGGTCATGGCATACACACTATTTTTCGTGCAATCGTCAAAATTATCAAACTAGAAAATTGCAAATGAATATACAGGGTATCCCTGGACTTCCTCTTTTCCTCTCGGGAATGTATAGATGGGGTCAAAATATCACCAGCACTTCGTATAACTTTTGTTCCTAAAAGCCTTCGTTACCAAGTTACGGGCCCCTCAAAGTTACAAAATGAAAAATGTTTTTCTTTGATAACTTTCAAAGTGAATATTCAAAATCATCTAAATTTTGGTGATTGACTAAACAAATGAATTCCTTCGATGAGCTTTCATGCAGGAGTCAGTTGTGTTGCTACAAAGTCAGGAACGGACTACCCCCGATGTTCCACACCCCGAAACTTTGAAATGACTGGGATTTGTCGATATGTTTTAACAAAACAAAGTTACCTGGACAATTTCCTGAATAAAAGTACTCGTGTGGAAAATCGATCGGAGCAACGATTTTTGATAAAAATGCATTTTTGTTCGACGACATCCAACCTGAGATGTCTACCATTATTCGAAAAGATTAATTTGTAATGAAAATAGAAATGATAGGTACAATGTTCATAACGAATTTTTATCATGCAAACACGTTTACCTTACAAAACTCATGGTGTAAATAATCAATCGCAAGCCTCAAGAGCAAACAGAAATGCAAAATCCGCTACAAAAACTGCTCGATATAACCCCCGTCTCTCTCAATACATTTTCTTAGTCGGCGCAAACACCCTCTCTGCACTTGAAATAGCATGCCAGGGTCGTTTCGTATGGCTTCACAATGTAAATGTCATTCTAGTCAACAAGGCATCTCTGGTGTGAATAGTTGTCATTTTTATCCACACTAATTTTTATTTCTTTCTACAAGGTGTTTTTGTCAACATCTGTGGAAGAAATGGAACATAAATTTATTCACCGGATATTTTTCACCTATTCATGTGCAGCCGTTTTTGTAGTTTATTCGTTTGCTTTTTATTAGTTATGTCTTCCGATGTGCGTTTTTTCAGCTAAATTTATCTTCGAGTTAAATATTTTCTCCCATAAAATTATACTTATCAGTGAAACTCCTCAACATTTAAGCTGTGAATACGAATTTGCAACATCCAAATGTTGAGTTTCATGAGATTCAGATAACACAACACGAAACGTGCTTATTCCACGCGTACATACAAAATATGGACTGAATTCGATATTTCATAGTGGAGTAGCTTGTTAGTTCAAAAACACCACGAATCTACATAACTTGATATTTCATTTGAAAAAATATCTACATTGTGAATGAAACTTTCAACTAGGTACTGTACTTTTTGTTTACGACTTTATTTTAAGCATATTCTGTATTATCCCTGTTATAAATGTTGTTGAATTAACGTTAGCATTAGTATTTCTACTGTGAAAATTTGTCATTTCAAATAATGGTGGACGATCGGGTTTGATGTCGTCGAGTAAAACTGCATTTTTAATAAGAATCGTTGCTCCGATCGACTTTCCACACGAGTACTTTTATTCAGAAAATTGTCTACGTAACCTTATTTTGTTGAAAACTATTGAAAAATTATCTGTCATTTCAAAGTTATGGGGTGTGGACCATCGGGGGTAGTCCGTTCTTGACTTTGTAGCAAAACAACTGACTCCTGCATGAAAGCTCATCGAAGGAATGCATTTGTTTAGTCAATCACAAAAATTTAGATGATTTTGAATATTCACTTTGAAAGTTATCAAAGAAAAATATTTTTCATTTTGTAACTTTGAGGTCCCGTAACTTGCTAACGGAGGCTTTTAGGAACAAAAGTTATATGAAGTACTGGTGATATTTTGACCCCATCTATACATTCCCGAGAAGAAAAGAGAAAGTCCAGGGACACCCTGTATAATTGCTTCAAAATCGACAGCAGTTCAATTTAATTAACAAAGTCGCGACGTTGCTATAGAAATGATATGGTTGGATATATAAAACCATTTTGACAGTTCTTGACAAACCGCAAATATGTCAGTTACTGATTGTGATATTTTAGTATCTTGCACCCCTCCAGAGCCAATTGTAAACTTGGCGCCTTCCGTTTCAATACCTGAAAATTCTAAACGGCAGTACGAAAAATATTACAGCGAGTTCAAAGATTGGTTTGACAAACAGAATGAAAAATAATCCTGGTCATTGTCGTATTTTAGAGAGGCTGAATTTAAACTGTACCGGAAACGGTAGCCTAATAAAATGCCGTTATTAGATATGACGTCATTGGAGTGACGCGTCGGACGACTTTTTATTGGATTTGCTCAAACTGCCGTCAAACGGTAGCATACTAAAAATGCCGTTAATCAATTATTGCGTTATCCGACAGTCTTTGCGTTATCCGACAGCTTGAGGCATGAGCCTCAAGAAGGCTTAAGCCTTAAGAAGGGTTAAGGCTTAAGCCTCAAGCCTTTTAAGGGCTCAAGCCTTAAGCTGTCGGATAACGCAATAATTGATTATCGGCATTTTTAGTATGCTACCGTTTGACGGCAGTTCAATCAAATCCAATGAAAAGCCGTCCGGCGCGTCACTTCAATGATGTCATATCTAATAACGGCATTTCAGTAGGCTACCGTTTGATGGTAGTTCGAGTACAGCGTAAGATGTCTAAAAACATGGTGTATTCACTTATACCTGTAAAATATTGGGACAAACTGGGGGACAACAGCCCACTTGATAAAGGGAGTTATCTAGAGTTTCAGATGGCGCCGACGTCGTTTCTTGTCATAATTCAGTAAACTGCAATTACATACCACACCTGGTGTTTTTGTGATTTGTGTCTCTGATCCGTTCTGTGATTGTGCTTTTGTCGCCTTTAAGGTTATGTCAATTCGCTGTGAAATATTTTGAGGTTGATCGATCGTTGTAACATATTTTAGAACAAACTGTTCCATGTACTTATGTCAGGGTTATTATATAATGTCAGTATTATATTTGTAATAACCCTGAGTGTTATATAGAATTTTCGAGAGGGTTCCGAAATAATTCTAATTATGAACCGTACCAATTTATTTTGTATGGTTAATTTTATATTGATACAGCTCCACCAAGTTGGTACTTATGTATTTCTGTCCCTGTTTGCTCGTGATAAAAATCTTATGGTGGAGCGAATAATGACTTTATGAAGTGCTGTAAATTACATACAATCACTTAATTGAGCTTTCAAACCAATAAAAGTACGGGAGATGCGATCTCTTTCGCTTTCTGAAAAATCTATATTCTAG
This sequence comes from Gonioctena quinquepunctata, assembly GCA_018342105.1. Classification (NCBI taxonomy): domain Eukaryota; kingdom Metazoa; phylum Arthropoda; class Insecta; order Coleoptera; family Chrysomelidae; genus Gonioctena; species Gonioctena quinquepunctata. The sequence goes on from JAFIRS010000181.1 coordinate 314,242, forward strand.
TCTGAAGGAAGTGTTTCGCGACATATCTAAAGCTTTTGACTGTTACGTAAGCTTCATCTCTACAGCTTCAGAGGACGAAGCTTCAATTGGTTCAAATCTTATCTGAGTGAAAGAACCTCTCAGCTTTTGACAAATTAAGAGGTGTTCACTATTTTGGCAGACAACACGACTATCTTATCGCAAGAACTCAAATTACCTTCATATAGCGGAGTAAAAATAGCTTAAAATTATGCATTATTTTGGAATCCTGGAGGACTCCATGGATTTTTCTAAAACCTTCTGATATTACTTAGAAATTGCTTGCAGAAAAAAGTTATAAACTTATATTCGTGCACTGCTTGTTTATTAATTGTTTAAACAATAAAAACAATTTTGTTAGGAAAAGTTTACCCAAATTGATGCTATAGGGGTTTTTGAGGTCGGTGAACCAGAATATGACATTGAAAAAACGATGGCGTGGCCAGTCGTTGAGGTAGAATTCATGAATGATGATTTACAGCTACCTATTTGTTATTTATGTGAACTTCTGAGAGAAAAAAAACCGTGTAAAATTTGTGAGATAGCTCTATCAAACGACTTATAGTTTGCGATATTGGGTATGGAAATGAAATATCGCGAAGTTTTTCAACAGCTGCCATTTTGAGACTATTGGACCATTTTCGAAATTAGCCGAGGTATTCATGAGAAGTATTTTTGTTTCATTCGGTTGAAAAATGTGGCCTCCACTCAACAAATTTCGTTATATCCCATATATAAAAGTTTCAATATCACATTTTAAACTACAGTTTTTGAAGCATGGCCTCAAAATTCAAATTTGTTATTTTTTTAAATTATTCAATATTTTGAGCTCTGTATTTTTCGAAATACATTTTTTTTAATTGTCCTTTTTTTATTTGTCATGTTGAGAGTAATCTGTAAAAATTTCAGATGTTTATCTTGAAAAAAAAAAATTAGACTCTAGACAGGATTCTGCTATGACGTAATTTCATTTACGTACTATTTCTATACATATTTTTTCACTTTTATCAACATGACTTCTCGTTAGCTGCATTTTTTTTCTTTCAGTAAAATTTTTGATATCTTAATTTAATCAATTAGATCAAAAGTTTTAACAAATTTAGTGTAGAGCGCTCGTGGCGACGTGCTCCTCTAGCGCTGCCTCAAGTTTTTTTCGCACGTTAGCGAAAAAATTCTGCAGCTTACAGTTTTCATTTCAAAGAAAAATGTTATCTACCTTTTTGATGTAAATTTTTCAATTTTTGCGAGTGGCACCATTGTTTATTAATTTTTTTTTTAATATTCAATATACAATGTAATTTGGCAACTTATTTGTTAAATAATTAATTAAGCACATACTTTACGGTTGGTAACTTTTTATATGTTGTTCCTTACATCATCACTAATGTACAGTAAAAAGTTCCCGCAGTCCCCTAACTTTCTGAAGCTAAAATCTAATATTATTCCACTACTAGTAAAATGACTCGTATATGTATAAATTAATTTGAATCTTCTCTGAACCTTTGGCCATTGAAATAATTTTTTTCAACTTGTGATTGTAATGTATCTAGTAACTAGCAAGTCAAATAATTTCATTATTACTTTTATATTTATTTTTTATATTATATATATTTTGTATAAAATTTTTCCCATGAGATGACAGTCTTCTGACTAAAAGTATTGGAAAATTCTAAATATAGTGGATATTTTCTTCCAAAATCAATATATCTTCATAGAATGAAAAGTCGACGCTCACTTTCGAAATTCACGAGTTTATTAAAAAGTGATAAGCCTTATCGATCTTGGGCCTTGTTCTTCCGAACAACTGCTTGGTTTAGATCGCCCTCCTCCGATTATCTCATGAGGGGTGTTACTGAAAAATGAAAGAATAGCATTAAGATTATTTTTTCTCCCCTCATCTTTGTTAGTAGGGCTCACCTTTTCCGGCGAAGTCATTCTAAGATAGCTGGAAGCAGCCTAGACTGTCGCACACCAGGATTCATCGATTTCTCAACTTCATCAACAGATTTTATGATATCTACAATAAACTCTTTGATTTTGTTCATGTCAGAAGGTTGTTAGAGAGGTAATAGTCCGGCAGAGATAGGCAGTGAATGGCTTGGTAATAGTTTGTATCGGAAAGTTCAATGGAACAATGTCATCGGGGACATTTTCCAATCCCCTCAATTTTCAACTTAATTCATCATCTAGAGACATCAGTCCACTCTCCTACCTTTTCTCCTACCTTTTCTCATTCGTTTGTGGAAGTATCCAAGAATCGAAAAAGGCCATTTAAGAAGAAATCACTTTGAAAAAAATCGCCAGGTAGACCTCAAGAAAAATCTGATTTTTGACAGACAGATGTAAACATTGTAGTAAGTTTCGAGGATTTCATCTCATTTTCGCGCCAACTGTTCTGAGCGGGATCTTGTTCGTAGCACTATAATCTTTGTTAACGATCAATTCACAATTTTTTGCATAAAGCAATGTTGACAGAAAAAGAAAATTTCAAAGGTTTGAAGTTTGTCATTTTGCGTGACACAAATATTCCTTAACCGCGCCATCTACTAATGAAGTTCTAAGCAGAATTTAACGTTTTTCATTTGTTGTCCCCCAAAAATTCTAAACAAAATCGAATCAGTGAATACACCAGGGTTTTTAGGCATCTTAGTACAGCGTTATAGAAATGTCAAATTCGGAAGTGACGTTTGGTTTGGCGGCCGTTGCTATGGATAACGACCGCGAAATTGAATTTCGCGGACTGTGTTGAGAACGCGATTGCATGAAATTTATTCCGCGGCCTTGGCGTACAAATAATTATTTCGCAATACATCACTATTGTAAAATGAAAAGACTCCTACCTGTGTTGTTTGAGATTGTCTTGTTTCTTGAAACTCTTTCCGCACACCTCGCAGCTGAACGTCACTTCCGGACTCTTGTGTGTTCTTTCGTGAATCATCAGATTGTACGGCTTGGTGAATCTTCTTTGACAATACTTGCAAATGAACTCGCACTTCGAACGCATCTTCCTCCTGAACTGGCCGCCGCTCACGTCGTTATCAATCTGCATAATGGCGAACATCTTGAGTTGTTTTTATCGTTTTATTAGCGTTATCTGAGATCTTCGAGATTTTCGTGGGTTTATCCGAATTACGAATGAGTTATCTAGGATTTACCTTCGTGATGTGGGTTATGTCAATCTCAATCATCTACTTAGATTCGTCGCTGACGCTTCGACGCACACTCATTTGTTTCGTTTACTTTACTAGGTCTGCTCGGATTTTTCTATAACTCTATCATTTTCCGCTGCGAACGGGTGTTTTTTGGATGATTCTCAGATGTCTCACTTTTCCTTATCTGCGAATGAAAAAAATCTCTATGAGTTACAGTGGGGAAATATTGAATCAGGTAAAAATACTGAGCATAGAGTCTTTCAATAGAAACATGAGTCAATTTGTTTCGGCGAATCAACAGTTATAACGAATTTTACGGGGTACGAGCGTTAGTTTTCAAGGCCCCAAGAGCGTTTTCGGATCCCACTACGAAAGGTAAGGTCCCCGTGATCTTAACTCGTACAAGTTCCCGTTACCTCCTGAGAGTTGGTAAAACAACTGAGGAAGCGGTTAAAATCAATTTACAACAATGCATTCAATTCTGATTCTCAAATTTTGACTGATGGAATACCTCAAGGATCAGTGTTGGGACCAGCTGCTATTTATAATATATTGTAATGATGTTAAGGCTGCGGTTGGTGATACTACATCTATCATGTATGCAGATGATACATCACTTCTTACTTCAGACAAAGACGATACACTTCTAAAGGAAAGATGATAGATATACTGTATTGTCCAAGAACAAATTCTCATTGACAAAGTGAAAAATAGAATTGGCAGTTGAACATAATTGGATAGTATCACAGTACATATATAAATAAATATTCGTCGTACAGAAATCAGTAATAATACAATGGTAAAAGTTAAAACACTACATATACAGTTACATCACGGTAAATATAATCACACTACACAGATTGTAAAGACATATATATATAGTAAATAAAATTAAAAAATGATTCAGATGACAAATAAAATGATAATTTTCAAATTAATGTGCATAAGCACATTTGTCACAGAAAACTAAAATCAAAAACAAAAAATATATACACATATATTTGTTTTGTACGTTTGAAATGAAATATCACTTTAAAATAGCTAAAAAACATTTTTAATAATGTGAAAGTGAAAATATTGTGTCCGAGAGAAATACATGAAAGATTATGTTAGAGTGACAGGTAACGGATCTTGACGGCCATTGATAAGTACGTTTGATCTTCGATTCATTTCTAACATGAACATTAAATTATGGAACGAAATGATTCACGAGTGTGTGGCGATTCCTTTGTCCTTGAATGGCTCAGTTGGTTAGAGCGCATGGCTAGAGATCGTAAGGTCGTGGGTTCGACTCCCACTTGAGAATCCTTCTTTTCTTTAATTTAATAATTTGTCCACTATGCCACAAAATTCCCTCCTTTCATGTATTTCTTTCGGACACAATATTTCCACTTTCACATTATATATTCGGCTAAATCTTATCAGTGGTTAGAGATCATCTTCGTTAATCTGCTATTGAAATCGTCAATTGACGATGATGTTAGAGTGACAGGTAACTGATCTTGACGGCCATTGATAAGTACGTTTGATCTTCGATTCATTTCTAACATGAACATTAAATTATGGAAGGAAAGGATTCACGAGTGTGTGTCGATTCCTATGTCCTCGAATGGCTCAGTTGGTTAGAGCGTATAACTAGAGATCGTAAGGTCGTGGGTTCGGCTCCCACTTGAGGAATCATTTGTCCACTATGCCACAAAATTCCCTTCTTTCATTTTTATTAATATTCCCGCAGGCTATAGTACGCTTTTTTAGAAGAAATTCTTTAACCGTTTTTCTGATTTTGTTTTTAACCAAAGTATGTCTATGAACCTTTGGTAAATGGTTGTATATTCTTTTGCCTTCATATATATTAGAATGTTTTGTCTAGGTTGATTTTGGTATTGGTAAACGAATATCTTTGTTCAGTCTGGTAATATGAGGTTTCTGTTCTGCTGAATTGGTAACATGTTTCTTTATGGATTAGGCATACCACCTCAAGAATAAATATGCTGACCACATTTAGGATTTTGTGTTGGATAAAAAGAGGCCTACAGCTATCTCAAAGATACCTCAGAGATCTTTTCTGTAGCATTCTTTCAAAATGTTTTTATTGCTACAATCTTTAGCGAGATTGGTCTGAAGTTAGAGTGATTTGTGTTATCAGCCGTCTTCAGACCTGCAGGAAATATTCCTGTTAAAAAAAGATTTATTAATAATATCTGGTAAAACAGATAACACTTTCAAGGGTGAATTTTCTGAAAGTCTCTGGAGTTTTCGTCATTTAAAATAAAATATGTGCTGTTCAACTGAATCTTGATGGTCTCAGAATTTTAGCAAGCTTCAATGTTCCCACTCCAAAAAAAAACAATTACTCTATAAAAATTCAGATATAATTTCAAAAAATAAACAATACAAACTTATCTGATGACTTGTTGTCTATCATTCCTTTCTGAGAAAAAAGCATAAGCTATTTGTTCCTGTGTTTTCCCCAGAATTTTATCGCGATCAAGATAATGGATAACGATGTATAGATTGAGTTTGAATCATATCAAATCCCAGAATGGTTGATCATTTCCAATGCATAATCATATTTTTTTCGAGTGAATATTCAGGAATGAATGGTATATCATGCAGTAGAAACAATCTAGAAGGTCGAGTTTACATCGTTTTTTTTTACATAATATATTTCAACAATGTTAGTAAAATAATATTTTTAATAATTGACGTAACTGTTTCTATGTTCGAATATTCGTTTCTGAATGTTTTGCCTCTTTGGCCTATGTAAAGAATCAGACAAAAGCCACAAGTTAATATGTTTTTTCCAGATTTTTTTAGATTTTTCAGTATGGTATCAACCAGATTCAAAAGAGAATGAGCAACTATTGTCAATTTACCAAATCGTTTGTTAACTTTTTCTCCACCATGATATTTTCCTCTATAAAAATATGTTCATCCCTACAATTGAAGACGAACAAGTATATATTCGAAACACGTCCTGTTTGATGAATTTCCTTTCTTCCTGAGAAAAATAAAATTTTGTTTTGGGGACAACTTTTTGCCTTTATTTACAAAATATTTCTTTCTTGGCATGTTTTTTGGGTAACCTAGTCTGAAAATGAAAATATAATTAGTGTAGAAAGGGCAAACTAATTAGTTCACCCCGATAAGTTATTGCGTTCACCAAATTATATTTCCTATAGAAAAATGATTCAATTAGTCAATAACTTGTCGTTTTCTGAATTTGCCTATCAAATTTTTTTTTTTAATTCAAAAGAAACTTCTCTATATAGTTTTTCATAGAGAAGTATCTTTTGAATTGAAAAAAAAAATTTGATAGGCAAATTCAGAAAACGACAAGTTATTGACTAAGTGAATCGTTTTTCTATAGGAAATATAATTTATGAACAATAACTATCGGAATAAAATATTGTATAGATTTTCCTGATTATATTTTCATTTTCAGACTGTGGAAGGTTACCCAAAAAACATGTCAAGAAACGTTGTTCCTCCACAAAAAACCACATTCATTCAATAAAATATTTCTTCTTTGATAAACGGATTCGCATTGTTCCTAACTGAAAAATTATCTACCAATGTAATAGTTTCATCTAATGGAATACTGAAAAATACATTTGGACATTAATAATAAGTTTGGAGTCAGCGGAAGTTGTATATCCTTGATTTTACATATTGGACTATTCTCAAGCTAAATTTCGGAAAAAAATTACAATTTCTCTTATACTGCAGTAATGAATTACTTCATTGCTTGAAATTAATGTTTGTTGGGAAACTATATTTATTTAAATGATATTATCAATTTCCACAATCTCTATTTGACATTCAGATTAAAACAAAATATATTGAGACAGTTCAAAGTTACATTAGTGAAACATCAAGACGATTTGAATGGCGTCAAAGCGAACACTGATATTATATTAGAAACCGACAAATCAAAGAGTTGAAACTATTGGAATACTTCCCGGATTCTGAGGAGAACAACAGTAAAATTATAACCAAATAGAAAGAGGAAACTTGCTAGTGACAGGAACACGTCGCGACAACTTTTCCATGAATTTTCCGTATATGAATATATAGGTAATCTCCTCTCAGAAGAGAAACAGTGGCAAAAGGGGAATGAGTTGATATCATGAAATAAAGTCAAAGCAAATATTAATCAAAATTGTTGATGCTGAAAATTAGAATTGGAAGAATTCAACACTAGATAGATATAGATAGATAGATAGATTTTATGAATCCTTTTTGCTTCATATTATGAAGATGGTACAAGCCATAGTTGCATAGGTTTATACATACATAAAAAATATACTCAAAGTCTAAATAAAATGTGATCAAAAGACATTTCACAGTAAAAATAATTAAATCAACACATCGTCATTAAAAACACAATATAAAATACTCAAAGTATAGATAAAATGTGATTAAAAGATTTTTCACAATAAAAATAATTAAATCAACCTATCTTCATTTACAAGAACAATATGAATATACAAACGAATTTGAGAAGGACATACAACACTCTACCGGGGCAAGAACATTTTAAAATGAAATTTTCAAAATAAACACATTGCGCATTGCTCACTTCAACTGTAAATTCATCTACCTTGTATAAAAAAAAAACTGATGAAAAAACTTCAATTTTTCTTGGGGGAGTATGAGGTGACAAGGTCTTCATATCATTTGGCAGTAAGTTATGAATGCGAATACCAAAAAATTTAGGAGATTCTTCATATTTTGTGTGATGATGTTTTCGTGTTGTGATCATACTTTTACTCTTTATATTGTAATTATGCATTTCTGCTCTCATTTGTAGGATAGGATACCTTCATTTTCATGTATTATATATATATATATATATATGTCATTGTTTTCAAAATCAACTTGTAACTGTCAATACTTTGTTTTGTTGGAATGTCTCTCTACAGGAAGTGCTCTAATCCAAATTGATTACCAATCTCAGCAGTGCTTTTTGCTTTATGAAAATCCTGTCCTATCCAGTAGCTCCCCAGACAGCAATATTATGATATATAATCGAGTGAAATTTAACATAATAAACTGAAATGAGGGATACACTTGAGAGATTTTATCAAGTAGTGTGATTGATTCAATTTCTTATGTAAAATCGATATGCTCTTGTATGTGAAGAGTGAGTCAATCATTGTTCCCAAGACTTTTGTCGAACTGGCCAATAAAGATTCGTTTTGGAAACTGAGATTGAGGTTATGTAGACTTCGAGATGAATTCGCAAATTGCATGCATACTGTTGTGTTTAGGTTTAACAATGAGTCTGTTCTTGTTACACCAGTCATCAAATCCAATTAGAACTGTATTCACTAATTGTGTTATATCGTCAGATGTTTTCCTAGAAAGAATGATATAATAAAAAAATCAGTGGTCCAAGAACGCTACCTTGAGGAGTACCCGTTTTAACAAGAAATTTATCTGACATAACGTTTTTCTGCTTCACCTGGAAACATATATTCGTCAAAGAAGACACAAGTAACTGGTTTATATTACCACGAATTCCTTTGTTAAAGAGTTTTTCTGCTACAAATTCAGTGTTCAAAGTGTCAAAAGACCTGCTTGAGTCAAAGAAAATTCCTACAATATTTTTTTCGTCTATTAAATTATGTATATGTTGTGTGAAATTGAGCGTTGCCGTTTCTGGCGAGTGATCTTTGCTGAATCCAAGTTGGCACTCTGTCATCAGATCGAATGTTTCCAGGTAGTCATTTATTCTGAGAGATATACGTTTTTCAAAAAATTTTGTGAGTACACTGATAAGAGATATAGGATGATAATTCTCGATATTTCTGCTGACTATTTTTCACTTAGGAAGCTAGCATGGCAATTTTGAGAAGATCAGGATATTCTCCGAAAGAAATACATAAATTCATGATATGCCCTATCACGTCTAGTAACATATCTACACATTCTTCAACAATTTTTGTGGAGACCTCATCATGTCCTGTGTTTTTTTTATCAGGTAATGAGACTATAACTTTTTCAATTTCGTCTGCTGTAACGGGTTGAAGAATATTGTGAATCTCCATTTAGTTGAAGAGAATGGAATCTTCAAATAAATTTAAAAACTTGATATCATTGCACGTTTTCAATTAGTTTTTGAAACGGTATAGCCACGAAAAGTCTGAATGACGATTTTGTTCATACAGAAAAACTTGACACTTTTTATAAATCTTATTGATTTGTATTGGAAATAACCGTTTTGCGTTTTAAGTTGAGGAAATAAATTTGTTGAACAAATTCAGAAATCAAGCGAACTTCCCGAAACCATATTTGCGTCGTTTCAAGTTTATTCTAATGAAGAACTAGAGGAAACAAATATTTCTAGAACTTTTAATCCATCAAGATCATTACAAAATCGGAGGAAATATCTTCTGCAAAATCGTATTCATTTCATTGAAATGCGCCAATACAAAAATCGGTAGATATTAAGTTACAACACACATGCACTCTGAATATGGGGAAAATACTTTTCTTACATGTTTTTGCCTCCTGAACACGAATGTGAAAAAATGCGGCGGTCTCATTCCCGAGTTACAGCACTTTAAAAAAAAAATAACCTCATTTTCAAGCACCGTTTTTTCGCATAAAAATCACTCCTTCTTTTTTCCAGCATAAACAATACACCCTGAATCACTCATTTTCGGCACAAAATATCGTCATTTTTATCGAAAAAATCCTTCTTATCCAGTTCCAAATAAACAATTTTCGTTTTTTTGACAGACATTTAGTAACTTTGCCTTATTTTTCATGTTGGTTATAAATGAATCACCGCCCCCAACAATTGCCCACATAAATGAAGGGGAAAATATTGCTCACATTTGAATTCGAAAAGTTGGCGGTGATTCACTTATCGCCAACATGAAAAATAAGGCAAAGTTACTAAATTTCTTCCGTCAAAGGACCGAAAATTATTAATTTGAAACTGTGTAAGAAGGGGGATTTTTTTCGATAGAAACGACGATATTTTGTGCAAAGTTGTGCCGAAAATAAGTGATTTAGGATATATTGTTTATGCTGGTAAAAAAAGAGGGGCATTTTGAGTGATTTTTGTGCGAGAAAACGGTGCTTGAAAATGTGGTTATTTTTTTAAAGTGCTGTAACTCGGGAACGGTATGAGACCGCCGTATTTTTCTTCCTGATTCGTGTTCAGGAAGTAAAAACACGTAAGAGAAATGTAATTTCCCCATATTCAGAGTGCATGTGTGGTGTAACTTTATATTTACCCAAAAATCAATCTGTCAACACAGGTCATTGAATAAAAAAATTTCTTGGTCAACTTATGTCCGCTACTCACATTGGTTTTAGTCACAACTAAATAACAATATATGTTGACTTGGTGTCAGTCCACTTCTACTGAAATTCACTGAAAAGGGCACTCGACGAAAAAAAAAAGATAATCAAACTATCCAACTTGCTTTCAAACACGAGCACATTTCACAAGCATCTATCCCAAAAGCGATCACAAAAATCGATGCACCAATCAATAAAAGGATGTTTACCGATCAGTCATTTCTGGTTGACTACCGTTGAACAGTTGAAGACCGAATGTTACGGATAGGAGTCTGCAAGATTACAAAAGTGGCGCCTTGTACCGCCGATATGTATTGAATTTTGCCACTGCTCACTGTATACAGTGAAAGGTACCAACTCACTTGTTGTTCGTTCCCTCTATTGTGGCATACATACCCGGCAGTCACTTGTTATAAATTATGGATACTCGTTTACAGCAACGACTTCTTGGGACATCATCAAGGAAAACTTCTCACGCTTCTTTTTAAGTGGAACCATCCTTCGGGGTGTGATGCCACTTTGTTCACGATTTTTTCAAAGTATTATCACATTTTTTCAATAACTGAATGAGCCGGATAAATTGTCCTATTTTTTAACCGACAAAACCAAAAATAAGTCGACGTCTATATTTTTTTTATGTATGACCACGCATAATTTTTTACTGAGACGTCCGATTCCGATCATTCTTTTTACAGTGGATAGGGTGTACTTCGAAGTTGGTCTTATTTGAATTTAAAAGATGAAATCCACCCCTGAGGGTAACAAAATGAAGGTTATCGATCACTCACCCTCTGAATTCTGGTCCGCTAACCGATTCTATCAGGCATAACTTTGTACTGGGTTCTTCGATTTGAATGATTCTTTTTTTATTAGATAGGGTATGCCACATAGTTGATCATATTTGGATTTCAAATGGAAGTAGCCACTCTTACAGGTAGAAAAATAGAGGATAATTGATTTTTCACTTGTGAACATTGGCACACATATGTAGTTGACCATGACAGATGGCTATTGTCATTATTTTTGTTCTCCTATATCTGTCACAATCATTATATTCTATGAGAGGATGGAATGATATACAAAGTAATGAAATATACTAACCAGAACAACAAAAATAATTTATATTACAACAAATAGTAAAAGTAGATAATCATATTATTTAACTGGTAATAGTTGAAGTAGTGGGTAAGTAAGTATTTTGGAAGTAATCAAAAAACAAGTGGGTAGTAATTAGTAGATTTCAGCCACAAAAAATTGAAAAATAAAAACTTTTTAACAAAAAATTAAATCGACGAAATACGGAACTGAAAAGTAGAAAATAAAATAAACCTTCTCAGTCTCAATAACTAAGCTCCTAAACTTATGTAAATAACTAATTTTGAGTCAGCGCGAAACGAACAATCAACGAAGATCATTTAATTACTTCAAAAAAATTATCAGAATGTCACCGTACAACTCGATGCCTTATCTAATTCATTTGCATGTTTGCTGAAACGCATTTCCACTGTAAGATTCAGGGTTGGGTGAAGGCGTATAGTTTTCAAGAAGTTATAGAATTTTGGAGTTGTTTATTTTATTTGTAGTTGTTTATGTGTACTGTACCGAATACATTGATACAATTTTCAATAATACTCCAGAAATTAATAACTATACCCCAGCCTTGTTTTGTACATTCATTACTGAAAATATTCATTGGAAAATCTATTCCAAGAAGGATTTGGTGAATGAAGAAAAGGAACACTGAAATTGGGAAAAAATCTTACAAAACATACTCATTATCAAGAACGTAGAAATAAATGACAAACAAAATACAACCGACGAGCAAAAATACATTTGGCAATGATTTCGTGATGAAACGGGAAAAACAAAAATAAACAACCCGTTGAAATTATAATAAATGATCATTTGACTAATGATGAGTCTTAAGTATGGTAAATATTCTGCATGTCATCTGAAACCACAGTAGACCGTAGACCGGCATGTTGAAAATCCCACTTTAAATGATCCGCCAAATATTTCATTCTTCTTCGCGTCAACCTTAGATATAATAAATAGCTTGAAAATTACTGATAGTGTTGATAGACTATTTTTTAGAATATATTAGAAAGTGTAGGATGTGGTGTTGCAGAGCCTCTCGTAAATATAATATCAAGATTTTTTTCATTAGAATGAATGGCACCGGAACAAAAACTTTTGAGCTTCACAGTGCTTCAATAGTGGGGACATTGTTATTTCCCATTGTCATCAACATTACAAATTTCATGAATACTGATTGCCTAATTCTATATGCGATTATATATGAATGGCAGCATTAGGTGATAATCCTCATTAGCTATAAGTAGTCATTCATTCATAAAATATAAATAACTAGCGTATTTTCTATTATGTCCGAATTCAAAAATTTATAATCGAAAAATCAACTGTTTTGTGAGAGTTAAACATGAAAATACTTTTCTTTGCGATTCGATCCACAAGTATGATGATTCTCATAAACACCCCATACTTTTTAACCCACATTAATCCATTACAAATTCGATTTTTAACAGGCAAACAAATTCTCGCGTTATTTCTTTCATACATAAATATACATTTCTACTGTTTACTTAAAAACAAAAATCCTTAATGTGACACGTTTGCTATTCAATGAAAACATTGTATCAACATTTCCCCGCAATGATAAAGTGAAAGATACAACATCTGTTGTTTCTTTCTCTACACCGATTGTTATTTTTGCTAAAAGTCCTCACCATTCTAGTGCAGTTTGTACACAAAAGGAAACGTGATCAGGATGATACGATAAAGTATTATATTGAGTGATCTATTCAGGTGTTGAAAGAGTACCTAAGTATTTATATATCAAAATCCAGTTTATGATAAATATTTATATATGGTTGTGGGAAGTTTTCTGTTTTCTGACAACTCATCGAGGAAGAAGGTAAGCAACGATTTGTTTGGTCTGCAAAGGCCAAAGTGATTAAAAAGATTTGCACTATGCATTTGTGTGCTTAAAGTCAAATTTATTTGAACATATGGACTTTCTGATTCCCAGTACGCACAATCAATACATTGTGTTTTCATATGATCCTGCATATCTCCAAAGTCATGAAAATGTTGGTAATCAACTTTAGATGACGTTTTTTTTTCGAAAATTACTCATATTGGAAAGAGTATGTTTAGTGAATCTATTTATTGAACCCTTTCATGGAGGAATATAATAAATTATCAATCGAAACTATCCAGAATGAAAAAAACACAATTATTTGTCATTGAAGCCTATAGAAAAAATACTGTGGATATTTTATCATAGAATATGATTTCTTCTGCACATGGTGACTTATAGCAATTTAAAATTATATTTTGACGGCCATTTATTTTAAAAGATATGGCACATATATCAAAATGTTGTTCCTCAGAATATTCCAGAACATCAATACGTTTAGCGTGGATATCCCGTCTTTCCCTTATTCTAACACCCCCACAACGCTTATTTGAACGACAAAATGAAGTGATCAAATCAAAACCTCCAATGTCTATACTCTCTAATGCTTCATATTTAGGATCTATTTCAATTAAGCAGAGAAAATATAAGTCAAACTCTCTATATCAGCCATTATGTGATTTATTTTTCAAAAACTGATTCTGTTAACATTCAATAGAAATATATTAGGATTAAATACTAGATTTTTGGTTTTTCTATCTTGCGTTTCACCAAAAAACGTGATATACATGCACCAAATGGCAAAATTTTTGGATTCATGGCTTTTTCAAAATTTCTTTCATCAATAGTGACTTTGAATGACGCATATAATTCAGGAAATTTGGAATTCAGACTCTCACTCTCGATTTCAGCGAACTGAGCCTTCAATAACGTCTTCATTTCTTCTGCATCTCGTGACGTATGTTTTGAAACCCCTCTCTCAGTTTCTTCTTTGTTACTACCAATCAAAAGATTTCTTCTTTTTAGTTACTTCCGTTCACTCAGAATTTTGAACATCATCATCTCTTACCAAATGAATCCAAGTGTCAAGTTTCATTTGATGCTCTGATTGCATGACTGCAACAAAAACTTCAGTTTTTGATACAAAGTTGTTTTCTGTTGTACTAACAATCTTGGTGCTCTCCTGTGATTCTTCTCGTTTTTGAAGATAGGTCAGGTTCTGTGTTGGGCACATTTTTACTGACAGTTTTTGCTGGTACAGGTTTTTGTCTGGGAGCACAGTTTTCATCATTCACCTTGGAATATTCACAATTTATATTCACTTCGAACAGAACAAAGCCCCAAGGAATTAACCTGGCGATGATTCCTCAAGAATTTATCAATCAAAATGTGTAGCCACTCACAGATATTCAATCAGAAATCTTTGAACACTCTTTGTATTATGATTGGATTTTGTTTCTGATGAAACAAGTCTCATGTGAAATATGGGAGTTTTTTATACATTTCATGTGCTACTTTTTCTTAGCACCTCTTAGTCCGGTTATACAGTGCGGTCCAAAGGTATGGAATAAATTCATTTTTAGCGTTATTATGTATTAGTTCCAAAAAAAACCTGAAACAGGTCGATTTCTATCGTCAATTTAACATTTTACAGTATGAAAATGTTACCCCCTTCTTGCACCCCCTCTAAATTATGAGCACTCCCTCAAAAATTTTAAATGAGAAGGGGTGTCGTGTGGCACCTTGTTCGAAAGGGATATTCACTCTCTGATCAGCAATATTGAGTTTTTCAAATTTGGTGCAATCATAACTGAGAACATTTATTGTGAAAATGTGAAATGTTTATACTTTACGTAGAATGAAGGAAATAATGTTTAGGAAGTATTTTTCAATTTATTGTACAATCAAATTGAATGTTTAAAATGGCCACCATTCACTTCTTGACAATAAGCAAGTCGATCTTGGAATTCTTGTATAACATTTTGTAGGACCTGTAGGGTTATGTTGTTAATTTATTCCGTTATCCTAACTTTTGAATCTGCAATATTGTCTGGTCTATTGAAATATACCTACATTTGATTTTAAATAACCCCATAAGAAATAATCAGGTATTTTCTCATCTGTTTTGCAAAACGTCAGGAAAAAATCATTCAAGACACCAAAAAATTATTCACAAAACCCACATAAATAATGTAATGTCAATCTAGTAGACTACTGCTATTTTGATATTTCCAAGTTGCTGACACACCTCAGTGTATTGAAAAATATTTGTGTGTGAATTTGATTCAACTATGGCTCATTTATCCGAAACTCAAAGACTAGACATTTAAATTATGATTGGATGCGGTAACAAAACAAAAACTCAAAATGGAGTTTGTTAAATGTTTAATAATAAATACCCTGGTCAACACGTCTCACAGTCTACAGTTAGCGAAATAGTAACAAAATTTCGTAAAACTGGGCATGTAAAAACTATTCAAGAAACAGGTCGAAATGTGAAATTGGATGAGGAAAAAAAGTTAGATGTACTGTTAGCGATTGAGGAAAATCCGCATATGACAAGTAGGCAACTTGCCGCCGACAATGATGTAGGTAAATCATCGATATTGAAAGCTTTACATAAAGCAAAATACCATCCTTATAAAGTTCAGTTGGTTCAGGAGTAAAATGAGGATGATCCTGATAGAAGGCAACAATTCTGTGAACTGATGATGGACAGAATGGAAGCAGATTTGCAGTTCATAAACAAAATTGTTTTTTCCAATTAAGCTACATTTCATTTAAATGGAACGGTTAATAGACAAAACTGTAGATATTGAAGCAGAGAAAATCCTCATTGGATGTGTGAGGCTCACACACAATATCTGAAGAAAGTGAACGTTTGGGCTGGTATCATTAACAACAAAATTATTGGCCCTTATTTTTTTGAAGGCACAGTTAATGGTAAGGTTTATCTAAATTTGTTGATGATTTTTTTACAGCCTACATTAAAAAGACTTTTTCCCGATGTTAATGATCCAAATGCAATAGATTTTTGGTACCAACAAGACGGAGCTCCTCCGCATTACAAATGTATTGTTAGAGATTATTTGAACGAAGTTTTTCCCAATAGCTGGATTGGAATACGTGAAACGATTGAATGTCCGCCTAGATCTCCCGATTTGACTCCTCTCGATTACTTCTTATGGGGTTATTTAAAATCGAAAGTAATTTCAATAGACCAGACAATATTGCAGATTTAAAAGATAGGATAACGGAAGAAATTAACAACATAATCCCTGAGGTCCTACAAAATGTTGTACGAGAATTCCAAGATCGACTTGCTTATTGTCAAGAAGTGAAAGGTGGTCATTTTGAACATTTAATTTATTCGTAAAATAAATTGAAAAATACTTTTTAAACATTATGCGACATTATTTCCTTCATTCTACGTACAGTATCAAAATTTTATATTTTCAAAATGAATTTTCTCAGTTATGATTGCACCAAATTTGAAAAACTTAATATTGCTGAACAGAGAATGGAAATCACTTTCGTACAAGGTGCCACACTTCTCATTTAAATTTTTTGAGGGGGTGCTTATAATTTAGAGGGGGTGCAAGAAGGGGGTAATATTTTCATACTGTAAATTGTCAAATTGACGATATCTGAGATTATGCACATACAGTTAGGTTATAACTAAATATTGTCTAAGATACGCCATATAATAATAATAATAATAATGTTTATTGACATAAATGAAAAATGTTTACACTCAGGTGAAATGCAATAAACATGGTTGAGTCACAGAAGTGTATAACAACTATGAGTTGTTATACTACTTGTGCGTGACTAATATATATATACATATACATTTAAGATGTGCAGACCAAAAGATACAAAGTGAGGTAAATAGGCAAGGTTGAATGAAGGACAGAATTTAGTATGTGTGAAAATAAATAAATAAATGAAGACAATGTTACATATTATGGAGCTATTGAGAAAATTTGTTATAGTCATACAAGTTCGACAAGGGTTATGAGTGAGCTCCCAAGTATGTGGAACTGCGACTAGCTAAAGGTTTAAGTTAAAGTATTCATCTAGCTCGTAGAGTGCTTGTTGTATCAAGATTTTTTTTACCTCTCTTCTGAATCGCCTGAGACATGTAGTCTCTCTAGTGGTTATGGGGAGATGATTATACATTTTGATGCCATTGTATATTATAGAATCTCTAACCATATTATTAGATGGTCTAGGTAGTCTGATATTATTGTTCTGTCGAGTGTTATATGAATTAGCATTTGTTACAAGGATATTTTTATTTTTATGTATAAGGGTGACAGATTCTAGAATGTATATAGATGTTACCGTAAGTATACTGAGATCAATGAAAAGCGTTCTCTGGGCCTTTTTTGCCAATATACCTCAAGGCTCTTTTTCGGATTACAAAAACATTTTTGAGCTGGTAAGAACAGCAAGCGCCCCAAAATGCAATCCCATGCCTTAGATGAAATTCGATTAGAGCAAAGTACGCCGATCTGGCTGCGTTTATACCCAAATCGTTCGAAATTACTCGAATTGCGTAGCATCCCGAGGACAAAACTTATTACAGAGATTGTTAATGTGATAATCGAATTTCAGTCTAGAGTCTATACTTAACCCAAGAAAACGTGTCTCTGTTTTGTTAAAGATATTTTCATGGTATATCTGGTAGGTTGCAGCGAAATGTGATTATTTTAGTTATTTATTATAAAGTTAGTTATTATAAAGAATTGGAGTCGCACCATTGTTTTATTGTAATCAATTCCCTTTCGATGTTATCTAGCAGTAGTTGCTGTGAATTATCATGCCATACGAAAGTTGTGTCATCCGCAAATAGAGTGATCTTGGCAGTGATGTTCAGGAGGTTTATATCATTAATGTAGAGCAAAAATAGGATGGGTCCGAGTACTGAGCCCTGAGGTACTCCCAATTCAATACCAGCCCTATTGGAGTCAGTGCAACAGGGCACTATTTTACTACGATTGCTCAGATAGGATTAGAATAGAAATCGACCTGTTTCAGGTGTTTTTAAACAAATACATAATAACGCTAAAAATGAATTTATTATATAGCTATGGACCGCAGTGTATAAAAATTGGGGCCATTTTTCGTTCATGCGCAATTTCAATCAAGCGTTCGACTGCAAGTGGAAAATCGCGTTCATCTCCCCAACGACATGATTTATCGCAAAATTTATAAGGAGAATTTTTGTAGCAAACATAAGCTACAACTTTTATGGAAAATATCTCCAATACTTCTGGAGTTGTAGCTCAAAATATGAAAATTGGGATTTTTTTTTACTTTCCTTACATTTTGGTAAAACTTTGTTTCTATTTATTGGATTAAAAAAGTACCACATCACTCACTATTTACAGGAGCTTGATAATTTCTCCACCGTGGAACATTCTATCCACAGGTCATAATTCACGTTGGACACTTTCAATTCGAAGTGACTAGATATAACAATAAAAAATTCATCCAATTTATCCGCACCACATTTTCCATAAGGTCCTTTCAGGAATCCAGATGAGTTATGGCGATACCGGCGGAGATCGAAACCAATGGAATCTCCGTTAGCTTCATTCAAATGCAAAGATCACAGTAGGTTATGAAAGTTCTCGACTATTTATCATAATATAAAGGACATAAAGGGAGGCCCGCTCAGGCTTGATCCCATTCGTTTGTTTTCGAAGATATATTGAAAGGCCATCCTTTAGAAGAGCGTTCGGAGTGACAACGTGAACAATCGCCCACAATTTGCGGAGTCATCGGCTAATTAACATAAAGTAATTGTTGTCATTCTTTGCGGCGCATTCCATGAGGGCGACAGACGAAGGTGCTGGCATTCGAAAAATCACGTGAACTATGGATCGAAACTGACAGACAGCTGAAGGTGGATAGGATGGGAGGGAAATGCAGACTCATCTCGAATACGGGGACGATATAAATCAAATATTGGGGTATTACCTATGGTATGCAATTCCATATGCCGATTCTTCACCACACTTTCTCTTTCAGGCCCGTCTGCCTGTTTTATCAGAAATTATATGATGTAGAAGCTTGGCATAGTAATACATATTATATATATATATATATATATATATATATATATTGGGTATAGTGGGTTCTTGAATCTTGGTGATTGTATTTTGGAGTTTTCTTGGGTTTCAGATTCGATTGTATTAAAATGAGACGAAAATTAAATTTATTTAGACGTTTCGCCCTCGTTCGGGGGCATCTTCAGTGAAATTTATTAAAAACATTAAAAACATTTGAATCTTGGTTTTACCATGCTTGTGTTTTGTTACCAACAATAGTTGGATTTCGGGGTGGTATTACATCTTGTTGTATCATTGTTATAACAGAAAACTTTCAATATTGTCTGGTTTGTTGTTTTGTCAATTGTCATTAAAGGTGCCTGAACAACGTCGTTCAACAAGACGGGGCACCTCCACATTATGCACAGCCTGTTAGGGCGTTTTTGGATAAAATGTTTCCTGGAAGTTGGATTGGGAGAAGATGCTCTATAGAGTGGCCAGCCAGATCTCCAGATTGAACCCCACTCGAATTTTTCCTGTGGGGTCACTTGAAAAACAAAATCTTTGCAACCGAACCAGAATCTCTGGAAGAGTTTTGAACAGAACTTGTAATATTGTATGGAAATGGGTGGTAGACAATTTTAACATTTAGTTCATTGACAATAATAATTATTGCGACAGTTGCTTTATCAGATACTGTTTTTATTGATTGAGTGAATAAAAAGTGATTTCCCAACTTCAAGTTCCTATATCTCGAAAACGCATCGATAGAATTAATTTATTTTCGTAGTTTGATATTGAGAAGGAAAATACCTTTCAAATGAGGTATCACTTGCCATATGTTGCTATTTAAAAATTTAGGGGTCACAGCTCCGAGGGATGAAATGTATTTCGGGTGAATTTCATCGCGAACGATGTCCCCCTCAAAAATGTAGTTGACGTGTCCGAGCGTTTTTATATAATTCGGTTCTGCCGAGCTACAGAGCCGCTGTTTCGTTTTCAATGGCCCACTCTGTATATATATATATATATATATATATATAAATATATATAGCAAATAAAAGAAAACTCTTCCTAGGTTGTCCAAGCTTTCAGAAATTTTATTAGTTATTTCCATCAACAGGAAAACTACAAAAGTGTAAAAATTACAGTTTTTCATAAAAAATATAGGTTGAATATGTCTAAGATCTCTGGTGAGAATGATTATAAAGGTGTTAAAGTGTTCCGCCACGAGACAGTTGAATTAGGAAATTTCAAGACTTTTTGATTTAAAACGCAAAAAAAAAAATTTTTGAAGGGGGCACTTGCCCCCCCCCAATCGACAAAAAAAATATTTAGACCCGGGCCTCCCCTCCCCCCTCACTAGAAATCATAGGTCATGGGAAAAAATTATCGTTTTTCGATAAAACTTCAATGGACTTTTTTGTAGTACTCTTTTTGAACTTTTTTTTTCGGGGGGGAAAGGGAGGGGTATCGTTAAAATCGATGGGGTCAACTAGGAGAAGGAGTTTTTTTTTCGCGTTCAGACCCTCAAATGGTCCCCTGTCCTTCTTTAAAAAGTCTCCTGGCACAATCCGCATTTCTCTACGACCCCCCCTTTAGGCTGTGCGCTTCCCCGTGGACTATTTTGAATAACGAGAGTAGTTTTGATTATATCTGTCAAATTAGATGGTCAATCACTTTGATTTTTTTTCACAATATCTGTGATATCCTGCTCTAGCTCCTCCTCGTTTTTCATAAACTTCTTAATTTTATTACTAACGGTAGAATTGCAAATGTGATGTTTGCCTATGCATGGTCCATATGTTACGTGTTAATTGAGTCAACTTTAATTATATATATCTCAAGTTCGAGAAGGTGAAACTTGTTAAAATTTCATAGAGGTGTTGTTCACATGTTAAACAATACGTATGACAAATTTTTAATAATTTCCTAAAGTAACAGGTTAATTACTTCTGACAGGACATCTGACAGACCGATGACATGCCATCTGACAGGCAAAACTGAAAAGAGACTGATAACAGTGGTGCCAAAGGTACACTGTTGCCAACATAATTTTGTTTAATTAATGATTGGGATGATTAAATGTGAGGTCATTATTGAAAAACTTTGTATCCAACGTTAATAGATAGGAATAAATTTCACTGAGGTGATTGATATCTGATTTTTATGAATGCAGTTATTATCTTAAAAAATATAGGCCATTTCTAGAATGGATATTTCTGTTGAATGTGATTTACTGGCTAAGACCTTAGTGGATTCATAATTCATATGGTGGTCAGACTTGTTCACATGATCTGCTCATCATTCTCACCAAAGATGTAAGTCATATTCAACCAATATTTTTTATAAAAAATCTAACTGTAATTTTTACACCTTTGTTCTTTCCCTGATGATGGAAATAATTGATAAAATTTCGAAAGTTTGGACAACCTTTTCTCTTTAATCTGCTGCAAAACCCCACTATTTACTGGTTCCATCCCTAACTGGTCAGCAACGACTGTCCGTTGTATATATATATATATATATATATATATATATATATATATATCATGTGGGGTATCTTTCGGAAGGGCTTGTTATGAGGAATACATGAATCATTTGTTCATTATTCAATATATCACACTTAAAAATATATTCTGGAAAATATTTGAAAATATCCCTTATATTTCAAACTACTGGATCACGACAGTCCTAGGTTTTATAGATGTCTAGAAATTAATTTTACGAACTAACTGCAAGAAGGAACGTTACTGATTCGAATTGCTCATAAATTGAATTACTCATTTGTTTTGGTAATATAGGTGTTAGTATTTTTATATTATTTTATTTTAGGTTTTATGAATGAATAAATATCCGTATGGGATGTTTTGTAAGTACGTGGTGAAAATTCGGAAAATAATTACTTACACTATTATAAACTATTATGAATAAACAAGCCTCAAAACTTCACTCAATCATTAAACTCCATAAAAAACTGAATATATTTAAAAAATGCCATCTATAGTGCAAGTGTATATTTTATATAGGTAATGTATCTATAGTGTGATATTAATTTCCCGACACCAACTATATCAAGCCTTTGTAATAACGATTTATATTATCAGAAAAAATAAATAACATGTTGGATAAATTATTGATCAGGAAGCCCCAGAATATAACCAAATTTATGTTCATATTGATTACCAAACATAACTTTACAAAAATATTCATATTCATTATTGATCAATGTGATAGTTGTGATATAAACACTATGATGATATTTATGATAAAGTTTCCTCAGCTGATTAAGAAAGTTTTTGTTATCAGCAGTTTAGATTTGGCAAGATAATTTTGCTAGTTCTTCATTGAGAATAGTACCTACAGGCCTCTTGTATGTTATCATGACTAAAAGAAGTGAGATTTACAATGTGATAGATAAGTTTCTAAATTTGTTATATACATCATGAATAGCAATGGTCCTAGAGTTGAACCTTGAGGAACGCCAGTAGTGAGAATCAGTGGAATAGAAGTTCTTTCGCCAATTTTCACTGACTTAAAGCGCTCGAATAGATAATTCTTGATCACAATACATTATTGTGTAATATTGCCAATAAAAGTTGATGAGTTGGGCGATCAGATGCTTTCAAAAAATCCAGTAGGACTGGTGAGGTCATGTGTTTTTCATCAATAGCAAGAATATGTCATCCGTAACCGGCAAAAGTTTATGATTTCCTAAGTATATATTATTTGTGTATGTTCGTAATTTTTCCTAGAATTTTCGATAGCATAGGTAAAATGATTGGTCTTGAATCCTTCAAGATTTTCGGATCACTAACCTTCGGAAGTGGGACAACAATCACTGTTTTCCATTTGAAGAAACGATGTACCTATATAAATGTTTTTGATGATGAATATTCTGATTTGAAACAATTGTTATATCAAAGTCTTGTTATGACACATCAATATGATTTGCTTTTTCCATTTCACTTTTCATATCATTGATATGGCTCTGGAATATTTTACAAAATTCATGGAGATGTCAGAATAGCTGAATTTCCAACAATTGCAGTAAGATAAAGGAACTGAAATGTTATGTATATAAATTTGTTTATACAGGGTGTTGCCAAATAAGTGCTTTTGTTTACATGAAAAACTCCCTTTAATTTTCGTCAAGAAATCGCCACCTGAAAACGGCACCCTGTATAAAGTTCTTTATCTAAATATTGCTACACAATCAATTTATATGTTCTGACCATTGGAATTTTGTACGATGATGATATTTGAATTCTCATCAACTGAATTGTTTGAAATCATATTATCATAACATCTAAAAATCAACTTATTTGGCTCAAATTCAAAATAAATCACAGGATGGTTTCAGTATCCTCCTTTTTTTTACAGGTGAATTCCAAGCATTGTATTACGGGCATATACAGGGTGTTTCATAATTGAATGCCGATCCTAAAGGGCGATAATCCTTGGATAATTCCAAGGAAAATTCTTCATATGAACATAGGTCCGCGACCGCTTTATTTCTGAGATACAGGATGTTGAAATTTAACAAAAAAATCAGTTCTTCCCCAATATCTCTGAAACCGCTTTGGATTTTTTTTCATATTCGGTACATGCAAAGTACGCATAAAAATAAATTTTTTCATGATAAAGGACTTCTTAATTTTCATCAGTGGCGTCCCTGTTAACATGCCCTGCTATATTTTTGATCAAAATAATGATACGCCACTGTTTTTTTCCCAAATAAATAATATTTTTGTAGTTGTCCTCTATCTTCTCATGAGAAAAACTTTTTAACAAAAAATTAAACCGACGAAATACGGAACTGAAAAGTAAAAAATAAAATAAACCTTCCTAGTCTCAGTAACTAAGCTCCTAAACTAATATAAGTAACTAATTTTGAGTCGGCGCCAAACAAACAAGCAAATGAATTAGGTAAGGCGTAAAATGATGGCATCGAGTTGCGCGGTGACATTCTGATAATTTTTTTGAAGTAATTTAATGATATTCGTTGATTGTTTGTTTGGCGCCGACTCAAAATTAGTTACTTACATTAGTTTAGGAGCTTAGTTACTGAGACTAGGAAGGTTTATTTAATTTTTAACCTTCCAGTTCCGTATTTCGTCGGTTTAATTTTTTGTTAAAAAGTTTTTATTTTTCAATTTTTTATGGCTAAAATATACTAATTAGTACCTACTTGTTTTTTTATTACTTCCAAAATACTTACTTACCCACCTTACTTCAACTATTACCAGTTAAATAATATGATTATCTACTTTTACTATTTGTTGTAATATAAATTATTTTTGTTGTTCTGGTTAGTTTATTTCATTACTTTGTATATCATTCCATCCTCTCATAGAATGGTTTTGACGGATGTGGAACAGAAATAATGTCAGTAGCGATCTGTCATTGTCAACTACGTATGTGTGGGCCAATGTTCATAAGTGAAAAATCAAGTATCCCCTATTTTTCTACCCGTAAGGGTATATAATTTCATTCGAAATCTAAATATAAGAATAATCCAAATCGAAGAACCCAGTACAAAGTTATGCCTGATAGAATCGGTTAACGGACCAGAATTCAGAGGGTGAGTGATCAATATCCTTCATTTTGCTACCCTTAGGGGTGGATTTCATCTTTTAAATTCAAATGGGACCACCTTCAAAGTACACCCTATCCACTGAAAAAAGAATTATCGGAATCAGACGCTTCAGTAAAAAGTTATGCGTGATCATACATAAAAAAAATTATGGAAAAAAGAAATATACGGGTCGACTAGAGAACCTCCTTCTTTTTGGTTTCGTCGGTTAAAAATGGTCTTTCACCTCTTTTTCGTCTGGCGAACGGTTTTTGAGTTAGAAAATAAAATGCATTCATTTGCTTGTCCCCATGCAAAATCAGCCGTTGAAGAGTAGTACGATTATCTTGTGGGCTAGAAACATCTAGTATGCTAAGAATATATTTCGTTGTTTTCAATTTTGTCCCTTCTTTAGATAGATACGTGATATTATATACGTTATAAAAATTTGTTTATTAAAAAAAATATGGTAAATGTTACAAATACCGAATTAGCAGGCATGCATTACTTGCATGGGCTGGCTGACGGGAACGCATATGAAGCCAGGCGACTGCATCAAGAGCGCTTCCCAAATAGAATGGTTCCTGATGCTCGAAAGATTTCAAGCATCAACAGAAGGTTATGTGAAAGTTTTGAGCCAAATCTTCACATGAAAGGAGCACATTGGACTGCAAGCTCCACAGCAATTGAGGTGGCTGTTTCAAATTCAGTTGACGAAAATCCTGAAATAAGTACGAGGCAAGTTGCCAATAATTTGTATATCGCCCATATCCTAGTATGGAGGATTCTTCATGATTATTCATCATATCCCTATATCACATTCAACGGGTTCAGGCTCTAGATCCTCGAGACTTTCCATTACGAGTTAATTTCTGCCAATGGTTTGTCCAAAGAGTTACCGAAAATCCTTTATTTGACAGGGAAATTTAATTCACGGGCGAAGCTAGTTTTACTAAAAACAAGATCAGAAATTTTCATAATAATCATATTTGGGCCGAGGAAAATCCGCATGCAATCGTGGAATCTCATCACCAGGAGCAGTTCTCATTAAATGTCTGGGCTGGAATTATTGGAGACTACTTAATTGGACTTTTTTTCACCACGCAGATGAAATGGACATAATTATCGCTGATTTCGTGAAGATAATTTGCTAATTCTGTTGGGAGATGTTCCTATTTTATTGCGAAATCGCATGTGGTTTATGCACGATGGTGCACCCGCTCATTTTAGGGCTCTGGCACGCGAATATTTAAACCAAAACTTTGATAATCCCTGGATAGGTTGTGGGGGACCAGAGTCATGGCCAGCTAGATCCCCAGACTTAAACAGTCTTGATTATTTTATTTGGGGACATCTTGAGACTTTGGTGTCCAGTCAACCAATTCTAACTGAGGAAGAATTGCGAAACCGCGTAATAGTTTCCTGTGAAGCAATAAGGAATACTCTAAAGAGTACGCGAGTCAATGACAAGGAGGGCTGAAGCGTGCATACTTGCAGGAGGCGGACATTTTGAACAGTTAATTTGATTTTGGTATTTTTTGTTCATAATTTTTTAAAAATAAAAAATGGATTTTTATGGGTATTCATTACAAAAACTAAATAATAGTTACCATAAAATTATAAAAATCTTGCTTAGATCCTTTGGTTACCGCAATTGTGAAATTAAGACTAAGAGAAAAAATCGAATAGGAACAAGCAAATGAATGTATTTTATTTTCTAATTCGAAAACCGTCCGCCGGGCGAAAAAAAGGCACGAGACCATTTTCATGAGAATATAGAGGACAATAACAAAAATAATGTTTATTTGGAAAAAAAACAGTGGCGTATAATTATTTTGATCAAAATATGACAAAGCATGTGAAAAGGGACGCCACTGATGAAAATTAAGAAATCCTTTATCATCGAAAAAATGGATTTTTATGCGTACTTTTCATGTACCAAAACAAAAAAGAAATCAAATCGGTTTCAGAGATATTGGGGAAGAACTAATTTTTTTGTTAAATTTCAACATCCTGTATCTCAGAAATAAAGCGGTTGTGGACCTATGTTCTTATGAAGAGTTTTTCTTGAAATCATCCAAGGATTATCTCCCTTTAGGATCAGCATTCGATTATGGAATACCCCGTATAGTAGTTGGGATACGTGCAGAATTCCAAAATAAGAATTGTGATTTATATAGAGTAGCCCAAGAACCGATCTTTGCGGTACCACTCTCTTCACAATAACTGTAGCACTACGATGTTCCCTGTTCATTATTATGGACATTACATTATATTAGATACAACTTGTCCTCATCCGCCCGGTATATCGTTAAATATTCAACATAAAGTTTCATAATATTCACTGGTTGATCAAAAAGGAAGTGCGGCCTATTGTGCCATCGAAAAAAAGGAACAAACGCCGTATCGGAGAAAAAATGAGTAATTTCGTTTTGTTGGGCACTCCCTGAAAATGTCACCGGACGAGCCAAGCCAAGCCGACAATGTAACATATATTTATGCTAATAAAACCAATGTTGGTGTCCGCCTTCCATTGTTGGAGAATCCATTGATATTCAACATTGTCTGGCGATTCAATTGATCTTTTTTCTTATTTAATTTCCAATCTGACGGACGGAGACGTGATCTTCGGAAATTCCCTCTCGGTACACTGTAACACATTTAAGGTGTTCCGCAGTGTTTAGCCCACTGATGGATTGTCTGATAACACTAACTATCTTAGATTCGTCAGAGCAGATGGCCATGTATTTGTATTTTTCTTTCCAAAAATCAATTTTCGTATAATTCTCCTGTAGCTAAATTTATAATCTACTTGTCAATCATGTACAAAATTCAGTGATCCAATTGCGATTTCCATGGAAATCCAATATGTTTATGGAAATGATTCGAATTATCATATCTGCAGATCATTGTTAGATCATATTTACTAGTGGGGCATAGATATAGATTAGGTTCGCATATTGACTTTTAGACCAGTGCTGAAGCCTTTGAAAATGGTAAAAAGTGAAAAAATATAATAGTAGGATGAAATCCATTCGAAAAAAAAGAGAATATAACAAAAATTAAAGGAAAAATAATTTACGGGCGATCTGAGGTGGGGAAGTGGAAGGGGGTGAGTTTTTAAGAAAAAACGGTTTATCTCGATTTCCGGAAAAACTACAAGTCCTATGAAAAAAACTTGTAGGTAATAAAAAGATCTACAACTTTTGTATCGACACTTTTTTCACATAACCTCAAAAATTTATGTGAAAAATTCAAATAACCAAGTTTTTGGTTTTTTATTTTTATCATCTACAAAAAGATTTTTTTTTTCACGAAATTTGGTGGAAACCTCTTTTTCTGTGTTCCAAACACACTGTAATTTTTTTGATTTAAAATATTTATTTTTTCACCTTATTTTAACTTAATATCGAAAAAGCACCCTAATTTTCAATCGAAAATTCTTCCGTCAAAATATCAGCTTTTTTAAAAAGTCGGTAGGCTTTTTGTTCGTTGAAATCTCTTCTTTCTGATGGTATGAAAAAAAAGTACATAACTATGACAGAAAATGCAAAGAAACAAAAAAAAACTCGAATCCGAATTTAATAAGACATCTACAATATTTTGAGAAAGTTGTAGAATATTCTTTAAATTATATGCGTAGATGCCTATTTATTGCTATTTCAATATAACTTATATACCTGAGTGACCTACGGAAAATTTTAGCCCATCAAAAGGTATTTCATAGAGAAGTGGGGAAGGGGCTAGGAGGGTCTGGGCCTTACTACCTGTTATTTCTTTGCATTTTCTGAGAACATTTACCATTGTAATGTATATTTTTTTTGTACTATCAGGAAGTAGAGATTTTAACAAACAAAAAGCCAACCGACTTTTTTAAAAAACCTGATATTTTGACGGGAGAAATTCTGATTGAAAATGAGGGTGCTTTTTCGATTATTAAGTCAAAATAAGGTGGAAAAATAAATATTTCAAATCAAAAAAATTACAGTGTGTTTGGGACATAAAAAGAGAAGTTTTCACCAAATTTCAGTTTTTTTTTTGTAAAATATAAAAATAAAAAACCAAAAACTTGGTTATTTTAATTTTTCACATACATTTTGAGATTATGTGAAAAAAGTTGTGGTACCAAAGTTGTAGATCTTTTTATTATCTACAACTTTGCCATAGGACTTGTAGTTTTGCCAGAAATCGAGATGAACCGTTTTTTACCCTTAGAAACTCACCCCCTTCCACTTCCCGACCTCAGATCGCCCGTAAATTATTTTTCCTTTCATTTTTGTTATATTCTCTACCTTTCCCAATGAGTTTCATTCTACTATAATTTTTTTTGGTTTCAAAAATTATCGACCCTGGTCTATTTGCCCTGAGAGATTCCTGAAGTTCAATTCTCTTTCAGAAAAAACGTCAGTTGGAACCTCAAATATTCCTCCACTTATGAACATCAATCATATCTAATGAAAAACCATTATCCTTTGAAATTTATAAACCCATTCCTATACAAAGCAGGAACACTGAATAACCGAAGAAAATTATATTCTTTAGGCGTTTTAGAAAGGTTAAAAAACATGTACATACCTTATTTTCAACATGGTCTTTAGTAATGAGAATACTGTAAAAATACTTCTCCAAATTGAAGTTCGAAATGCCGAAAGAAATCGAAAGCGGTCAGTTCCTTGTTCTGAATGTAACAAAACATATATTGGACAAACAGGACGGGATCTCAAAACTAGAGAAACAGTACATTAGTACAAAAATACATAAGCTCTACATACGTAGTTTGGAAATGAACAGATATTTTTGGAATTGAAATGCAACAAAGATTAGCACAACACACTGCTGAAGGATTAAGAGTTTAGCTCCAGTTTAGTAAAAATCACTGATATTTTTTCAGTTTAATAATAGACATGAAAAGTGATGACTTATGTACTAAAATATCTAAGAGTTAAGGGTAACATAAAGTTCTTGGTGGAGGCGCTAGAATTTATATTTTGTTGAATATGTCAGTGGTTCATAGCTTGTCAAAATGCTGGAAAGCAAACATATAGTACTCACTGCTTGGGAAATATAATTTATAAAGCAGAAGCCTTCTAACATTTCCCTTATATTTCATAACATTTGACTAGGAAAAATCCAATATTTATAACAAACTTTCCTCTCTTTTTTAACCAGCGAAATAAAAAAAGAGGAGGTTCTGTAGTCGACTCGTATATTTTTTTTTATGTATGATCACGCATAACTTTCCACAGAGCAGATCGATTCCGATAATTTATTGGATAGGGTGTACTTTGAAGTTGGTCCCATTTGAATTTTAACAAAAGAATCCATCCCTAAGGATAGCAAAATGGAGTTTATTGATCGGTCACCTTCTGAATTTTGATCCGTTAACCGATTCTATCAGGCATAACTTTGTAGTAGATTTTCAGATTTGGATGATTCTTTCTTTATTAGATAGGGTATACTTCATAGTTGATCATATTCCAATTTGGAATGAAATAATTCACCCCTATGGGTGGAAAAATAGGGGATTTTTCACTTGTGAACATTGGCACACATATGTAGTTGACATTGACAGATCCTCCTACATCCGTCACAATAATTACATTCTATGAAAGGATGGAATTATATACAAAGTGATGAAATCAACTAACCAGAACTTTAGAAAATAATTTATATTATATTACAATAAATAGAGTAGATATTCATATTATTTAACAGTTAATAGTTGAAGTAAGCTAGGTAAGTATTTTGGAAGTAATAAAAAATCAAGTAGGTAGTAATTAGTAGATTTCAGCCACAAAAAAATTAAATATAAAAACTTTTCGAAAAAAAATTAAACCGCCGAAAAAATCAACTGAAAAGCAAAAAATAAAATAAACCTTCTTAGTCTTAATGATAATTGAGCTCCTGAACTAATGTGAGTAACTAATTTTGAGTCGGCGCCAAACAAACTAGCAATTGAATTAGGTAAAGCGTAAAATGATGGCAGCGAGATGCACGGCTGCGTTTTGATTGTTTGTTTGGCGCCGACTCAAAATCAGTTACTTACATTAGTTTAGGAGCTCAATTATCATTAAGACTAAGAAGGTTTAGGTATATTATTATTCTTTGCTTTTCAGTTGATTTTTTCGTCGGTTTAATTTTTTGTTAAAAAGTTTTCTAATACACAAGTTCATGATGAGTTTTATAGCTCGGCTCTCAAGACAGCCTCTTCATGTATCTAATTCAAGGTATTCATTTTGAAAAATCTTTGAAAATTACTACAGCTTTGCTAGTGCTAATTTGACAAAGGGAGCAAAGAAAATATATTGTTCACAAAATAATATTACCTTGTAAAATATGATAGGCCAATAATTTTCAACAAGTTTTTCACAAATTGAGGTTTGTCCTCATCCAAAATTTGAAGATTGAAACACAGAAATCATTGTCATTTCTTATGGTTGTTTGATGTTTTTTCATTTCCAGGAAGAAAGAAAACCAAATCAATTCTGAAATGACTGTTATTCATCGATCCCTAAGCATGTTACATCATATTTTTGGATTTTATGGTTGACTTATTGATCTGCTATAATTGCACCTCATCTTCAATTTATTTAAGAATGCGCAAGTGTGCGAATCAATGTCGCATCATCGGTATACATGACATTATTGTTTAAAAAAAGTGGTAAAAGAATCATGAACATAAGGGGTCCCAGAATAGACCGTTGGGGCACACCATATTCAATTGTTTTTTATTGTCAGAGAGACACCGAGTTCTTTCTCTGAGATTACCGATGAAAAATTTGTCTATTTATTTTATGAATTATTTTCGAAAACTAAGCATTATATATCAGAACTCCTATTAAATATGGATTTTCTGAAAGTATACATATTACAGAATTCAGCATCTGACTATACTGATTCAAATAAATATAGCCACAAATAAATCAAATAATTATCATCAAATGCGATGTGATTCTCAAATCAAATAGATGCAAAGAATTGAAGTAAATAAATATGACCCAATCTAATATTCTAATCTAATGTCCTAATCTAATATTATTTTGACCAAACAAATAGTTGATTTGAAATCAAATGAAGTGCTGTTATCTTTGAAATAATAAGCATTTTTCGCAATGCTGAACGATGAAAATGTGTTATGACTTAAATAAAATATAGGTATATGATCCAATAATTTTTTTATTCACCTTTTGATTGATTTCAGATCAGTTCATTCCCATCCGTGCATTTTCTTTGGTTTTTCTAACCGACGAAACCAAAAAGGAGGAGGTTCTCTATATTCGACGCGTATATTTTTTTTATGTATAACCACGCATAACTTTTTACTGAGACGTATAATTTCGATCATTCTTTTTTCAGTGGATAGGGTGTAATTCGAAATTGGTCCCATTTGAATTTGAAAGATGGAATCCACCCCTAAGGGTAGCAAAATGAAGGATATTGATCACTCACCCTCTGAATTCTGGTCCGTTAACCAACTCTATTAGACATAACTTTTCACTGGGTTCTTCAATTTGGATGATTTTTTTTCATTAGATAGGGTATACCTCATAGTTGATCATATTTGGATTTCGAATGGAATTATCCACCCTTACGGGTAGAAAAATAGGGGATAATTGATTTTTCACTTGTGAACATTGGCACACATATGTAGTTGACAATGACAGATCGCTAATGTCATTATTTTTGTTCTCCTACATCCGTCACAATCATTATATTCTATGAGAGGATGGTATGATATACAAAGTTATGAAATAAAGAAACCAGAACAACAATAATAATTTATATTACAACAAATAGTAAAAGTAGATAATCATATTATTTAACCAGTAATAGATGAAGTAAGGTGGGTAAGTAAGTATTTTGGAAGTAATCAAAAAACAAGTAGGTAGTAATCAGTAGATTTCAACCACAAAAAAACGAAAAATTAAACCGACGAAATACGGAACTAAAAAGTAAAAAATAAAATAAACCTTCTTAGTCTCAATAACTAAGTTCCTAAACTAATGTAAGTAACTAATTTTGAGTCGGCGCGAAACGAACAATCAACGAAGATCATTAAATTACTTCAAAAAAATTATCAGAATGTCACCGTACGACTCGATGCCATCATCTTACGCCTTATCTAATTCATTTGCATGTTTGTTTGGCGCCGACTCAAAATTAGTTACTTACATTAGTTTGAGAGCTTAGTTATTGAGACTAAGAAGGTTTATTTTATTTTTTACTTTTCAGTTCCGTATTTCGTCGGTTTAATTTTTTGTTGAAAAGTTTTTATTGTTGAATGTTTGTCCAGTGTGTATGTGAAAATTTAGGAAATAATACTTCTCTAGTGCTTGTTTATTTAATGGTCGTTTATTTGTAGCGATTGAATTGTCATAAACAAAAAACTATTAGAAGTTTCAGGGTCATCAGTAAAATGTTATGTTTTGTTTACCTAAAGGATAATTTTGCATTGTAAAAAATGACGTGAAGTTGTAAAAAGTGGGTTTTGCCAATAGGAGGAAGGGAATATTCTGCGTATACGATAATGTCTCTTTTTCGTTTTTCTTTTCGGGGGCCTAACAACTGTAATATCAAATAAAAAATATTTTTTCAGGTTTACAAATCACAAAAAATGCTAACCCGAAATTTTAAATATATCCTGCGCCGCAAATGATTTTGTCGTGTTTTTAATTATTTTTAGCGTTTTTAACCTGAAGATGAGAAAAACTATGTCGAAACGTTGTTATATATAAACTTCCGAGCTGATGGTAATTTTGGGTTCGGGGCATCATGTTTTGAATTTTTATGAAATCTTCCAATTTTCTATGGAAGACATTTGATAATTATAATAATCAAATTCGAAGACACCGACTCCCGTGTGAAAACCACACTCTAACCACGCAGGTTAGAGAGAAACCCATACGTACGCACACAAAGCTCGCGTTTCTCAGATACCTACACATACTGGCTATTTCCGTGAAGAATGCTGGTCCGCTCTGTGGTTTGTTAGCTACCTGAATTACTGACACCCCGCTGGGTCGCTACTGGTTGTTTATAAAGGAGGAGGGGATCATATGAGTACCACCGAGTACCAATCTCGAAACAATCGCCGTGCTACTGGGTATGGCTGAACCAATTACACACAACTGCCTGCTACTACTAGCCTATTTCCCAGCGTGCCACACACAATATCTTCGCGGCAAGAGCTTACGAAGTTATCAAGTCTTTTTTTGGTCATTTCTCTGAATTGTTATCGAAAAGAGAGTTACTTCATTTTTACACATTCTAGTTTTATTTATAATTTCAATAATTATGTTCAAACTGATGTCCAAATCATCGGAAATAGTACATTTTATTCCTAGTAGGAAAAGATGAACATTCCCGGACGCCCGCAAAGATACGGAGTCCAGGAATGTGGATTTTCCTCACGAGGGTATATATATATATTTATATATATATATATATATATATATATATATATATATATATATATACCTTCTATTTTTTCGAAAATAGAAAATTATTCAAACGACATAAATTATTAAAATCGACTTGTTAGAATTTTGAAATAAGCATTATTTATTTTATTCCCAAATGAAGGAAGTCATGAAACATTTGTTTTATAACTATGGAAACAACAAACTTGGCGCATGAAAAGTTTAGTTTTGGTATTTTTTCCTAGTGTATAATAAGTAGATTTCAGCCATAAAAAATTGAAACATAAAAACTTTTTTACAAAAAATTTAACCGACGAAAAAATCAACTGAAAAGCAAAAAATAAAATAAACCTCCTTAGTCTTAATGATAATTGAGCTCCTAAACTAATGTAAGTAACTAATTTTGATTCGGCGCCAAACAAACAATTATCGAAGATCATTATATTACTTTGAAGAAGTCATTAAAACGCCGCTATGCATCTCGTTGCTCATTTTACGCTTTACGTAATTCAATTGCTAGTTTGTTTAGCGCCGACTCAAAATTAGTTACTTACATTAGTTTAGGAGCTCAATTATCATTATTAAAAAGGTTTATTTTAATTTTTGCTTTTTAGTTGATTTTTTCGTCGGTTTAATTTTTTGTTAAAAAGTTTTTATGTTTCAATTTTTTGTGGCTGAAATCTACTAATTACTACCTACTTAATTTTTTATCACTTTCAAAATACATACTTACTCAGCTTACTTCAACTATTAACTGTCAAATAATATGACTTCAACTATTTATTATTATAAAATATAAATTATTTTTGAGAATTCTGGTTAGTTGATTTCATCACTTTGTATATAATGTCATACTTTCATAGAATGTATATATTGTGACGGATGCAGGAGGATCTGTCAATGTCAACTACATATGTGTGCCAATGTTCACAAGTGAAAAATCAATCATCCCCTGGTTTACTACCCATAGGGGTGGATTATTCCATCCCAAATTGAAATATGATCAACTATAAAGTATACCCTATCTAATAAAAAAAGAATCATCCAAATCGGAAAATCCACTATAAAGTTATGCCTGATAGAATCGGTTAACGGACCAAAATTCAGAGGGTGAACGATCAATACCCTCCATTTTGCTACCCTTAGGGATGGATTTTTTTGTTCGAATTCAAATGGGACCAACTTCGAAGTACACCCTATCCAATGAAAAAAGAATCATCGGAATCGAACTGCTCTATGAAAAGTTATGCGTGATCATACATAAAAAAAATACGCGTCCTTTTTGGTTTCATCGGTTAAAAACTTTTTAACAAAAAATTAAACCGACGAAATACGGAACTGAAAAGTAAAAAATAGAATAAACCTTCTTAGTCTCAATAACTAAGCTCCTAAACTAATGTAAGTAACTAATTTTGAATCGGCGCCAAACAAACAAGCAAATGAATTAGGTAAGGCGTAAAGTGAGGGCATCGAGTTGGGCGGTGACATTCTGATAATTTTTTTGAAGTAATTTATTGATCTTCGTTGATTGTTTGTTTGGCGCCGACTCAAAATTAGTTACTCACATTAGTTTAGGAGCTTAGTTATTAAGACTAAGAATGTTTATTTTATTTTTTACTTTTCAGTTCCGTATTTCGTCGGTTTAATTTTTTGTAAAAAAGTTTTTATTTTTCAATTTTTTGTGTAACGAGCTACAACTTTTATGCGAAACATTTTTTCGTATCTCCAATACATCTGGGACCCAATTCTTGAATTTGCAATAAAATATTCTCTAGAATTTGCAGGAAAATATTCTCCCAATACTGGATTTTGCTATTCGTGAAACTTATTTGAGGAGTTGATTCCCTTAAAAATTGTAGGAATACTTTCTCCAAGCTTTCACTAGGAGAAATATAATTCACAGGTAAGATTGATTGGCTGAACACGATTCTCTGTTGTTGTTTCTTGAGATTAGATTGTTTTCGTCTGTTATTTTCGACAAAATCGGGAAAATGGAAAATCCAAGAAGGATCGTTCATTATCAATAATATGACCAACAGGACAGAGCAGCTTATGCAAGAGCATAGACGGTTTGTATATCAGAATTCATTCAGGCGAATTTATTAGTAAATTCGACTTTCATCATTATTTTCAATAATATCTATCAAAAGGGTTTTTTGTTTATCGCTCGTAAAATTTCTCTGTCGTTCGTATCAGTACGAGAATTCTAACTAATAAACCCCCACATTCAAATTCATAATTTACAGGGGTAACAATAAAACCAGTCGTTTTCTGAGAATGTGATTGGTTAAAATATAAATTCTACCGAAAACATACTCGATATACGTCACTTATATAGTTCCTTTCAAAAACACATTCCTAAGTCGTCCAAGAATAACTATTCCTACGTTTCATATTTCCCAAGAGAATTTGAAAGTATGAAATGATTCTCTGGAGGAAAATTTCCTGCGATTTCAAGAATTGAGCTCCTGGAGTTGTAGCTCAAAATATGAAAATTCGAAAAAAAACATTTGTTATTTTTGGCGTTGTGGCATGATTGTTTATGGATACTTTCGAATTCCTGAATCTAGAATTTCAGCTGTTTTGAAATTTTTGTTAGGTCTCTATTGATGGAATTAGTAGAGCCATTATGATAAGTAAGTAGAGAACGCAACATTCTTTCTTAATTTTTTTAAGTAAGACTTTATTCTTATTATTTTAAAATTTTTAGTTCATATGCGTGTTTTTATAGATTTTTTTAAACTATAATTTTATTTGCTAGAAAAGCTTGTTTTTAATCTTTCCAACTACGGGAGAAAACTAATCGATCATGAGAAGTTTTTACTAACTCTTGAGTACTTAGACCGTACCAGTGAATTCACCAAATCTTGTGAATAAGCCTTTTTCTTCTGACGATCTTGGTGAGAGAGGTCATAGCTATCAAATTATTGAATTGTCATCAGTGTGCAAAAATTATCCGATCGAAAAAATCCATCGTGTATGTCACGGGCGTTACTGTTTCATTTGCGGTGAATATACATTGTTGAAGCAACTGCAGAATATCACAGACTTTGTGAAAAAAGTATAGTTCGCATACTTCGGATCAAAACGTGGAAATTAAGCTAAAGTTTAGGGCTTCATAAAGTGTGTAAACGGTGTTAAAATTGGTTCAAGGGTAAGAGAAAAGCTTTGCGTTATGGGATTCCTATGGTATGGCGAGAGCAAGAGAACCAGCTTGACAACTTTTACTTTTGTTCATGCAATGTGAAGGGGTATAATTGCAAATGGAAGCATTCCATTGCATACCCCAATATCCACTTAGCACAGATATACCAGTACCCAAGCTCCCTGCAACCTTGGAAGAGCTCAGATGAAGGTGAAGTAGTCATACGTGAACCAGATGACCATTCAAGTTCTGACTTTGAGGATGATACAAGACCAATTTTTTCCCAGAAGGCGATGAATGATTTGGTAAGAGAATGTGTCAGTTTGAATCATGTCAAATCTGAGTTCAGAATGGTCAAGTATGGGGTTCCTCAAGGCTCAGTGCTTGGGCCCCTATTATTCTTCGTCTATGTAAACGATATCTGTAAGTACTTGAACCACAGACACTGCATCTTGTTTGCTGATGATACATCATTCAGAACCTCAGAACATACAGTAAAAAAATTGACACACTCAACAGAAGAATTAGAAAACAGGACAGAAGCGAACAACTTGAAAACAAATAGAAATAAATCACAGCCATCATTTTTTCCAACGAGAACGATTTCTGGTACTAGCAGTGAATCAGAAAATAGTGCAAAGTTGTTAGGAGTAACAGTACTTAGATGACAAACCAAGCTGGAAAAGTCATATTGATCATTTGAGCAGCAGATTATTTAGCACTTTATTTCTATTATGCCAAATGAAAAGTATCACCATTTTTTCTATCAGAATAGTAAATTTTTTCATGTTCCACTCCATAATGAGCTATGGATTCATCCTCCGAGGCAACTCAGGGTAGGCCATGAGTATTTTTTCGACTCCAGAAAAAGGCAATGTATAATTACAAATGCTGAATATCGTGAACATTGCAAACCAATCTTCATTAAATTATGTACATCATTGTACATTTATCATACGCTCATCGAAATACGCAGCTTCACCCTTCAATCAGATATCCATAAGTATCACAGGAGACATGCTAATCACATTCAAACACCACGCTATAGATATCAAAAAAATCCATGAGTATCCTGTTCTATAATGTACTGCTGGTCACTATAAATCAATCAAATCAATTTTGAAAAAATACCTTTATGTCAACAATGACTGACATAAATGAATTTCAATCTCTGGGTTCTGATTTTTCTAGTTTTATATATTGTTAGTCAAGAAATCTATATACCTTTACATGTTTTATCTTTACACTTTACATTAGCTAAATTTCAAACTTCGTTTCATACACACTTGTGAATGTTGTGGAAAGTTACTAGCCCATTCTAACTTGCTACCAATGTATGTTTATGTCTATGAACATCCTGTTCATATTTTCAACAAATCTAGCTAAATAAAGTTCTATCATATTCTATCTTATATTCAGATGAGGTAAATTCTTGATTACTCCGGATGCCATATCCAGATACTAGTATATTCGGAGGCTCCGGTAATATTTCATTCGCATTACTTCTTTCATTAATGTTTCAATCTATGTAACCTTCCACATAATAGAACTCTTTCCAAATTGTATTGCATTTAGGCATTTATGTATTCAAGAGAGAAAATTCAATCACAGATCGACACAAACTGGAAACGAACATAATTCGTTATGATAAATATATAGAACCAATACCATTATTACTGACAGTATATCAAGACGAAAAACAAAGTTATAACAACAGAAG
This sequence comes from Gonioctena quinquepunctata, assembly GCA_018342105.1. Classification (NCBI taxonomy): domain Eukaryota; kingdom Metazoa; phylum Arthropoda; class Insecta; order Coleoptera; family Chrysomelidae; genus Gonioctena; species Gonioctena quinquepunctata. The sequence goes on from JAFIRS010000181.1 coordinate 353,585, forward strand.
AGCAAACTTAATTTCAGCTATTTCAATGATTTGACACGCACATCAACAAAAAATATATTGTACAAAACTCCTTCAACCTGTCAATATCCTCACCCAAAAGAGCAGTAACCAAAATTGTCATACCGAGTATCAGATCATCCGTGAACAAACAGCAGTTTGAATATAAAAGCACTCACTGACACTGTTTATGAAAATTGAGGATGAAAGAGGTCTAAGATGAGATCCGTTGTGGAACTCCCGAGGTGAGTTTTATTATATATTATAAGACAAAGATGAATTTAGAAGGGTATCTCCAAGAATGCAATTAACTATAAATTATAAAAAAATATAAACTTGTGAATAAATTTAAAAAAATTATTATTATTATCTAAAGTCAATAATTTCTATATTCAGATTTGGTGAATTCTCGATACCTACTGTCATATTCGAATACTTATATTCTATCAGAAAAAAGTACAATGGGGCTTTATCCATATCAAAAGATGTCCTCCTGAAATTCAACCCATCCTTGGTTATCCAGGATGTATCATTTTAGAATAGGCCACCCAGTATAAGAATAAGAACATGGCTAAATTCTGATAAATTATCAATTCGGCACACAACCAAACCCCTTCTTGAAATGACCCCACTCAAATTTCACAGCACTCCGAGATAAATCTATATCTAATCCGAATCCATTATTAAACGTGTAGTGGTACGCCGTCGAAAGGGATTTTTGTAATAATAGTCATGAATTTCTGTTTGAACAAGTCGAGATAAGCCACGTTTCGAGATATGAATGTTTGGTCGGTACGAAATGTTTGTTTTGCAAATATTTGAGAATAGGTATGATATACGTTGCTTTGTTTGCCAGACGGAGGTATGGCTCCGCTCCAAACATAAATATTTCGAACTTGAACTTTGACGAATTCGAAAATGTAGCTCCAATATGCCTTGCATAGATGCCTCCCAATTTTTGAATGGATAGATGAATATATATATATATATATATATATATATATATATATATATAAAGGTGTGAAGGTTAGACGACTGTCTAAGTTAAAGAAGAATCCTTTTTAAATTCGAATATGCAGTCAACAAGGGTATGGTAATTAAAGTGAACTCTTTTTTCTATTCAAGCTTTCGAGTCATTTATTGTCTCTTCATCAGGAACTCTACAATGAATTAAAATTGAACATTATTAGATTTGAAAACCAAATAGGCATGTTTGCACTTACGAAAGTGAGGTTAAAACCATTTCACTTGCAGCAATTCATAAAATAACATGTCACAACAGACAACACTCTAGGTATAGTCATATATAGTTAAAACTTTGATCAAAATTGATCATGATTACTTAAACATAAGTGTGAAAATATTTTAATGATTGGTATTGAATTTTTCACTTTTTGTAAAAAACTCACATTTTCTATGTCATTCTCCTTATGAGACATACCAAAATCGTTTCAATTAACATTAAGTTGGTACCCTTGATGGGTTGGTGGTATTATTTTTCACCTCATTGTATGTTGGCAACAAGTCTAATATCTATTTTTCATACTTGTCAATTGTCAACTTCATTTATACTTCAATTGTCAGTCATCTGTCACCACTTCTTCTTGAATCCAACATGACCTCCATAAGAGCCCATTTGGAATTTTAAAATGTTTTCACACTTATGTTTAAGTAATCATGATCAATTTTGATCAAAGTTTCAACTATATATGACTATACCAAGAGTGTTGTCTGTTGTGACATGTTATTTTATAAATTGCTGCAAGTGAAAGGGTTTAACCTCACTTTCGTAAGTGCACACATGCCTATTTGGTTTTCAAATCTAATAATGTTCAATTTTAATTCATTGTACAGTTCCTGATGAAGAGACAATAAATGACTCGAAAGCTTGAATAGAAAAAAGAGTTCACTTTAATTTCCACACCCTTGTTGACTGCATACCCGAATTTAAAATGGATTCTTCTATATATATATATATATATATATATATATATATATATTTATATTAAATATTATTATATTTATATATACTTATTAAAATTTTTTTTTCCGGAAGGAGAGGATTGTATTTGGCAGGTTTTGCAGTCACTTATTAAAAGATATTTATTATGTCTTCTTCAGGAACTCTTTCTAACAATGACATTGATTGGTACTATGACAGAAATAAAATTGTTCATACTTACGAAATGTGAGGTTATAACAAAGCTTAACAATATAGTATAAAATTTAGGAAATTCTGCATTCTTATACGGATTATTGTAAAAAACAACAAGTTAGAGGAAGATGATTGAGTAAAAAGAGCTTCTCACTGGTTTTATTAGATCTACAGTTTTGCAAAAAGATTGACAGATTCCAGGTTCTGATTCTGGACGTGAGAGGAAACCTCGTTTTTATGAATCAAAATCAACATTGTGTAAACGTATTAAATTCGTGATTTACAATACAAAACAGCCCTGATTTAATCAAGGTTGAGTTGTTGTGTATATTTAGACCAATCCAGGATAGGTACTATCAAAAGTGTGACCTAGAAACATCGAAATATCGGTGGTAATTTTTCAACTTCTGTATTAACCAAGTTTTGAGTAATTCTCTAAGGCTCTGAGTTGCAGTTACCTATGTGAGATGAACAAATATAGTTGTATCATCAGTAAGTAGTGGAAACGATACCCTGGGGAAGTTATTGACGTGGACAAGGTTATAGCGTTAGCCCAAGGATAGAGCCTCGCGGAACCCTTTTTTTATCTGCTGGTTTGTGAGTAGAAGTGCGTGTTATGGTAATTAATAATAATTTCGATTTAAACTTGCATTCATCTCCGTACAAGATACAATTAAAACAATTTCTGGAGGTAAATTGAATACCATAGCATTCAAATTTATCCAATAAAAATCATGACTCACACAAACAAAAGCCTTGGACAAAAAATATCCAATGAATGTTAGTTAATAACTAATCATTTCATTTATATGTCACAGTAGATTTTTTCTGGTTTTTCAAGAACTTTCAAAGGAAAAACTGTTCATTTTTTGTTTTAAATGTTTCAAGAATGGTGCCAGTAGAAAACGAAGAGTTGAATGAAAATGTCGAAAGTTTGGCCAATAAATCGACGTTATATTTAATGAGTGTTATTGAAATTACTTTATTATCAGTTCTGGGAATATATAGATTCTTATATCTTCCTCTATTATTAGGGCGAAAAAAATCACGAAATGTATATTTATATTTCTCAATAATTCTGTACTACTAACCAAATGTCTACTATCAGGATATATTTGTATAGAAATATAATTTTTCACTGAGAAAAGATGCCCACCTAATTATTCGAATTTTCGACAAAAAAAATATGAAATTTCCACTTCTTTATATATAAATGCCAGGATTATAGAAGCACACGTATACAAAAAAAAAAATTGATGCATTTTCAAAATTTAACTTTTTTTCGAACGGCCGTTTTGAAAGTAAAATTTTTCCTAATCCTTAGTAAAAAAGTCAAAAAACACAAAAATAAGTTGGATGAAAAATCTACTTCTGAAGACTGTACAGGTTACAAATATTAATAATGAGTGAAATTCTAAGTATAGAGTTTCATATATTATAATAAATTCAATGACTGAAAAAATGTGTCTATATATTAAGTGAGTGTAGAAAAAAAAGCTCTCGAGCAATAGTTTCGTTCGTAATAATGAATATCTATTATGTGTGTTGTATATCCTATAATACATCCGTAAATAATTTTTCATCTGCATATCAAGGAAAATAGAAGGTATAAATTTATCATTATAATTTCGCAAATGTGGCAGATGTTTTTGATGTGTTAGCTCAATGTTTCTGTGTCGCCTACACAAAACTACACTTGGTTCTTCATCCTTCGAACGGTGAAAAAATTAAACAAATATGTTTCGCAAATCTTGTCCACATAAACATCACAGGTACATTTTGTCAAGGTTGTCTGTAAAGCTGATTTGAATACTATTAATTTCAACCTATTGTGGGCTATTTGAATACTAATCAAATTATTCGCTCGACTGATTTTGAAGTTAGGTATGTATTATTTTTAGTTTGATTTCCGAAATGAATCTCAGTAATATAACAATCCTTGGATTATAACAGAATGATCTCCGCTGCATGTAAGATTTAAAGTGTCAATTCCTAGAATACGAGTACATCAAAAGAATGTCAATATTTATGTTTACCAGAGATAACTTTTTATGCCCTAATTTCAGGATTTATGTTGAATAGTTGTGTTTTTGTGCATTCTTGCATCATTACAAGAAGATAACAGAATCAGGCAAGGATAGTTTCTCGATCAGTCCAACAGTATACTTGGCAGTTGACAGAAATCTGAATTATCGATAAATATATATGAGTTCAGAAGTCACCGAAATAAAATTACTTGTAATGAGGATCTTCTTTTGGATGAATAATATATTTAGCCTCATTGATCAGAGACTGAAAATATTTTTTGTTTTTCCCCTTCATCTGAAACTTTTTCTTCTACAGTTTTTGACAGTTTCAGTGACCTAGAGTAGAATGTAGCTTTTTTATTATTACCCTTGGAAACCTAGTATTGTCATAAAAAGTTTTACTGCAGACATTTCTTCATCCCCTTTCACAATGAATTGTTTCATTTGATTTGAGAATGAATAAACATCCTAATTTTTTTCTAAACATCCGAACATATTCAACGTCTTCCATTTCCAAAGTTAAGGAAGATTTATGAAAAAATCCAGTCAGGTCAACGGTTTGTTTCAATATTTATTCAAACTGTCAGAAAAATATTCATGTCTTAAGTTGTGTTAACGAAAAAGTATTTTATATATTTTGAAGTGTTGTTTTAATTGTCACTTCTTAATTTCCTAGTCCGTCATTGAAAAAAAAACAATTCATGATTATATTGACTCGTTTGATTGAAAAACAATAAATAGGAAAAATCCATCGAGGAAATGATATTTTAGCTAGTTTGATATCCGTCGGTCGCTTAAAGACTAGGAGCAACAAGCTACGTATGAATTGTAATTTAACCGACGAAACCAAAAAGGAAGAGGTTCTCTAGTCGACCACGCATAACCTTTCACTGAGACGTCCGATTCCGATAATTCTTTTTTCAGTGGATAGGGTGTACTTCGAAGTTGGTCCCATTTGAATATAAAAGATGAAATCCACCTCTAAGGGTAGCAAACTGAAAGATATTGATCAGTCATCCTCTGAATTCTTCGATTCGGATGATTCTTTTTTTATTAGATAGGGTATACCTCATAGTTGATCATATTTCGATTTCGAATGGAATTATCCACCCTTACGGGTAGAAAAATAGGGGATAATTGATTTTTTACTTGTGAACATTGGCACACATATGTAGTTGACAATGACAGATCACTACTGTCATTATTTTTGTTCTACATCCGTCACAGTCATTATATTCTATGAAAGGATGGAATGATATACAAAGTAATGAAATAAACTAACCAGAACAACAAAAATAATTTATATTACAACAAATAGTAAAAGTATATAATTATATTATTTAACTGGTAATAGTTGAAGTAAGGTGGGTAAGTAAGTATTTTGGAAGTAATCAAAAAACAAGTATGTAGTGATTAGTAAATTTCAGCCACAAAAAATTGAAAAATAAAAACTTTTCAACAAAAAATTAAACCGACGAAATACGGAACTGAAAACTAAAAAATAAAATAAACCTTCTAAGTCTCAATAACTAATCTCCTAAACTAATGTAAGTAACTAATTTTGAGTCGGCGCCAAACGAACAATCAACAAAGATCATTAACCCATTAACGCCTGAATTTTTAAATTTTACTTTGAAACGTTATAAGTTGTTTTTATTGATTTCCTTTAAGTCAATGGGTATCAAAATAGGGTTTTTCAAAATAAAATAAACGAATTTTTCAAACAATTGGATGGATCCATATGGTCCCGCTAGGCACTTTCCTGTTTAAATTATTTCACGATAAAAAAAACTAATTCCTTGTTTTGAATGTTTCTATTCCGATATACATTGCAGAATCAAGCACTAACTACAGTAAAAATCACCATATATCTATTAGCATTGAAAATCTTCCAAAAAACGTATGCAATGTCGAACTCGGTATTCATTACATATTGTTATAACTTTTTCGGAACAATTTGAGGCAGCACATCGCTTTCTTTTGCCCTCTGGGACTGGAATTAGGCAATAATCAAGCCTATCCTGTCTCATGTTAGCAGACACACGTAGCTTTTTACCCATAGGAGTAGATGGTCTACCACCCTGACTCGGAGGATTCTTGATTCTTGTCAAATATTATTGAAATTGTAATAAATGAATTAGGTGAGTCAGGAACTGGGCTCCATATGGAATATGTCACTTCGCCTTCATTGTCTGAAGCTTATGGTATATCTCGTGCACCTTGAAGTGTGACTCTTCTAAAATATCAAAATCTAAATTTATTTCAGCTTAGCGCCTAGCGGTTCCACATGGGACCACTAACATTCACACACCGATATAAACAAAAGTTAAATTTTTATAGTGATTTCGAACAGTAATATCAAAAATATATACTTTTTAGCAAGTTTTAACAACAATTATAATTGGGTGATAATTCCTAGAATATATCAAAATCTATTTACCGTAACTGGAACCCGCGATTTTCATCCATTGCACAATTATACTAAAAACAAACTCCTGTCACAACCAGCTAAATCTCAAAATACGCATTAACACTGCTTCGGGATACTCTTTAGTACCTCATCTAACATGATAACGCAATCTGTATTGATTCAGATTCTTCTTGTCCATTCCTGTACCTAATAATTATAAAGGGGTTGGGTGGGTCCATATGGGCCCGGTAGGCGCTAATGGGTTAAATTACTTCAAAAAAATTATCAGAATGTCACCGCGCAACTCGATGCCATCATTTTATGCCTTACCTAATTCATTTGCTTGTTTGTTTGGCGCCGACTCAAAATTAGTTACTTACATTAGTTTAGGAGCTTAGTTATTGAGACTGAGTTTATTTTATTTTTTACTTTTCAGTTCCGTATCTCGTCGGTTTAATTTTTGTTAAAAAGTTTTTATTTTAATTTCCAAAAACGTCTGTGCTGGAATTTTGTATGTCGAAAAAATCTCAAGAAAATGTCGTTAAAAATAATAAAAGCAATACGGAAATCCCCCCGCTTCATTTTATTTTCATATAAAATTGAGTTTGTTCAGCGTAAAAGCTGATTTCAGATGGCTCGCTCTTTCCTGAACCTAAGTCAAATTTTTGAGTGAATAGAAGTGTATGAATCCATTATAAAATTTAAAAATAACCAAAACAAACTTCAGGTGAAATCATTCATTTCAATCATAGCAATAGAAGCATCAACATCATATTTGTTAAAAAGTTTTAATTTTTCAATTTTTTGTGGTTGAAATCTACTAATTACTACCTACGTGTTTTTTTATTACTTCCAAAATACTTACTTACCCACCTTACATCAACTATTACCAGTTGAATAATATGATTATCTACTTTTACTATTTGTTGTAATATAAATTATTTTCGTTGTTCTGGTTAGTTTATTTCATTACTTTGTATATCATTCCATCCTCTCATAGAATATAATACTTGTGACGGATGTAGGAGAAAGATAATGACATTATCGATCTGAGATTGTCAACTACATATGTTCACAAGTGAAAAATCAATTATCCCCTATTTTTCTACCCGTAAGGGTGGATAATTCCATTCGATATCCAAATATTATCAACTATAAGGTATACCCTATCTAATGAAGAAACAATCATCCAAAGAACCCAGTACAAAGATATGCCTGATAGAATCGGTTAACGGACCAGAATTCAGAGGGTGAGTGATAAATATCCTTCATTTTGCTACCCTCAGGGGTGGATTTCATCTTTCAAATTCAAATGGGACCAACTTCGAAGTACATTATATCCACTGAAAAAAGAATTATCGGAATCGGACGTCTCAGTAAAAAGTGATGCGTGATCATACATAAAAAAATATATATACGCGTCGAATAGAGAACCTCCTCCTTTTTGGTTTCGTCGGTTGAAATTATTCCCCAGTTGCAGAAATTTCAAACGAGAAATGTAGCTGAAGCTATATCAACTCCAATAATCATGAAGTTTCATGTAAAACCCCAAGTAGTAGGTATACCTACTATTTGGCTAGATTTTTGAAAGCACACGAAAATTATAATAGAAAACACCTAGAAGTTTCCAAATGGGAACTTTTTGTGCGGTATTGTTGGCATTCCTAATGGAATTAAAATTCCATGGAAGTTTTCATTATTTGCTCCCCATTTTGTTATACTAATGAGTTCATTAATACAGAAAAATGACTTGGTTATTCACTGTTGTTGCAAAAATGAAAAACAATTGTTGTAAATTCAAAAAACATATTCTAGGGACATGCCTTCAATACAAGCTAGAAGGATTTTTGTTTTCGTTGTTGCTTGGAGATTATATTTTCATCCAGAAGCAATTACTGAAAAAAAATAATTTTTTTTCGGTTATTCCACCAAGTGGAATAAAATATTTTATCATTAAATAATCATAATATATAAAATATTGGATTGTGATACAGGGTTGGATAGAAAACAATAAATAATATGGTGTTTTACATATAAAATGAAAGGTTCATATTTCTTTTGGATGGCCTGGTATATAATATTCTACTTCGTGAACAGTCTAGTTATGTTGACATATTTTCAATTTGTTAATGCAAATTAAAATTTACATTTATATTTAATGAGGTAGCTTCCAGAATCACTGGCAAGCAAACACTTTTTCCTGTATTTTTGACAAATGAAATTGGATACAGGATGATATTGAGATCAAGAAGTCTCAACTAATTTGAACCCACATCTTAACATGTTTCTTCGGTGTTTTTGCTAAAAAATTCCCACATCATTCATCATTAACATTCGTTTGTGCTGCAGTGAAATATTCAATACTTCTAGAGCTCTATACACGACAATAATAACATTCAAATGAAATACAATCAAATCAACCACCAACTCAAAAATCAACAAATACGCCCAACGTTTGTATAGCCGAACTATGGAGCGCGATAAAATAAATTTCATCGCACACTTCTTACTTAAGTGTTGTTAAACACGTGATTTAAAGCTACCAGGATACGCGTGCAGTCAGTCTGGGCTACCGAATTACTCACAGCCCGAGGGGCAACCTTTAAATGGGTCTCTCTCTCTCGGCTCTTTCTGCTTTGCTCCACTATGCAGTTTTGTGTTGACGCCAACAAACTACCGACGGATTTTTCATCGATTTCACTTTCTAATAATCACAAGAGAAATAAATTAGTGTAAAATAATCGTATCGCGGTATTGACTGTACATCACTGTATAATTTCAAGGCTCACGAGTCGATTTTAGTTGAACGATTTTTATTGATCAACCAAAATTGAACAGAAATATACTTGTGAACCTTGCATTTCGATTTTTGTTGATCAATTTCTGTCGAACCGAAAAAGTTTGACCGTGTGAACTGTAGGCAGACAAGTTGAAACGCGTTTGGAGCGTGTGAACTGTTCGATTTGAATATAACGAAAAATTAAACCGACGAAATACGGAACTGAAAAGTGAAAAATAAGAAAAACCTTCTTAGTCTCAATAACTAAGTTCCTGAACTAATGTAAGTGACTAATTTTGAGTCGGCGCCAAACAAACAAGCAAATGAATTAGGTAAGGCGTAAAATAATGGCATCGAGTTGCGCGGTGACATTCTGATAATTTTTTTTGAGTAATTTAATGATCTTCGTTGATTGTTCGTTTGACGCCGACTCAAAATTAGTTACTTACATTAGTTTAGGAGCTTAGTTATTGAGATTAAGAAGGTTTATCTTATTTTTACTTTCCAGTTCCGTATTTCGTCGGTTTAATTTTTTGTTAAAAAGTTTTCATGTTTCCATTTTTTGTAGCTGAAATCTACTAATTACTACCTACTTGTTTTTTTATTACTTCCAAAATACTTACCCACCTCACTTCAACTATCACCAGATAAATAATATAATTATCTACTTTTACTATTTGTTGTAATATAAATTATTTTTGTTGTTCTGGTTAGTTTATTTCATTACTTTGTATATCATTCCATCCTCTCATAGAATATAAAGATTGTGACGGATGTAGGAGAACAAAATTAATGACAATAGCAATCTGTCATTGTCAACTACATAATTTGTGTGCCAATGTTCACAAGTGAAAAATCAATTATACCCTATTTTTCTACCTGTAAGGGTGGATAATTCCATTCGGAATCCAAATATGATCAACTATGAGGTATACCCTATCTAATAAAAAAAGAATCATACAAATCGAAGAACCCAGTACAAAGTTATGCCTGATAGAATCGGTTAACGGACCAGAATTCAGAGGATGAGTGATCAATATCCTTCATTTTGCTACCTTTAGGGGTGGATTTCATCTTTTAAATTCAAATGGGACCAACTTCAAAGTACATCCTATCCGCTGAAGAAAGAATTATCGGAATCGGACGTCTCAGTAAAGAGTTATACGTGGTCATACATAAAAAAAAATACGCGTCGACTAGAGAAACTCCTTCTTTTTGGTTTCGTCGGTTGAAAACTAATTTTGCGGCTTGATGTGCTAGTTATGTGTTCTTTTATAAAGACGACTGATATGGTGTTTTTGATTACACGATACATAAAAGCCAATGTGTTACAAGAATCTCAGGTTGCCAAATATCAAAGTTATTTGTAACTTTAAAGTTGCGGTGATCGATCTGCTCTTAATGGCATCTTGTATTTGTATTTTGCTTCTTATCTTAAAAATAAGTCCTTTAAATCATTCTTCGGACATTCTCAAATGATTTTTGTATGCAATTCCTGACCCAAACCCGACGTTTTCTAGATTTTTTGGCAATTTTTTCAAAATATCTCTGATTTCTTCGTTTAATAATTCGCAAATAGCTACTATGCCTGCCTGGACATTTCGTTCGCAGCCATTTTAAACAACTACCGAATCAATTTTCGTTCACACGTGTGAACAAAAATGCATTTCGATTTTAGTTGATCAACTAAAATCTACTCGTGAGAACGCGTCTGAAAAGATCTCCTTACCATTATTGACTGTAGCAGTTTATAATTACAAACCTTTAATTTTTTAGGGTTATTGAGAATCACCACTTACGTTATCAATCATTATTATTCACATATAAAAATTCAACTGAAATTTGTAGTGTTTTATTGATTTAATTTCTCTGTATAGGTACCATGACATCAGGAAGGTTTTAGCGTTTAGATAAGAGAAAACGAAATTGTCATATAACTGTTATATGTAGATGTATAGAGCATGTCGGGTTCTATAGAACACAAAAAACATTAGTTACATCAAAGATATAACAATAACGGTATGAAAAGAGTATTTCACTCGTAAAATTTCGAATAACAGCATAACAATTAGAAAGATTGTTATCTGGCATGAATTCGTCAATGATATAACAGCCAATTGGACATTCTTTTTTTTATGGCAAATAGAGAAATTAGTCACCAGGTATGTGGACGATAGTTTAAGTTTGTTTTCAACTGTCTCTTCTCTTGAACAATAGACACTTAAAAATGTGGGTAAAAAGGCTGTATCCGTTTATCGAATTTTCTCAGCGAATGACAAAAAGACACATGACTATGTACACGGTCAACAAACACTAAAAAAAGTAGGTGTTGCTCTACAGACATACCAAAAAATTCAGAGTATTTAGGGTAACCAATATTTCTTCCATTCAAATGGAATTGTGAGACATTCAAGCTATTTTATAAAGTAGTATATACATGCCATTTTGTATTCGTTTGAGATTAGTCAATTTTGCTCCCACCAACAATTCCATTATTTGTTTAGCGGATAAAATCAAATCCTCATAGATGTAAGGGGTAACCCCTAATGAATATTCGTCTGCAATATTATTAGTTCAGTATTGATATGTTGAAGTACACTAAAAATATTAACGGCCCAAGTAACGAGCCTAGCGAAACACCTATGCTTGAAGTTTGTTTACCAGAAAAATAGTTTTCATCTGTAACACCCAATCTGAATCAAGTCCTCCTATCTCAAGTTATATAACTAACTTTCAATCAAGAAGTTGATATGGATCGCTACCTAGATATATACTTTCAATCAGAGTTGGAATTCAGAAAGTTTTCAAAATTCAGGTAAAAATCTATTGAACACTACTTTTTCAAAAACTTTAGAAAATACACGTAACATGGAGATTGGTCTATAACATGCTATATTTTCGCGGTCATTATCATATTTATGTATTGAAAAATTGAGCTATAGATGCTGCAACGGACTTCAGTTGTCGCTGGAAAAAAAATAAGTAATGTTCCTCAACAACTGTCAAAATTGAAAACTGATGGGTCACCTTCAAAAGGCATCCACTCATGCTATGTAAAATGGGTTCTTATATATTCACCACATATTTTTCGATAAAAAACGCCCCATTCATATTTTCAACAGGGTTATGAGAAAAACCCTGAGATTTGTGTGGTTCATCCATTTTTTTTTTGGCTTCTGAATTCTCAGTTTTTAGTTCTGATTTCCAATGCAATGCCATTTCTTTAAATATATCGATTGCTATTATGATCTAGTGAAAAAAACAGTTGCTCAGAAAGGAAAAACTTGATCCTGTATGGTAACTCACGTAGTGATTGTACGTCTGTCTGTTCCCCTGTCACAGCCATTTTTCTCAAAGGCTGGAAATTTGAACCTGAATGACTTTTTAGATTTTTTTGAAGGAGTTTCAAGGATATTGCTGATATTTCTCACCTTCTATCTTTGAAACTTCCAAAGCTGATGGCTGTTACGATATGACAAAGAAATCCACCACAAATTATTTCATGGTAGGGAACCTTTTGTGTACTTGACCGTTTTATCGATGGATCTAATGAAAAACCATAAATATCAAGACAAACGAAACGGAAATGGGTCCGCTAAAACACAACATGTGAAAGTGAATTTAAATATACTCCGATAATTGGTTATAAATATGACGCTGCATTTATCAGATATATTATGCAACGAAATATCACGCGAAAACCCGTACAAATTCATAAGTGATATAAATAAGTAATATATTCCTGCATTGTAGTTCTCCATTTGATGGGTTTATTGTGAATAAAACGGGTTGTGGTTTTTCAAATCCGGTGGACTCAAAATCTTTCAGTAAGTTATTTACTTTACCTCCGTTTTTTGGAAAGATATTCGAATGACGTATATTTTTTTGTTCAAAAACGTTTTTTTATATGGAAAATAAACTGTTCAAAAATAATCGATGAGATTGGATGAAGCTGGAAAATGGTTCCAAAGCCATAAGAGAAAGTATTCTAAATTCGAATCCTAGATTTTTTTTAAGCGATTTCGAGCTTGAAAAAAACAGAAGAATGTGTGTATGTGTGTGGAATGATTTTAATAAGATATGTTTTTTTTATGAATATCTCCAAATGTTTTATTCCGTTTTTTCAACTTCAGAATTGGAGCTGGAAGAATATATTTCTCAACAAATGTCTTCAACAAATGTAGTATTTCATATATGACACATCTAAAATATATACTGATTTTTTTATAATTTTCTCCAACATTTTTCTAATATTATTTTTTGTATAGTCAAGAAAAAGCCATTATAAGTATCAAGGGAAAAAATCAGGAAACCGTCATTTTCCCTTCAATCAAGACAGATAGTTGACATAAATCATTATTTTTCTTCGAATTGGTACAATTTTTCTGGAAAAAAACCTATTTTATGTATAGCTTGATGTAATGTACCTACCTTTAAAGAGGGGGTTTATGTTTGTTTATAGATATTTCCAGTACCTACTGGTGCAATTTTTTATCTGTTGAAAAACGAATTCAATGAACTATGTAATATGCTATGTTTATTTGAAAAGAAAACAGAATTTTTAAGTTTTGGCACAGTTCGGGGTTTTTTATGGAAAAAATCTTCTTGGTAGACATGATGCTCCTACGATTTTTATTTTATTTTTCAATTTGGAAATAATCAATTACATTCCCATAGAAATTCATTCCGAAGTTAATAGAGAAATGTCTGATGAAATGGTCCCAGGTTGTTTGCCAGATATATAGGATTTTAAAAGAGAAAAATTCAGTAACCATTTCTGGCCCCATCCGGTATGAAGATTGTACCCGCTATACACAAAAATTAAAATATTTGTTTCTGTTTTACATGAAAAATGTTCCGACTATTTAAAATGTCATTTCAGACTACACATTTTATAACAGCACAAGCAATTCCGAAACAACTACACAAATCCCAATAATTCAAGTGAATATTTTGTTGCATGATAAATCAGATGCCAAACAAAGGGCAAAACCTTTGCTCTTGAACTAAATATAGTACAGAATCTCATTAATATCGATAGGTGCATCGGTGTTTGATGTTAATAAACTATTGTCACAGATGAAAATTACCAATTGAAATTTTCACAAAACTGAAATCACAATTGAAACACTCACACCAACAAACTAAAATATGAAACCACTGACCTGTTAAACGATGCTGTCGAAAACGAAAATCTTGAATCGGCTCTCGAAATTAAAACATCAGAACGTCGGAGAACTGCAGAAGTAGTAAATTTTTGCTTCTGTACCAAACTATGGCTGGTAGCTCAATGATTCTAACAAGTAGTCTCAGTAGAACGGGAAACCATCCTGTCTCCTCACCCCTCGCCGGTACCGTATAGCACTGCCTACTGAGATCTGAGACTTAAAAGCTGTGGGTATAAAGGTGATGTTACCTGGTAGAACAAAACCAGAAGTCACTTGTCGGTCGGGCCATTCTCGCCCTTACGGACGCTCATTTAAGGAGGAGGACTCGTCTGTGGCTTGATTGAGTTTTTAAAATAATTCAGTGTGATTGTGGGAGTAATTTAGCCTCTATAAGATGCTGTTCTATGGGCCAAAAATTACTTTTGTCGATGACAACAGATTTTCTTGTGAAATCTTGTCGACGAATCCGTAAACGGGTTCTTTCCGATTGCGCCTTCTTCATTTTATGAATTATTGCACCTCCTTCATTTCGGTAATGACTGCACCTTCTTTTCTCACAGACGATTGAATTTTAATGGATTCCAACGGTTTGCTTATTATCTCTGCAATTTTTCATCTGGAAACAAGCACATTTTCGGCGTTTCGTTTCAAAACTGATAGTGCTTTTCAGGAAATATATTTTTTCGGCAACCGTTTTTTTTTTGAGAAAGTAGCATTTTTCCGGCCTAGTACGACAATAATGAGATGTAAATTATATTAATAAAAATAGTTTTTCTGTTGACAGGTAACAAAATATCATTTTTAAATTTTTTTTTGGGAAAAAAATACACATAAGCAAAGGTAGATATTTAATTTTAGAATAGGTATTTTATTATTTATATAATTCAAAATAACTACTGAACAACCACTAAGTTCGCAATTTTTAAATCAAATCACAGATTTATATTGACAGATATTTGATTACTTCAAAGGTTTCCTTAGCAACGCATGTCTAAATATAAGTACAACAGCCTACCAATTTAAACATTCAAATTTCACATCGATAATTTTCTGACTTTAATATATGTTTTTTCAATATCAAATAGTCATTTTTCCCGTCACAGAAAAAAATAGTGTATTATACACAGGAAAATATTAGATTTTAGCTCTCGGACAACACAGCCTCGGGCTAAACTCTAATATTTTTTCCCTTGTATCATTGAGCAGTACTGAGAAAAAAAACAGGTTCAGCACAAAAGGTGTGAATTCGGCTGCTGCCGTTCTTCCATTCCCCCTAAATATTCACAAAAAATAAAAATAATGTTCATTTACACATTTTAAAAAAAATACAAAACGAAAATAATAGCGGTTTTAACTTTGTTCAATTATCAGAATCAGAAATGCTTCATTGTCATAGAACATTAATTCTGTCGACAAAGCTTACCTAAATCTAAGTCATAGCATAAGATACATACAAACAAACAAGGTAGTACTAACTCATCATATTATAGAATTTAAAAACAACAATTTAAAAACAAAATTCAGAAACAATACATGCGTTTTATACATAAGAAAGAAATGATTTATTTTCAGAGAACATAAGTCCAGTCGAAAGAGCTACTTGAGGCTACATTTAAATCATAGTATAAAATAACATATATACATATAAAATCTGCAAAGCAGAACCACAAAATAGATTTTAAAGCCAATAAATACAATATAATGCAATGAAATACACTAAGAATCAAGAATACCCTGAAAATCAAGAAAATTTATGAATAAGCTGTGAAGCTGTCAGTGAGGAATTCGTTTAAATTGTAATAGGTCTTCCGAAGCAGTAGCACTTTCACCTCTTCACGGAATTTTTCGTTTCCATTTATTTTTCTGATGGAAAGAGGAAGGTGATTAAATAGCTTCTTTCCATTGTAATGAATAGAGTTTTTGATTTGTGTTGTCGAGGGGATAGGAAGAGTGATATTATGCAAAAGGCGAGACACGTGGTTGGACTCTGACATAATGGTATCCTTTTGTTTTTTGTGCAGAATGAAAAGGCAAAATTCCTTGTGATATAAAAAGCGGTCTACACGAATCTCGCACTCCTGCTCGAGATACAAGTCTGAGAGCCCTTTTTTATATTTTAAATACAGCATTTGTTAAGTACTCGGAGCTTGCACCCCAGAAACATATTCCATAACGCAAGTGAGACTCACACGGTGCAAAGTATGTATTTCTTGCTGACTGAATGTCGAGAGTCTTGGAAACCGCTCTTATGACATAGCAACTTGAGGACAGTTTTTTGCTAGGAGATTTGTTTTCGAGACATTGAAAATTAATAGATTTGCATCACACCAACTTTTGACTACTTTCAGATCATTTTCTATATTGTTTTGTAACGTAAGCATGTTGTTATTATGCCACAGTATAGACGTATCATCCGCAAAAATAGTGAACTCTCCCTGAATTGATATGTCGGCCAAATAGTTTATATATATATATATATATATATATATTAAAAATTAAAAAGAGTAATGGGCCGAGAACAGACCCTTGAGGGACTCCGCATTTTACTTCCATTCCAACAGACTTACTATTATTGAAAGTTACCAAGTAAGGCCCGGTTGTTCAATCAAGGATGACCAAGTGATTGGGCTTAAACCAGGATTACCAATTTTATTTCAGTTGTTCAATACGGGTTTATGAGATAAACCTAGTTTAACAATGGTTCAAGTTAATCTCATGAATTCGGGGGTTTAAGGAGATAATTTGCTGATTCTAAGCTATTTGATTGTTTGACATTTCAATAGACATTGAATATTCTGAAAATTATCATTGTGTTGAATATTTTTGTTTATACCCGACTGCAAATATGTTCGAAGATATAACACACAGAAGATTTTTTTGAAGTTTTTGATATTATTGGCCCAAGAAAAAAAAAACCGTATTTAGACAACGTACTGTACATTTCGGGAGACTTCAACCCAGCTGGGTGACTTTGATAAATAGATATTCACAAAAAATAACTTAATTTTTATCGTGGAGTTTTCAATTTACAGAAAAATCTTTCTATCATATTCAATTGAGAATGTTCCCCTTTTCAGACATTATTGATTATAAAAAATGTAAGCCTGTTTTTTAACTGATTGATTTTTCGTGATTATTTCTATTGTATATGGGTATATATACCTATATGTATTATATACGTGCAACACTGTATTCCATTCAGGAGTCATTTGCAACCAAATTCAACTTGCATAAAATTTGTCTACAACTGGCAATGTTTTTTTACTCATTTATGATAATTAAAAATGAAATAATTTTTTTATGGGCAAATTTATTCTGCTTATTTTATCCGTCGGGTCACTTTGGCCTATGTACATGCTATCAAGAGAAAATTACGCAAAATATAAGCCATGGGTCAAAGCAGCCCTCAATATGCGGATGACTTTGCACACCATGTTTTTTTTATATATCCACATACAAAGTCTTAGTCACAATTTGACATAGTTATTTGAAAAAGTGGTCAAAGATCAATAATTTGCTATATAATAATACCAATTTATTTTTACAAATTCATCGTAGACATTCTTTGAATTTAAGTAAGCCAAAGTCACCCGAAATTACGGTGTTTTTCTTTCATGTGTATTAATTTCATTTTGGATTCTTCGAATGATCGTTTTTGTAAATCTACAAGATCTGCTTTGGCAGAGCCCAAGTAGAAAGTTTGTCTTTTATTGTTAAGGTGCTATTTCTTTTCTTTTGGGGCCTCCGCAGATGGTATTGTATTCATTACTTATTATAGCCCACGCCTTCAATTTTTGCGAATTAGTAACTGCGTCCGTTTTTTACATTCTACAATATCTTGTTATTTTTTCAATAGTGAAATGAGAATGTTTTACTCACCTTCATTGAAATTATGAGTCATTTTTTCTTAATACACTTGGTTCTTTTCGATCAATTTTTCTGTATACTTTTGACAAAACTATGAAATATTAGGCTAAGTTTGATTCAATGTTGATGTTTCTGAACGGTCCGAATGATAGTACAAGCAAAAAAATGTGTTTCGAACATCTGAGAACAATGAGTTAAGAAATCCAGGATTAGTTTTTCATTGAAAAACGCATAACGTTCTAATCCATAGGTAATTAATATTCCGAGTTTGGATAATCAACGGTTGAAATGTAGCCTGGGTGCATTATATGACAAGCTGCCCTAAAACTTTTTTATTAAGTGCTGAGCAATTCTAAAATTATTAACCCTGACATTAAAATTGTGTACGGAGGATCTCCTTATCAATAAAGTGTGTAGGTAACTTGTAATTTTGGCGGAGAGTAATTTGTACAGAAAAGATAGAAATAAATATGTAACCCTTTTGTGAATTTTAGGTAAATCTAATCTGATGAACTGTGGTGTTACGTGGTCCCTATATGGGATATTGCATGCGAATCTTAAACAGGCGTTTTGTATTTTCTGAAGTTTTTCCCGATTGTCATAGGTTAAAAAATAGTAATAAACCATGCAGCACTAAGCAATATGCGGAAATATTAGTGATTTCGCTAATTTCAGTTTGATATTGTCGTTTAATTGATGTTTCAGATGATACAGAGACTTCAACGTGAAGAAAGTTATTTTAGTGATATGGTTCGCATGATCATTGAATGTGAAACGATTATCAAAGTACACTCCTAGGTTTTTGGCTAAAGAGACCCAGCTTATAGTCGATTCATTATTTATAATTTCAAAGCTATAGATGAAGTCTCTCTGTTTTTCAGGGCCAATACAAAGTGCAACACTTTTATTGGATTGATCCTTAAACCATTCTTAGTGCACCATACATACAGGGTGTCCGGAGATGAAACCGACAAAACTTATGGGGTTATAGGGACTGCCAATATGATTGCAAAATGCCATATACAAATGTCCAAAACGGCTTCGTTACTGACATAGAGAATGATTTGCGAATTTAGGCATAAAATTCAATCCGCCATATTAAATACAGGGATTAGCCGATTTCGTTTAAATTTGGTAGATGAATCAAACTGAAAGGCCTTAACAACGAATAACTCATCCTCCATAATAATTATGAAAAAACTGAGCTCAGATTCGAAATCTACGGAAAAAATCCTAGGAACTTGTTAAAAAAAATTCTGGCACCATTTCAGTTATTCCGTAATAAATTATGAATTTAAATTTTTTCACTCAAGAAATTAATTGTCGGATAAAGTACCATAAAAAATTGGTTAAAATAATAAATTTACGAAACCAAGACATAAATATTGTTAGGGTAAGATACACCTGATTTTTTTTGTAACATATTCTGTCTGTTTGTCCCACTATCAGTAAATTCCTAAATATTTAAAGGTAAGAACTGATTTAATTTCAATATTCTGGTTATCGTTATTATTGCCTATCCTGAGAGTTTCATAAGTTGGTAGAACAAATTTACAAACTGAAAGGTATAAGGTATGTTTTTTCAACATTCATAGTAAGTAATTCACTGTTGAAATAGGTTACAATTGATATAAAATATGCTTCAGCTGTTTCCTTCAGTTTCTCCCATGTGTCTTCTTGATATATAATTGCAGTATCATCCGTGAAACTTATGATGTTTCCCTTTGTATTCTTGTCGAAAAAAGCATTAATATATAATGTAAACGAAATCGGACCCGAAACTGTTACCTCTAATGTCAGCATTTTCCAAGCAATTGAACATGGTTCACTTTGTTGAAGGCTTTGGTGAAGTCGACAAAGATGGAGATGGTTTTTTCAAATTTCACGATTATTTCCTGCGTTCGACTTGCCTGTCTTAAAACCAAATTGTTTTTTTTTAAATTACTTGATATCAGTTCAAAAATGATACTGGTCTCGATTTCAAAAGCTTTTCAAAAAATTTGGCAATTGTTGATATTGTTGTAGTTAGCCACGTTCTTTTTGCTACCTTTTTTCTTGTACGCCAGTTCAATGACAGCTTTTTTAAGAGAACTTGGAAGATCCCCTTCTCAAAAAATTTATTGATTAAGAAGCATAATGGAGTCTTTATAGTTTCAGATTTGATATTATCTTGCCCTGTTGATTTTCGATTTTTTAAACTATCATTGGTCTTAACCACTTCACTTTCATCAACATCTGGTACGTATAATGGATTTGAAAGTTTTTTTTTATTTAGATTTGATTCTTGATCATTTATTATTTTGTCGGCTAGTTTTTTTCCAATACTGGTGAAAAATCCAACGAATTCGTTTGCGATATCTTTCTCTTCCTTTTAAATATTGTTTTGGTGTCTTCTATTCCTTTTGGAACTTTAGTAATTTTTTCACACAATTCCATAGGTGTTTTCCCTCATTTTTTTATGTTTACGGTGTGATGTGATGTGAAACAATGAGACATGAAATGTATTGAATAGTATTACCGGTGCTACTTTTTGAGAGAAGATACAATTACACGCCAGAGGGCGCTGGGGACACATCACCTTGAAAATTTCGGAAGGTATCCCAAGTAGCATTTTTAGTGGACGGAACGTAGCGGCCACAATTCTGGAAAACTTTGAGGTGTTTGACCAAAACCACTGCCACGTAATACACACGGTTCTATCACGCGTCGGCTACCAAAATGGGGAACACTTTTTTGGTGTCTGCTACGTTCCGATCCACGTTCCTGGATCTCAGATAGCCACATTCCAACCACATTGTGGTCACCTGGCATACACGTGGATATGTAGTGGCCGGCACTAGACACGTCAAACAACTGACTGTGTTTGTGTAAATAACATGTAGCTCGATCTCTGTTCAGCAACATATTTTTATGATAATTGTTCTTCTTCCATTTTGCCTGATTCATTTCTGATACTCGATCAACTATAAAAATATATAACTTATAAACATACAAACGCGTAAGTAAGTATATTGATTTTGAATACTTCTGATCGGGATCAAATTAAAACGATTGAAAGTTTTATGTGAAATATGGGTGTTGTAGTTCGATTGTGAGCACGCGCCATCTGAATACACTTTATTTAAGGCAAACATTATAATTTTGGAAATAACTCGCCTCTGAAATTATGTACTTAAATGCCTGAAACATTGTTCTATCAATCTTGGTTAGTTGAAACAAATATGTAACAAATTACTACGTTTGATGCAGTGCTGATGACAAATAAATCTTCATTGAATATTTCGATCATATCTCTAATAATGGCGACCCAGCATTTCCTGTAAATAAGGCGGCTTTTGGAGAATATAACTTACAAGTGGCAGAAAGTGTGGATATACCACTCTAAAGCTCCTCCCATCATAAAATGCCCAGTGGAACTGAATTATTAACTTTTCCCCCACTGGAAAGTGGCACCCACGTCGCAGGCCCATAACTCACCACTTCAAAGTTCTAACCTAAAAATTACAATAGGTCTTATACCTTCAAAAGGGGCAAATACGTCGGGCTATTATAACTTGCCACTTCAAAGTTATAACCTCGAAATTGCGGGTATACGTTCATTAATTGTTGAAAAAGGACATATAGCAAGTATAGTGGATTTATGCAGCTCCAATCAACAATTATCAGGTATCATGTAACAATTATCAATTAACAAGTGATGAAAATGATGGCATTTATGCAAACAGAATTAACAATTAAAGTATAAATATTAAGCAGGAGCACAAGTCAGAGATCCGATCTATTTAAATGAATCTTTCTATAAAAAATCAAGAAAAATTGTCTATTGAAAATGAATATCATTCACGTTTCACGTTATAGGTAAACTTTTAGAGAAGTTAGGTTAGTTTTCGTCATCGCGCTGACCAATCCACGGTCACTTCAAAATTAAGGAAAATTGTCTATTGAAAACGCATAACCCATTTCATATTGAATGAATATTATTCACGTTTCACGTAACAGATGAAACGAACTTTTTGTAAGCCACAATAAAATAATTTGAGAAAAGTTAGGTTAGTTTTCGTCACCGCACGGACCAATCCACGGTCACTTCAAAATCAAGGAAAATTGTCTATTGAAAACGCATAACCCAATTCATAGTAATAAATAAACATTCAGTTAAAGGTTAAACAAACTTTTTGTAAGGGACAATAAAATAATTTGAGAAAACTTGTTAGCTTTCGTCATCGCGCGAAATGGTGAATTTCGAAGGTAATTGTAATTTGTAGTGACTTTTATCAAATGCGAACTGTGGTTATCACTTATGGAGATAGCAAGAACGAGGCAACCATCACCACATATCACAATCAACTGCCTGCCACATTGAAGGTTTTATGGAAGTTACCAAAACGTCACCGAAACTATCATACTCTCTTGAAAGTGACTGTGACTTCTAAGTGATATTTTAGTGGTACAGGATGGTTACCGCAACGGTTATTTTCCACTTTTAAGTTTGAAAACCTTCAAAGTGATTTGCTCAGTGGCCATAATGTTTCAGACCCCTCAAATGACACTAATAAGTTATAGAACTGTGGAGTGGATACCATAGATGTGAATTAGGTGACTACAACCATACACATATAAAATTTTAGTTATTCTTACTGTATAGTGGTAGATTTAGTGGTCATCATCATCATCATCATTATCATCATCATTATGTGATAACCACCGAGTCGAAGTTGCAGTATCAGTTTCCGTCACTATAATGCTGCCCGATCCTATTTGAAATTTTTCATTTGATGTGCCCCGCGCCATCTATCGGTCAATCACAATGTCTTTCATTTCAAAAAGTAATATCGGTGATATCATTCAACACGTTTTTTTTTCATTGTTCTACATCGAACCGTTCAGAAGTCAACAGGGGGGGGCGGTCTATTAAAGGCCGCACTGTATAAGTGCTATTGAAAATATCAACTATTTCATTTCGTTCTTCGACTCGGGATAATTTTCAAAATATTCGTGGCCTCATAAAAAAACGAAAATAATTCAAGCTCTTGTGATATTCTAAGTGAAAATTTCATTATTTAAAAAAAATTAGCACCTCGAAAAAATTCATACTTTAGGGAGATTATAACCAAAATAGTTATCAATGTGATTGTTGAAACGTTAGGACATACGTATGTTTAATGGGTAGGAAAGAATCCTTGTGAAACTATTTTTTATCTTCCGGTGAATATTAACGACAAGAAATAATGTCGGAGTTGGTACTAAAGATTTTAACTGTTTAGGAAAGAGAAAGATTACGCAATTCCATTGGCTGACTGATTTTCTAGAATAGTTTGGTGTAATTGTGAGAGCAATTTAACCTTTATAAGATGCTATTCCCTGAACCGAAAAATGTCGATTAAACCAGATTTCCTAGTGTTAACTGCTCCTTCTTTTTACACGATTGATTGAATTCTAATTGATTCAAACGGTTTGGCTATTAGCTTCGTGATTTTTTATGCGGATAAAGGTTTATGGGTGCTCAAAAAGGGCATTTTCAGCGTATTTGCAGCCAGTCATTCAACGCTATCCAACTGAACATATTGACAATGAAAACCAGCAATGGTCGCTCCTTCATAATCAATAAATTATTGTTATGCATGGCAACATATTGATTATTAGTTTCGCAATCTTCTCATTCAGTTACTGATGTGTTCAAAATAATTTCCAGGTTGTCAATTGCCCTCCATTTCACCATTGAATATCCTAGTCTGTTTACACTTGTATTTCTGTGATTTTTTTATTTTCTTTCCTCCGGAAATGAAAATTGATGGTTATAATTGGAGAATTTGATAATACGTTATCGCCTTCTTACAATTTTTATGTCGGCTTTCATATTTTTTGGGTTGGTACGTCTTCTAAAATATTTCCAATATTTCCTGAAGAATATGTGAAATATTAGCTTTGATATCATGAAAAATATGTCTTGACAAGAGTCGATGAAAAACGTTTGTAGCTTCAGCAGACATCATCTATTCATTGTGCTATCCAAGATGTTCGGAAGACTGATTTTCAATGAAATTTTACGATTCCTCACAGAGAATGAACTATTTTCTGATTGCCAATCTGGTTTCCGGTCTGGGCATAGTACAATTATAGCATCAACTAAAGTATTAGATGATATATTTCAGGCAACTGATGGTAGCAATACATCATTACTGGTTACATTAGACTATAGTAAAGCTTTTGGTACCCTGGGTCATAATCTATTATTGGCGAAACTAAATTATTACTGTTTATCTAAGGAAACCATAGGATTAATTGAAAGCTATCTCTCCAACCGATGTCAGTATGTTGTCCTAGAGGACACCAGTTCAAGTGCAATGTCATTACCTCGAGGAGTTCCTCAGGGCTCAATACTGGGGCCGCTACTCTTTTCACTTTATACGATGGATCTAAAAGAACTTTCTGGTGACTGTTATATACATCAATTTGCTGATGATACTCAAGTGTATGCAAGTTCCAACAAAGATAATGCTGATATGGTCATTACAAAAATCAATGACACTCTTGATACAATATTGAAATACTCCAATAAACATGGTTTGAAATTAAATCCCACTAAATCACAAATGATATGTTTTGGTAATAGTGATTATGCTACTGAAGAAGTAGTAATTAATGGTGTGAGTATTGAGCCCTGTAGAACAATACACAATTTGGGACTATTCATTGATGATGATTTACGGTTCAAAACGCATATTGAACATATAGTCCAGAAAAGCTATATGTCATTAAGAAATCTTTACCGCAACAGAACAATACTAAACAAAGAATTGAAAAAACTGTTATGTGATTCACTAGCTTTGAGTAACTCAAATTATGGCGATTTGATTTATGGACCATGTCTTGATATTCGAACTTCAACTAGAATTCAAAGAATTCAGAACTCATGTATTCGTTTCATCTGTTCACTAAGATTACGAGACCACGTAACTCCATTCAGAGCTGAACTAGGGTGGCTTGATATGCAGGACAGAAGAAAACTTCACCTTGCATGTTTTGTTCATAAAGTATTAGAAAAAGGAACTCTCTCGTATATTGGAAAAAAAATGTCATATAGGTCGGTTGTGCATGATGTAAACACCAGATATAGAAACCTACTTGTAATACCCAGGCATAACACTGCTGCATTCAAAAGGTCATTTTCTCATTCTGCGGTAAAAAATATTTAACTCCATACCAACACCTATCAAGAACAAATCATCTCATGGATTTAAAAGAGCCTATAAGGAATACCTTATGGTTCTATAACATTTTTGTTTTATATGTTGTAATTATATTAACGTTCTCTCTCTACGCATTCTATGCATTATTTACATGTTAGTACATTTTAGTTATTTGAACATACCTGTTACTCCCGTGACTGTCAATTATATTATATATATGTAGGCATTATTCTATGTGAAATAATTTATTTGTAACTGGTACTCGGTTGAGTTGAGCAGTCTAACTTGACTTCGCCGAGGATAATTAAAATAAAGACATTTTATTATTATTATTTGTCTGCTGAAGTCCCAATTTGAATACTTGTCTCGTGAATGCTTTTTTCCTTTGTCCCATATTCATTTCAGTTATAACAATATCTCCACCTCTGATAAATAATAATAATGAGATATTATTTTTCACACAGCAAATGATTTCGAAATATAAATGTGAATAATATAAATGGTACTCGATAAGCGTGTTCATGCCTGATTCGATAAAAAATGCAAACAATACAATAATAATAATTATAATTATATATATACAGGGTGTCCCAAAACAATGGTGCCAAATTGAAACGGAAGATTCCCCTCGAAAAATAAAGAAGACTTTCCAAAATATTTTTTTTCACAAATGTCGTTCGTGGCAGAGATACAGTGTGTTGAATATGGAAAATTTTAAGAATTTTTTATCCATAACTTCCAGTTTTGAGAAATTCTCAATTACATTTGAAGGAGTGTTTTTGTTCAATAAATGCTTTACTTTTAAAATAAATATCAGATTTTCAGTTGCGTTCAAGAAGGGTATCATGGTCCCTTTCCTCCCTTATTTTATATGCCAATGGTGAAATCAAAAAATATATTGTCGATGACAGATGATTTCGTGAACGCTTTTTCCTTTTGTCCCATATTTATTCCAGTTATAAGAATATCAAATATAAATGTTACTCGATAAGCGTGTTCATACCTGATTCGATAAAAAATACAAACAATAAAATAAAAAATAATTATATATATATATATATATATATATATATATACAGGTACAGGGTGTCCCGAAACTATGGTTCCAAATTGAAACGGAAGAATCCCCTCGAAAAATAAATGAGACTGTCCATATAATTTTTTTCACAAATGTTGTTCGTTGCAGAGATACAAGGTGTTGAAAATGAAAAATTGAAAGTATTTTTTATTCATAACTTCCACAGTTTTGAAAAAATTTCATTTAAATTTGGAGGAATGTTTTTGTTCAATAAATGTTTACTTTGAAAAAAAAACACATTTTCAGTTACCACCAGTGCCGTACAAGAAGGGTGTCATGGTCCCTTTTCTCCCTTATTTTATACGCCACTAGTGAAATCAGAAAAAAACAAAATTTTTCGCAATCTGCATTCAATTTTGAGTAAAAAATATATACTTGTTTGATCCCGGAAAAACCAACCGTTTTCAAGATAATTGTGCTTTTATGAATACAAACATACTAGTAATGAAAAAAGTGAATTTTACAATCCTAATTACTGGTTCAAATTACAAGTGGATAGTCTACCAAAAAAATTAAAACACCCTCATGCATTTTTTCACAAAGCTGCTTTTTTGCAGAGGTACAGGGTGTTGAAACTTGAAAATAAAAGACTTGTTTTCCCATAGATTTCCAAAAAATTCAATCAAATTTGCAGAGATGTTTTCCTTCAATAGGTGCTCTATTTTGAAAATCAGTTGCCACAGTGGCGTACAGGAAGAGTGTCATGGCAATTTCTTAAAAATAAAAGACTATATAATATATTTATTGAACAATTTCTTCAAAATCCTTTTATCTCATGAATTGTTCGAAGTGTCCACTATTGTTTTGGATACAAGCTCTAACCCTTTTGAGGAAATTGAATTTGAGTTTTCTTAGAACATTTTAATTTAGCTGCATCCTTTCCATGTTTTCCTGCATTCTCTGTCGCAACTGCTATATTGTGTGTATGGGCCTTGAATGAACTTTCTGTTTTAATTCTCCCCAAACATAAATATCTAGTGGATTAAGGTCAGTGGATTTAAGGCCAACTACCTGTTATTGAAATGAAGATGTAGCCATTCCCTCACTGGCAGTGTGTAATGGGGAGGTGCACCATCATGCATAAACCATAATTGTTGTCGATCTTGTAACTTTATATCTTCGAAGAATTCTGGAAGATTATTGTTCAGGAATCCGAGATATTTATGTCCGTTTAGTGCTCCTTCGATTTCAAAGAATCCCAATAATTTATCGGCTACTACTCCACACCAAATATTTATTTTAAGTGAATATTGGAAATGGTGTTCTATAGTTTCATGTGGATTCTCTTCTGCATATACGTGTGCGTTTCGCTGATTGAAAATACCTCTCCTGGCAAATGTTGTTTCATCCGCCAACAATATTTTGTTAATGAATCTAGCAACATTTTCATGTTTCTCGGTAACCCAATTACAGAACTCTGTTCTTTTTCGGTGATCACTAGCACAAAATTCTTGCACTTTGACCAAATGAAATGGATGGAGTTGCTGTTTTTTACATATCCTGTGAACACATGATTTGGATAAATTTTCTGCCAAACCAATTCTTCGAACGCTTCATTGTTATACATTTTCGAAAACCCTTTCTTCTGCCCGTACATTTCTGGTTGACCTTGGTCTTCCTGTCGATCTCATATTGGTCGTGAAAAATCCATTTTCACTCAATTTTCGATGTAAGGAACTGAATATCCTTTTACTAGGTTATCGCGTATGCGGATATAATTCTTGATGTTTTCTCAAGGAAGCCCTTGAATTTCCAAGACAGATACCATAAATAAAATGCATATCTGCAAGTTCACCAAAGGAAAAATTTTGCATTCTGGAACAAGTTCTTCTTAGGGACAAAAAGTATTATAAACAAAGTATGAATATTTTTTTAATTTTAATGACGTGATCTTGTTGAGTATGCATATAAGAAAGGCTCTACGAAGCAAAACATTTTTACGACAATTATTTAAACATTTTTTTTCATTTACAATTAAGACAGAAGTTCGAGAAAATTTTGTTAGTTAACAATCATTTAACTTGTTGAAAAATTAACTTTAAGTGAAATTTCTAACGGGAATGAATTATCTATAGTGTTCCGAATACACCATGATTTTTTCAAATTAAAAAAAAAAATTAATACCTCAAATAAATTAATTAATGTATCGTACTCGCTTTTGACGTCGCGCGCGCAACCTAAAAATGTCGCTCGGAGACCCATTTTCAGCGTTAAATTAAAATTATAAATAATGGAGATAGAATTCCAGGAGCCCTGAGTTTTTTTTTGGAAATTTCCTCCCTTTTCAGAATCTTTCTTTGAAATTTCTTAAACATTAATAGTTTATGAAATATTGGCTAAAAACAAAATGCCATTTTTTTTTCATCTTCAATTGTTTATAACTTTTGCAATTTTTTATGTGCTAATACACGCTTTTGGCACATTTTTCTAGGCGTTATTCCGGATCCAATGAGCTATCACACATAATTTTAAGAGCAGTATCTCTATTTTAGACCATTTTCAACTTGTCGAGTAGACTAACAGCGATAATCCACATAGTAGGTGGATTACCACTGTAATTCAGCGATAATTCCACAACTCTTATGGACATTTTAACACATGAGTGAAATTTTCTATGAAATTCCGCATAGACTGAAAAACTGAGGATGAATTCCCCGCCTAAACAGAGCCTCCTTTGTGGGAGCGAGCATCTCAATCAAACCGGCGTTGTTGAGATCTCGGGTCCGAATTCCTAAAATTCCAACTGGAATTTCAACACTTTGTGCAATAATTTCAATCCCCATAATTCACTTCTGAAGACACGTCATTCCATGTTATCGGCGGTTTCAATCGACGTGTGGATTTTCAACTGCATTCGGAAGTGACATTTCTTTCGAGTAAGCAAATTGGATGGTTTTATCATTTTTGGAGTTGGTTAATAAATTGTGTGTAAGCGAGAAACACCGGTGAAGTTTTCATTATTGTTTGTTTTCATTATGCGTACCGCCAAAAATGTGTTTTTCTACAACCCTTTACGAAAAGACGTCATTTGGTAATAGAATACCTTCAGCGAAAACGTTATTTCCGTCGCAAGTGAGAGAAATTCTCATAAAGTTAACTTTGTAGTGACGAAAGTTGAATTTATATTTTCAATCCTTTTCCGCCCTTGTATATGATGTTCTGATGACTTTAAATTATCAATAAACAAAGACAGGAATCATTTCTTAAATTAGAATTCATTAATTTACTTTTGTTTAATTAAAAAGCAACATAGAATCGTAAAAATACCGTGAGATTTAAAAACAATTTATATCTATTGCCTGGTTTCATTAGTTTGACGTTCTTCGTTAATTGTTTAGAGATTTTCCAAATACACCACCAGTAGCAAATCAAGCTGGGGAAACCTCTTTGGATTCATTACCAGTAAAATATAAAAAGAGATATGAAGAAATATATGCAAAATTCATGGACTGGAGAGTTGAAAATCACGTAAATCCATTTTCGGGAACTGTGCTGTTTGCGTATTTTGGATGGTTGTCAAAAAAATTTAAGTCATCGACGCTATGGTCTATGTATTCGATGTTGAGAACCACTTTATCGATTAAAAATAATATCAATATCAGTAAATATCACGAGCTACTTTCTTTTTTCAAACGAAAATCTGATCGTTTTAAAAGTCAAAAGTCTAAACAAATTTCTTCCGATGAGATACACACTTTCTTAAAGAATGCACACGACTTCAAATACTTAATGACTAAGATAAGTTTATTACTTTATGATTGCGACAAATTATCAATGATATTGATATTAACGTTTGTAGGTAGCCTTAGTTTTTGGAATTTCGTGGGCTTGTCGTTGCCATGAATTAAAAGATTTGACAGTAAATGATGTAAAAGATACCAGCAGTATAATGTTAGTTAGAATACGTAATACAAAAACAAGAGTACCGTGTTCCTTCCACATTTCTGGGTTCTTCTACGAGATTTCTAAAATATATACAGTGCTTCTCAAAAGTCCCTCCCCCCCTCTTATTTTTGGAACGATTATACATAAACAAGTGAAATTTGGAAACTGAATATTAAAGGTTGTTAACTTCCCTGCTAGTGATGGTAGATGACAAAATCGTCAAAGATGGCGTCACAAGGCCATTGTGACCAATAATTTTAAATGGAACCCTACGGCAAGCGACACCTCTTTTAAAAGGTATCGAAAAAACCTATTCAATGATACTAATTTTGTTTGTGTTTGTGGCAGTTTTGGCAACTCGCTTTTAAAAAACGCAAAGCTGTGATGAATTAAATCAGTTAATACTAAAATTCCAAATTCAATCTCCGCCTCTGGATAGTTGTCTAATGAGCTGACGTTTTTGTTAGTCTCCCTAATTCGACGTTTTTGTACATTTAATAATTTGTGTATTGTTGATCGAACGTTTGACTGTTTCAGCAGCTTTTGGTACTTTTAATATTTTTGTACATTTTAATAATTTGTTAAACTGTTGTGAGCCGAACGTTAAAGTGCTTCAAGAAGCGAAATGGTACGTGCTTTAGGTGATAAAGTAGCAGCGATCCTAATTCTTGGTGAAACTGGACAAAATATTCATGCAGCAGGACGCATTTTTAATGAGAGGTTTCCCGATCGCCCCGTTTCGGGGACTTATTTAAGGGAGCTTCTTCGTAGGTTTGAAACAACGGGTAGTATTAATGATGCGGAACGATCTGGCTGACCACAAATTTCTGATGAGAAAAAAATTGATATACTGGCAGGAGTAATAGTTAATCCTACTTCTTCAACAACTTACGTTGCATCTACCTGTGGAGTCAGTCGAAGTACAGTACACAGGGTGTTGAAAAAAAATAAATTTCATGCATACAAATAAAAAATGGTTCATCAACTCTCAGACGACGACCCAGACCGAAGACTAGAATTTTGTGAAAATATGGAAACTAAAATTAACCAACAGCAAGACTATGTCAAAACAATTTGTTTTAGTGACGAAAGTAATTTAGTTTATCTCCACTTGAAAAAGCTATAGTATATTCATTATTGGCCGAATTAATTGCAGGAGATAATCTTGTTTGAAGAAAAAGGTAATATCATACTCTTATCTATATCCGGAATCATAAAACTGAATAATAATATTTTCTTTTGCCGTAAGAACAGTACATTCATTATAGATACTACATATATTACATTTTATGCACACTGCAAATAAAAAATGTGATACACTAAAGGCTTAGCCTTGACAGTGGTTTCACATGGTTACCGCATTGTATAAAGTAAAAAAATAAAAATAAAGTCATAATATACCTTATTGAGTGAATGCCAACGTAGCAGTAGAGTCAATAATTAATGAACTAACAAAATTGAAGAATAACCTTCTAACAAAGTACAGTGCTTTCTATCTAAATGGAAATATAAATACACAGAATGTGAGGTATTGGAGTGACGCAAATCCTCACCTGTTTCGTGAAACACATTGGGCAGGTATCCTGGGAAACCACATCGTTGGGCCTCTTTTTCTAAATACTAATTTAACTGGTGAGGTTTATCTGGAGCTGTTGCAAAACGCAATAGAACCGTTAATCCTTGAAATTTTGGAAGATAATCCGGATGAATTCGGCAATTTGGAAATAACATTCCAACAGGATGGTGCTCCTCCACACTATTACGGTGCAGTAAGACGGTATTTGGATGAGGAGTATCGTGGTAGATGGATTGGACGACGAGGTTCAACGGAATGGCCAGCTCGATCACCGGACCTCACACCTTTGGATTTTTTTCTGTGGGGGTACCTTGAATCGAACTGACAATATTGACGTTTCAACACAACGTATTGTTGCAGAATGTGGGGCTGTTTCCGCAGACACATTTGCAAAAGTACGAGAAGAGTTTAAAAATAGGATATTTCACTGTCAGGAAGTAAATGGATGTCACTTCGAGCAATGTCTTTAAGTAAATACTGATTCTTAAATCTGTAATTTGAATTTTAATGTTTACTAATGAGCCATTAACACTGCCATAAACAAAACAAAATTAGTATCATTGAATAGGTTTTTTCGATATTTTTTAAAAGAGGTGTCGCTTGCCGTAGGGTTCCATTTAAAATTATTGGTCACAATGGCCTTGTGACGTCATCTTTGACGATTTTGTCATCTATCATCACTAGTAGGGAAGTTTACAACCTTTAATATTCAGTTTCCAAATTTCACTTATTTATGTATCTTCTTCTGCAGGTGCCATCTCCATTTAATGAAGGTTGGCGACAATTTCGGCATACTTATTGCGATCCTGAGTGGTACGAATTAAAGATGATGTGTTCATACCGGTCCAGTCGCGTATGTTTCTTAACCATGAATGTTGTCTGCGTCCAGGACCACGTTTTCCTTCGATTTTTCCTTCTATTATTAATTTAAGTATATTATACTTGTTATTACGGTATATGTGGCCCAGATAAGCGGTCTTTCTTCGCTTTATTGTTGTAAT
Organism: Gonioctena quinquepunctata; assembly: GCA_018342105.1. Classification (NCBI taxonomy): domain Eukaryota; kingdom Metazoa; phylum Arthropoda; class Insecta; order Coleoptera; family Chrysomelidae; genus Gonioctena; species Gonioctena quinquepunctata. The sequence continues at coordinate 386,718 of JAFIRS010000181.1, forward strand.
TAACTCTCTCTCCCTTCCCATACGTCTAAGCACTTCATCGTTAGGTATTTCTTGGCTTTTGATTTTTTAGGGAGGGGAATAAATACGGAGGTAAGCCAGTCTCTTGGGATATTACCTGTTGCATGAACTTTCTGTAGTAGCTGAAACAATGGTAGGAAATTCTCTTCTTCTAACAATTTTATCATTTCAATGTGGATTTCGTCCGGGCCCGTTGCTTTTCCGTTTTTACTCAATTTAAGTGCTTTTATTATCTCTGATTTTAGAATTTTTGGAGCCTGTTCACATTCCTTATTCCTGTCGAATATTCGTGGCGTATCGCTAGCGAATGTTTGCCGTATATATGTTTGTATAATCGTTCCAAAAATAAGAGGGGGGGAGGGGACTTTTGAGAAGCACTGTATGAACCTCCGTCCACTAGATATGGACAAAATAAATCCAAGATTCTTTATTAACTACCAGAACGGAAAGTGTTCTAGACAGGTTGTGGGAATAAATAGATTCAGTGAATTTCCTATGCAAATAGCTCAATATTTAAACTTGCCTGATCCCCAAAAATATACTGGGCATTGTTTGCGTAGAACTCCCGCAACGCTATTAGTGGATGCACGAGGTGATTACTTCAATTAAAAAAGCATGGAGGCTGGAAATCTAGTAACGTTGCGGAGGGATATTTTGGTCAATCAGTTAGCAGCAAAAATCAAATACCAACCACAATTTTACAATCCATACAAAATACAACGCTATCCGATTACGGCGCATCTTCATCTGGAGTGACATCAGGTAACAACATAACAGATGTGGCATCGTCCACCTCAATACATAAAAAACTTGATTGTAATACTCCTATATTTTTGAATAAATGCTCGAATGTAACAATCAACCAATATTTAAATCATAAGTGTTTAAAGACATTTTGTTACTTTTAATTTAAATAAAATATTTGTTCATCGTTCTTTTTTAGCATATTATTATGATATGAACAGGGTTGTAGAAAAAGTATAGTGTTTCACTCGTCGAAAACATTTTTTGAAGCTCGTGAACATTGTTCTCTCGCTTAGAAAAATTTTACTTTCGTCGCTCGTAAAACAATATACTACTATATTATATATGTGGGGACTTCAACATTGACAGTCTAAGAAGAAATATTGATGCAATGATTTTGTATGACTTAATTAAATCATATGGTTTCATATCTCTCTGTGACGAACCAACCAGAATTGAACCTTGAGGTAATCGCGAAATTATCAGTAGTATTGTATATGTATTAACTAACGTCAACAGAGACAGCCTAATCTCTAGTAACTTTGATCTCGCCTTTTTAGATCATCACTCAAAAACAATTATTTGGAAAAATAAAATGAAAAATATCCCTACGAAATAAAAAACCATAGTGAAACCCACGAATCTAGAAAAATTAACGAATTTCTCTATAGCCGAGTTTATGACACCAGTTACACGGAATTCCTGAAAAACTTTACTACCACCACCTTTACCAATACCAATGAAACTTTCAGTGTTTTCTGGGAATATTTTCATCGGTGCTTTGAGGCTGCATTTCCTGAATTTTCAAGAAATAAAAATTATCAACAACAAAATCACCCTTTCCACTTCATTAAAAAGAAAAATGTATGATCTCAAGCACTTGGATCATCTGAGACAACAGGAAAACTCCGAACATAGCAAGACCACTTATAAGATATCCAAGAAAGGTGTTGAAAATGAAATAGGCTAGGAAAAAACTTTTTAACAAAAAAATTAAACCGACGAAATATGGAACTGAAAAGTAAAAAAAAATAAACCTTCTTAGTCTCAATAACTAAGCTCCTAAACTAATGTTAGTAACTAATTTTGAGTCGGCGCCAAACAAACAAGCAAATGATGGCATCGAGTTGGGCGGTGACATTCTGATAATTTTCTTGAAGTTATTTAATGATCTTCGTTGATTGTTTGTTTGGCGCCGACTCAAAATTAGTTACTTACATTAGTTTAGGAGCTCAGTTATTGAGACTAGGAAGGTTTATTTTATTTTTTACTATTCAGTTCCGTATTTCGTCGGTTTAATTTTTTGTTAAAAAGTTTTAATTTTTAATTTTTTGTGGCTGAAATCTACTAATTACTAACTGCTTGTTTTTTGATTACTTCCAAAATACTTACTTACCCACCTTACTTCAACTATTACCAGTTAAATAATATGATTATCTACTTTTACTATTTGTTGTAATATAAATTATTTTTGTTGTTCTGGTTAGTTTATTTCATTACTTTGTATATCATTCCATCCTCTCATAGAATATAATGATATTGTGATAATGACACTAGCGATCTGTCATTGTCAACTACATATGTGTGCCAATGTTCACAAGTGAAAAATCAATTATCCCCTATTTTTCTACCCGTAAGGGTGGATAATTCCATTCGAAATCCAAATATGATCAACTTTGAGGTATATTCTATCTGATAAAAGAAGAATCATCCAAATCGAAGATCCCAGTACAAAGTTATGCCTGATAGAATCGGTTAACGGACCAGAATTCAGAGGGTGAGTGATCAATATCCTTCATTTTGCCACCCTTATGGGTGAATTTCATCTTTTGAATTCAAATAGGACCAACTTCGAAGTACACCCTATCCACTGAAAGAAGAATTATCGGAATCGGACGCCTCAGTGAAAAGTTATGCGTGATCATACATAAAAAAACCTCCTCCTTTCTGGTTCCGTCGGTTGAAAATAAATCATTTCATGGATAAGGTGCCGGATTCTAATAATAAAACCAAAACTCTCTGGAATATTATAAAACAATCGATAATTAAAACAAATAATACTCAGTCATAATGATAAGACAATCAGTAGCGAAGCAGAAGTCGTGGAAACATTCGGATAGTATTTCTCAACAATAATTGATGAGAAAATCAAGACGCATTCCTCGGGGAATGATCCAGAAAGTTGTACTACAATGCCAAATGCTGACTCAACCATGTTCTTTGAACCAGTCACTACGGATGAAGTGAAAACAGTTATAGCCCCGTTAGCAAATGAAAAAAGTACAGGACCAGATGTATTTCCTTTGGAGAATATCCTGACATGCTTAAAATTGCGGTCCTTGTCCCTATACTAAAAAATGGTGACAATAAAACCATAGAAAATTATCGTCCCATTTCTATAATCAGTATATTCAGTAGTGATACTATAAGTACTTCAAAGTAATCAGGTTATACATCGATAACTTGTTGCATAATTACAAAGAGTCAGTTTGACAGTTTGAATTATTCTGTCAAATTGATACGATTTGTAATTATGCAGGAAGTTTGAGATGTATAACCGAATTTATTTTGAAGTACGTATTGTATTTGATACGATTATTTTTTGAGTAAATCAAGTAAATATAAACAATTTATTAATTTAAATACAAATTGGTACAATGAAAATTACAATTATTATATACTACGTTTTTTTAACTGAGTTATTTTCTGCGCTGGAAACGTGGCTGCTCATTGAAGTGCTGGAAATACCGAAGGTGTTATTACTTGAAACTGTAGCGTTTTTAAAATTGGATCTTATCTTATTTATTATCTTTTGGTGATGTTGTTCATCTAACTGTAGGTAGGGTTTGATAGAATTGCTATTACCATGTCCTGTTATTTTAATAAGTTCCGATACACCTGCTTTTGCCAATTGTGAAACAGCAGTGGCTCGGTGAGAATGATTTGAAAATGTTTCGTTTGTCATATTTGAATTTGCCAATTCTGCAGACTTTTTGGTCCATTTACTTATTTCATGCACTCCAATTGGCATATTTTTGTACCATCCAAGAGTGTTTTGTTTTCTCCAGTTAGGATTTACTGTCAGAAATAACCTATCTGTTTTAATATTGATGTTTCCGCTTCTTTTCATCATTGGTTTATCTAGAAGTCTCACTGGACAACAACTTACTTCATTATGGAGTACAAGCCTTTCATTATTAGCACACGGTTTTGCACCTTCCTGTGTGGTTTTGGTAAAAATAGGATTATATTGTATTCTACCAGTTGTAGTATCATCGTTTCCAGTTTCCTTTTGAAAATAATGATTCAAGCATGACGCTCCTTCATTTCCCCTCCACGTAAGTTCTACAGAAGCAATTAAGAAAAAAATTCCGGTGTATTTTCGTCTCACGCTTCTATCATTGCTATGTACTCGGTATCTTCAAATGCTGATGCACTAACCTTTCTCTTGTCCGGTAACATTTAAAGTTCCCTTCTTTTAGAATTTCTTGCGTTTCGTGCGGCAAAAAATGTGGGACTAGAGAATGGATCAATTACTCTCTTAAACTCCTTCATATATTTTTTTACGTTCCACATCGTTTCAACCACATTTCCTTTATCATTTTCTCCATTACCTTTTTGCATATTGATAGCCCAATCTTTCAAAATGGATGCTATCATTTTAGTGGAAATTGATTCATTCAGTACATAGTTTCTTTCACTACAAAACGTAAGAAATTGTTCCCATACGTACTTTTTTGTTTTCACTGTATTATGAGGCCCAGTTTGTATACTTTCGTGTATCGCATTTAATGATAGATCTCCGAATCGACTCAGTTTTGAACAATTATTGATAAACGTCAAAATTTGACGGTCCTGTTAGTTTGTGTATTGTTGTATATTGATGTCGATGTGGTTTCTACGGAAATGAAATTAACGTAAAATTTTCGATTGGTGGAGCTACTCTCAGGTATTATCGAAATTTTACAAGGTAACTTCTAAATTGAACGTTCTGATTGGTTAAAAATTACTCGAAAAAAATAATCTCAAAAATATTTGAGAAAATTATATCTCGTAGAATTAACGACTACATGGAAACATTTGGTCTAACGACAAAGTGCCAATACAGGTTTAGAAAATACCACTCGACATAAACTGCAACGTTTAACTTTGTACAACAAGTACATGATTTAATTGATAAAAAAACCATTGTGGTAGGAATTTTCTTCGATTTTAGTACAGCCTTCGACACCTTGAATATTAAATTCGTATCAGAAAAACTATTCAACCTGGGTATTCAAGAAAACATTAATCAGTTAATTGTAACTGGGTCACCACAAGGCAGTGTTCTCGGGCCACTGATATTTCTATTATATGTCAATGTGTTAATAACATAAGTAATGGGACACTTCCATCATTCTTTCGAGTAAAACATCAGAAGAAATGAATAACTTCGTCAACTCAGTCCTACACGAATTTGATGACTGGTGTTATAGTGATAGACTGTTAATTAACCGATGAAAACAGTCGTATGTAATTTGCAAATTCATCTCGTAGCCTCCATGATTTCAATTTCTTTTTCCGGAATGAATCCTAGTATTTACGAGCTCAACAAGATTCTTAGGAACAATAATCGACTCACATTTCACTTGGCGATAACATATATAGTTCACATCTAAGAAGCTGAATCAATCGTATTATCTCATTAAATCTCTCAAGAATAAATTAGATACTAAATCACTGATATCAGTTTATTTTGCCAAATACACAGAATTCTCATAAAATAGAAATCAATGCTGAGACTGATCTTCAATCTAATAGATTATAAAACTTTTTAAATTCAGTTGACGAAAATCCTGAAATAAGTACGAGGCAAGTTGCCAATAATTTGAATATCGCCCATATTCTAGTATGGAAGATTCTTCATGATTATTCATCATATCCCTATCACATTCAACGGGTTCAGGCTCTACTTCCTCAAGAGTTTCCATTACGGGTGAATTTCTGCCAATAGTTCCTCCAAAAAGTTACCGAAAATCCTTTATTTGACAGGGAAATTTTATTCACGGACGAAGCTAGTTTTACTGAAAACAGGATCAAAAATTTTAATAATAATCATTTTGGGCCGAGGAAAATCCGCATGCAATCGTGGAATCTCATCACCAGGAGCAGTTCTCATCAAATGTCTGAGCTGGAATTATTGGAGATTACCTAATTGGACCTTTTTTTCACCACGCAGATTGAATGGACATAATTATCGCCGATTTCTTGAAAATAACTTGCCAATTCTTTTGGAAGATGAAGATGAGACTGATCTTCAATCTAATAGATTACAGAATGTTTTAAATTCAGTTGACGAAAATCCTGAAATAATTACGAGGCAAGTTGCCAATAATTTGAATGTCGCCCATATTCTAGTATGGAGGATTCTTCATGATTATTTATTATATCCCTATCACATTCAACGAATTCAGGCTCTACTTCCTCGATACTTTCCATTACGAGTGAATTTCTGCCAATGGTTCCTCCAAAAAGTTACCGAAAATCCTTTATTTGACAGGGAAATGTTATTCACGGTCGAAGCTAGTTTTACTGAAAACAGGATCAGAAATTTCAATAATAATCATTTTTGGGCCGAGGAAAATCCGCATGCAATCGTGGAATCTCATCACCAGAAGCAGTTCTCATCAAATGTCTGAGCTGGAATTATTGGAGATTACCTAATTGGACCTTTTTTTCACCACGCAGATTGAATGGACATGATTATCGCCGATTTCTTGAAGATAATTTGCCAATTCCGTTGGAAGATGTTCCTATTTTAATGCGAAATCGCATGTGGTTTATGCACGATGGTGCAACTGCTCATTTTAGTGCTCTAGCACGCGAATAATAATAATCGCTGGATAGGTCGTGGATAGGTCGTGGGATAGGTCGTGGGGGAACAGAGTCATGGCCAGCTAGATCCCCAGACTTAAACAGTCTCGATTATTTTCTATGGGGACATCTTAAGACTTCGGTGTACAGTCAACCAATTCTAACTGAGGAAGAATTACGAAACCGCGTAATAGTTTCCTGTGAAGCAATAAGGAATACTCCAGGAATTCTCCAAAGAGTACGCGAGTCAATGACAAGGAGGGCTGAAGCGTGCATACTTGCGGGAGGCGAACATTTTGAACAATTTATCTGATTTTGGTATTTTTTGTTCAAAATAGTTACCATAAAATTATGAAAATCTTGCCTAGATCCTTTGGTTACCACAATTGTGAAATCAAGACTAAGAGAAAAATCGAACAGGGCCAAGCAAATGAATGTATTTTATTTTCTAAATCGAAAACCGTCCGCCAGACGAAAAAAAGACATGAGACCATTTTTATGAGAAGATAGAGCACAATTACAAAAATAATATTTATTTGGAAAAACTCAGTGGCGTATCATTATTTTGATCAAAAATATGACAGGGCATGTTAACAGGGACGCCACTGATAAAAATTTAAAAATCCTTCATTATGGAAAAAAATATTTTTATGCGTACATGTACCAGAATTGAAAAGAAAGCCAAAGCGGTTTCAGATATATTGGGGAAGAACCGATTTTTTTGTTAAATTTCAACATTCTGTATCTCAGAAATAAAGCGGTTGCGGACCTTTGTTCAAATGAAGAATTTTTCTTAAAATCATCCAAGGATTATCGCCCTTCAGGATCAGCATTCAATTATGAAACACCCTGTATACATTACGGAGAGACAATAGTGAAATCATATGCTCAGCGCCAAAAACAGTATCGAAAGAGAAAATAAGGTACTTTGTTCCTGACGTGGGTCCCACGACCGCACAAGATTTTTCTGAAATCAACAATTTTTAAAGATTATGATCAAAGAACCCAGAGAAATACTACTTATCATAAAATATCCATATACATATTCGTCTGGAACGATTCCAATGGAAACATTTACGAAAATAACTAATGTTCAAGAGTGAACAAATGTTATGCAAATAAAATGTTCAATTTGATTTCAACGTCCTTTACAGGCTACTACTTTCTCACGGACTCTGGTTGAATCTATAATTCATTGAACCAAACATTTGTCGAATCTGTTTCTTTTTTCATTCAGAGTCCATTAAAACTCCCACTGGTATTCTGAAATAGAAGTAATAATGGGCAATTATATCCAATTGTGAAACTGTGATTACGACGATAATTTGTCTTTGATCTATGTTTCCATAATTTTTTATTTGTTTAAAAGCTACACATTACACATACTTAAAATGAATGAATAGAATCGAGCAAATGGAGGATGAATTCTTCGATAAGAAATACAACCTCTGTCCGTTCTTTAAATCCTTTGATAATTGAAATTTAAAGGAACCCATGAGTTTCAAACATTTTATAATGGTTAAATAATGAACCGACGAAATAAAATAAACTTTTTAACAGAAAATTAAACCGACAAAATACGGAACTGAAAAGTAAAAAATAAAATAAACCTTCTTAGTCTCAATAACTAAGCTCCTAAACTAATGTAAGTAACTAATTTTGAGTCGGCGCCAAACAAACTAGCAATTGAATTAGGTAAAGCGTAAAATGATTTTCAAACAGGAGCATTTCTTAAATATATATATTTTTTTAAACAACTTCAAAAAAAAATTGCCAAAAAAAATCCTACCACTTTTCTCATCGTTTTGGACATTGTGGTATTTTTTCCAGAAATTAGTGATCTCGCCTATTAGGGAATATATTATTCTGTATATAAGAAGAACCAAGCAATTGACCAGAGAAACGATGCTATTAACGAAGCTGCAACCAAATTTGACGATACTCGATTATAATCCGAGAATAGTTATTCTCAACATATGTTTTGTACCATTTTTATGTCTGGTATTGTGGTCATGTTCATCCAATAATAACGGTAATGCAACATTGTGAATCGACGAATAGGATATGGAATAGGATACAATTCAAATATGTGCTGCCACATAAAATATTCGGTCGGATTACCTCCAAGGTGACTCTACGTTATTGTAATATCATTCTTCAAAGAAATACCTTGGATATCTATCCGCTTACTATGATATTGTGAGGAAGAATCCGAAAAACGTGGTGTACAAAATTCTACGAATATTTTTCGGATTGATGTAGATTAAATCCTTGATAGTGTGAGTAAGAGAAGCAACTTTGTGAGTCAGGAAGAAGATTCTTCACTTGAAATATTCACTACACATTCCGCGTTTGACACATCTGAAATGTGATTCAACTTGATGGCAGGTATATTTGAAATACACAATCCAATGTTTAGGGCAATGTAAGTACAATAAACATACCTTTACAAGTATTCCATAATTGTTTTATCAATTTTGTCGTGACAATTTACGAATTACTGTACTTGGAATTGGGTATTTAAATTTGAAGTCATATCTGAAAGGTCTTTGGGGGATAGTTATACCGGGTATGAGATCCAAACTAGACAGGGGTGTTGGATTTTTTTTTCAATATTTCATTCCCATTCTCGATTCGGGATTTACGAGAATTTTCAGCTGGAATACCCTGCATATTTTTACTTATTTGCATTCTAGTACGATCACATAGTTTTGAGGCGAGAAATTGGTTTATTTGATTTTTCAAAAGCAATTTTATTTTGGCATCTAGAACGCATTGGACCCACTTCAACCAATCTGATGGACACGAATGATGAGTAAAAAATATGATTTAACAGTTTTTTCTGCCTAGTTGAGTACCTTGTGTTGCAGATGTGCGCCGATAACAATGCCCGGTGTACTCTAGTTCGTTTGGAAATTTTATGTATTTTGCGATCAAGCTAGGTATCTTCGCAAATATATGCATACCAATCACGTGCACTGTACACTTTCCTAATTTATAATTGACGAAAAATATATTACAATGCTTCGGTCTTGAGTTGGCGTATTGTGGAAATATTTCTAAAGGATTCACTCCGTCGCAAAGTTTGTCTGTAACTGTAAAAACTTGCCTTTTACCATTTTTTGAGTCTGGAATGGTTATTACAAGCATGTCGCCTTGATGAACAATATCTTTGGTCGTTATTTTACGTAGTTCGTCTCTTCGACAAGCCCCAGCAATTCCAATAATCAAACAGAGCTGTAATAATATAACAATAAATACATCATCAAAATAAATTGAAACATTTTACCCTGTGCAAAAGATAAGTTTCATCTGGGGCATCACGAAGAAATCTGTTTATTTCATCTCGACTAAATACTCTAGATTTTTTCGCTTTGTACCCAACGCTTTGTTTTTTCAAAAATGCAATGAGTCTCGGAAATTTGGATATGTTAACGTTTTCCTTAATGGTTAATGTGGATTTTAGCATAGAGCATATTGACCATAGCGTTGATGACTTATAATTATTGCCAGCTTTACTAGAAAAATAGGCCAGAAGAACATTTTCTGAGAGATTATCGACGTTATGTTCCTGGCGCCAGTTCATGAATGTGTTGTATTGTTTTTCGTATAACATTCGTGGTTTCTGGGGCAGTAAATCCAACGTGGCCGTAGTTGCCAATTCCAGCAGCTCCGGAGGTGTGTTACTGATATCCATTCTTGATTATAATGAACACTAATACTCACACCACGGTCTTATTCACACGTAAAATCTAGCGGATTCCGTAGTTTTTTTTTTACAGTTCTAACAACCATTCAAATTTTTTAATTTTGTGTCATACGAAACAATTTCACCCAATCATGTCAACATTACACTGACTATTCCACGCACTTTGGAATTTTCACAAAATCTGACCAATCAAAATCCAAAGACAGCTTGTATTATCGCGATTATTTTTCCGACCCAAATATCGACCAATAGAATTGCACCATTCGACGTCACGTGGTACAACCTACATGGTATTATACTGATAATTTTTTGAAAATTTTCTCTGGTAGTTGCTATATATAAAAAACAAAACATGATCCAGTCAAATTAACCACACTTCAAACTGACAGGTTGAATTCAATTGTGACAATTGGAGATTTTGCATGAAAATGAGTCGATTTGGAGTTTGTTCTCTGTCCACCATCGATAAAAAGTCAAAGGAAATGTTCCCATTAATACGGAGAAGGCAAAAAAACAGTTTGGAACCAATTTACTACTTTTTGGGACGGAAAAATAATCCCCGAATACCACACGAGCTTCAAAATTATCTGGCATTTCCCTCAAGGTTCCCTGCAAACAAATAAAGTCGTCAAGTTTTTCAGGAAAAATCACTCGCGCTTCGCGCTCGTGATTTTTTAACCTGAAAAACTTGACTCCTTAATGTTTGCAACGAACTATCGGGAAATACCGATAATTTTGAAGCTCTTTATATTATAAGTGACTATTCAGGCACCTTGGAATTTTCACAAAATCTGACCAATCACAAACCAAAGACAGCTTGTATTATCGCGTAAACACCAGCTATCTTTCAATTCTGATTGGTCTATCAGCATCGTGTTTTCAACGACGTAACCATGGATACGGATCGCAATGCAAAGTTTGACAGTTTGACCAAAAATAATTGTAGCTGCAAACGTTAAAATGAGTCGCTTCGGTGCTACTTCAAACGAAGTAATAAACCAAAATATTTAAGAAAATATACCCAGTAACACAAAAAAATCAAAATATTATACAGTGCTTCTCAGAAGTCCTCTCCCGCCCTCTTATTTTTGGAACGATTATACATAAACAAGTGAAATTTGGAAACTGAATATTAAAGGTTGTAAACTCCCCTACTAGTGATGATAGATGGAGAAATCGTCAAAGATGACGTCACCAGGCCATTGTGACCAATAATTTTATACGGCAAGCGACACCTCTTTTAAAAGGTATCGAAAAAACCTATTCAATGATACTAATTTTTTTTGTGTTTATGGCAGTTTTGGCAACTCGCTTTCAAAATACGCAAAGCTGTAATGAATTGAATCAGTTAATACTAAAATTCCAAATTCAAGCTCGGCCTCTGGATAGTTGTCAAATAAGCTGACGTTTTTGTTAGTCTCCCTAATTCGACGTTTTTGTAATTGTCCAAGTTTTTGTACATTTAATAATTTGTGTATTGTTGATCGAACGTTAAACTGTTTTAGCAGCTTTTGGTACTTTTGATATTTTTGTACATTTTAATAATTTGTTAAACTGTTGTAAGCCGAACGTTTGAGTGCTTCAAGAAGCGAAATGGTACGTGCTTTAGGTGATAAAGTAGCAGCGATCCTAATTCTTGGTGAAACTGGACAAAATATTCATGCAGCAGAACGCATTTTTAATGAGAGGTTTCCCGATCGCCCCGTTTCGAGGACTTATTTAAGGGAGCTTCTTCGTAAGTTAGAAACAACGGGTAGTATTAATGATGCGAAACGATCTGGCATACCACAAATTTCTGATGAGAAAAAATTGATATACTGGCAGAAGTAATAGTTAATCCTACTTCTTCAATAACTCACGTTGCATCTACCTATGAAGTCAGTCGAAGTACAGTGTACAGGGTGTTGAAAAAAAAACAAATTTCATCCATGCAAATTAAAAATGGTTCATCAACTCTCAGACGACGACACAGACCGAAGACTAGAATTTTGTGAAAATATGGAAACTAAAATTAACCAACAGCCAGACTATGTCAAAACAATTTGTTTTAGTGACGAAAGTACTTTCTATCTAAATTGAAATGTAAATACACAGAATGTGAGGTATTGGAGTGACGCAAATCCTCACCTGTTTCGTGAAACACATGCCCAATTTCCCCAGAAGGTGAATGTTTGGGCAGGTATCCTGGGAAACCACATCGTTGGGCCTCTTTTCTTAAATACTAATTTAACTGGTGAGGTTTATCTGGAGCTGTTGCAAAACGCAATAGAACCGTTAATCCTTGAAATTTTTGAAGATAATCCAGATGAATTCGGCAATTTGGAAATAACATTCCAACAGGAAGGTGCTCCTCCACACTATTACGGTGCAGTAAGACGGTATTTGAATGAGGAGTATCGTGGTAGACGGATTGGACGACGAGGTTCAACGGAATGGCCAGCACGATCACCAGACCTCACACCTTTGGATTTTTTTCTGTGGAGGTACTTCGAATCGAAGATTTACGCCACTGAACCTGACAATATTGACGTTTTAAAACAACGTATTGTTGCAGAATGTGAGGCCGTTTCCGCAGACACATTTGCAAAAGTACGAGAAGAGTTTAAAAATAGGATATTTCACTGTCAGGAAGTAAATGGAGGTTACTTCGAGCAATTTTTTCAAGTAGATACTGATTCTTAAATCTGTAATTAATATCATACTGAATGGAATTTAAATTTTAATGTTTACTAATGAGCCATTAAAACTGCCATGAACACAATTGAAATGTGTATCATTGAATAGGTTTTTTCGATACCCTTTAAAAGAGGTGTCGCTTGCCGTAGGGTTCCATTTAAAATTATTGGTCACAATGGCCTTGTGACGTCATCTTCGACGATTTCGTCAACTATCATCACTAGTAGGGAAGTTTACAACCTTTAATAATCAGTTTCCAAATTTCCCTTGTTTATGTATAATCGTTCCAAAAATAGGAGGGGGGAGGGGACTTTTGAGAAGCACTGTATATGGAGACAATTTATGACGTTCTGTGCGGAACGCAACTACATATAAGATGCAGAAAATAGCAACGAAAGATTAGCATTTATTCTAAAAGACTGGGCGTTCAATATGCGGAAAATTGATGGTAGTGATAACAAGGAGAGTGTTATTAAAACCATATGGAACACTACTGCAAAATTTGTACGAGAAAAATATTTTTGTGAGTATCAGAGACATATTGATCCTTTCAAAGATATATTGTTCAAGGAGGCGAGGGCGGCTCGAGATGGTAAGAGAAAATTGTCGCAAGCTGTATCCGAAAAAAAGGAAATGAGTTCTGTCTCTAATCGTGCCACTGCAGTTAGTCAGTTACTACAATACGGCGTAAGTGAACAACAAGCTATGAAAATTACGGGACATGGGAGTTCGAACTCGATGAAACCGTATTTACATCTTAGTGCTGAACATCATCAGAATATAGTGAATATTTTTAGGAGAACTTCAAGTACATTAAGTAATAATACCAACAATACATTGTATCCATCTAATAACGGTTATACTAGTATTTTTTTTTACAATTGTTCCATTTATAATAATTATAGCCGAGAATGATGTATTATGTTCGTGTTCATAAAAAATTATTCATTGTTATAGGTAACAAATAATAATTAAATTGTTTATAGTTAAAATAAATGTTTCATGATTATAATTAAATTTGAATTATTTATTATTATTAAATTTTTTCCTCTCATTTAAATTTTTTGATCTCTCACTTTGTTCATGGAATAGTCTAATAAAATACCACTCGTGATTGAATTTATCTTATATTTCTAAACTCAACTGAGTTGCTTTAAGAAAACACCACTCATCCTGCGGACAGTTTCGTTTAGAAATAAATCGACAGACTTCAGTCACTAGTCGTATAACTACTGATAATTGCATTCAGTACAATTATCAATCACTATGACAACACGATTGAGTTTGACAACTTTATTCCAAATAAATTTCAAAATGTCACGTTTTGGCAATGCGAATGTTTAAAGTATAAATGCGCCAATCAAAGAAAAAATTCCCAGAAATACAACCCACAGTCACATATATATTTAGGAAATATTTATGGAATTTTGCTGCGAACGAGCATATGAATTAAATGAACATAGAAGCTCAGAAGAATTGGCGTTGATACTAAAAGATTGGGCGGTCAATATGAGGAAGAAAGACGGGACCGAATTTAAAGAAGCAACGGTGAAGACAATGTAGAACGTTTCGTGCAAACTTTTGCAAGAAAAGTACTATAATGACTATAATATTATGATTGACCCGTTTAACAATATAGTATTTAAACCAGCCCGAGCTGCCCGCGATGCAATCAGGAAGAAACTACAAGCAGATCCATGTAAACGTAAGTCCAGTTCAGTTTCGTTAAGTAAGTAGTAAATGGTTGGTTTCCAATAGTGAAAGACAAAGCTGCCCTGTACGTCTTTTTCATAAACTGATATCAAAACCAGACGACAATATTACCTCACCACGACTGTTCTTAAAACCAAAACGACACTGGAGAAATGAAACTGACAAATGGTACGATAATGTACCTGTTGGAAGAAATACAATAAATGGATGGACTAAATCTGCTGCTGAGGCAATTGGCTTGAATGTAAAGGACAAAAAGATAACAAATCACTCGAATAGATCAACTGCTGTTAGCGAATTGGCAAAAAGTGGTGTAGAAGAACAACAATTGCTGAAAATTAATGGTCATAGCAATCAAAATTCTATAAAACCATACTTAAATCATTTCCTTTATTCAGGAAAACTTATATTGACCTGGCCTGCGATAGATAACTTAAACTATGAGCAATTGACAAATTTTCACAGAACATAATGAAAAACAGTGAAGTATATTATGAATATAACCTCACTTTTTCTTTTTAAGTTGAAAAATTGTTTTATAGTTCAATATACCAAATTAAACAAAGTTCTTCAGATATAAGAGTTATTTTGCAAAGTGATTCAGTTTGCGATGTGCATTCAAAAAGTTTATACCTGGAGTTGGATTGTCGCTGATGTATTACCTGGTGATTCTCAGTAATCCTGCTTCATCTATTCCTCTCAGGGACTCTCTATTGCAGTGGAACTCTCCAAAATCCTTGAAATCAGCTTGGATAAGTTTTCATGTGGAAAACAAAAAGGAAATCTTCTTTTATCCTTAATAATTTTTTGTCGAAATTTTCCAGAGGTTAAATTGATTTGTTATTGTTAGAAATCTTTCTTGTTATCAGTGAAAATCCGGGATTTCTTTTCTCTCAAATTTTCAACAACTTTTTTTATATCTTTCTTTTTTCTCGCCGCCTTGTTTTTTCTCTTCTTGGCTACCATTTCTGTTTTGTCATTCTATTTCAATTTTTGAAAATCGCGCACTTCCTTGTCGCACTATTACTAATTTGGTGTTATTTGAGAAAACTTATCAACTAACATATTTTACATTCCTTATAAACTAAATACAAGATTTTATCATAATTATCTTTGACATTTCTTCATTCTTACTTTCCACAATTTCAAATCTTCCATCAAACCATCTCTGTTCCCTGATTGGCTATTTTCATCAAGAAGTTTCTTGTTCTTCCATTGGCTATTTTAGTTGGATACAATTTCATATACTGTATATTTCAACATTATAATTTTGTTTATCCCATTTAATCCAGAATAATTTTGTAAAACTAGACTTTTTGTTGTATTTCAAACAATTATATGTTGGAATCATTTTTGAAAATGAAAGAAAATTACTGCATTTTAGTATTTGCATATATTTACCTAGTCAAGACCGAATATCTCCGACCCTTACGAGCAAACGTCACATCCACCCGCACAAAACATCCGTTCACAACCAGACGAAAGCAATACACTCGTTCCAGAATAATAAAAGAAGCATGTTGTATATATATTTTCGTATTTTTCCTCAACTTGAACTGTTCTACATGAAACATTATGCCAATGTATGTTACCTGTGTTGAGTTACTTATTTCACAAAATTACATTATACATTCTTTCCAGAAAATGTCAGCCCTGAAAAATAACGAAAAAAATAAAGAATTGAAAATGTCCCCGGCCGGGGACGAAACGTATTCTATTAACAAACAGACCTTCATTACCAAACGAATCCAATAACTCCTCAAAATTAATACGAAAGGATTCAAGAAAAAAACAAAATAAATACATACATATATACATACACGTACATACATGTTATATCCAAAAATCCAGGCATTCTACGCAGTAATTCCACAACGCAGTTGCAACATTGTTGCAAGAGCAAATAGGACAAAGCCAAGTCAGCATTCATCCACCTGGGCTCCAGAAGCCGTAAACAAGGCGCAGTTCTGAGTCAGCACCACCGCATCTATAAAGAGGACCCCAAGAACCGAAGGCGTCCTTCTATTCGGCACTTCTATTCCGTTAGTTGTCACATATAATTTCATATCATTTTTGTAAAACAATTATAAAATAAAGTTTATTTTTAAAAACCATTTAAATGAATATCACTATAACAAATTGGCGCAGTCGTGCGGATTTTCAACACCCTGATTTCCAACACCTTGAAATACCAGAGTGGAGGTTTCCAAACCCTTGTGAGAAGAACCCAACGCAAGACGAGAAGACGGTCTCTGGAGCTTTGAGGAAACACGCAGAACGAGGCTCATCCCAAAGTAGCAACGCTCATCCAGCCGGATTTCATCTTCCGTCACCCAGCGAAAGAAGAACACCCAGCGAAAGAAGAACACCCAGCGAAAGAACAAGAAATTAGCAAGTAAGAAGAACAAGAAAATAGCAAGTAAGAAAATCATCCCAGCACTCCTGAGACTTCCCTGTGGATTAGGAACACCTAGTGAAGCCCCTGACAGAGAAACTCAGCACTCATCCCCAACACCCCTGAAGCTTTGTGGATAGGAACACCTAGTGAAGCCCCTGGCAGAGAACTTCAGAAATCTCACCTGTAAATAACTGTAAGTGACATCGAATCATCTAGTTTTAAATTATTCAATTCACTCATTGAAACTATTTACAATTCTTTTTTCAATTTCAATCTCAGAAAAAAGTCCTGTTTTGTTAATAGCAAATTGTCCACAATTTTGACCTGTTATACCCTATTTTGACAATTTCACCCATTTTGAAAAGACCCATTAAAATGTCTGTTTCCGACGATGGCGAACATCATAATGCTGATGTAGGAAATGATCCCGAACTCGAACCATACAAATTATCTGAAATTTTTCTATCGTCCCTCATTACGATGGAATCCAATCTCTTTAAATACTTTCTTAAATGCCTGCGACCATGCCCAACAAATGGCAGTCAGTCAACAAAAACTTTGTTAACGATTCACATTAGAAATAAATTGAAACAAAAAACAGCCCAATTGATAAACTCTCGAAATCCTGAAACATATGGCGAAATAAAACTCTACTTAATGCTCATTTTGGAGATTCAAAAATCTCACCTCATTAATCCAAGATTTACAGAGAATTAGACAAAATACCGGAGAGAATGCCCTTGCTTTCTTTTCGAGACTTCAAACTCATCATGCAAAAATGTTATCTTGCATCCAAAAAAACAAATCTAATTCAAATGCAGAAAACTGCTCAATCAAATTTAATTGAATCTATGGTTCTTAACACTTTATTAACTGGTCTTGAATCAAATTAGGTCAGATAATTCGTGCAAGCGACCCAGTTAACATGCTAGAAGCATCAATTAGAATCAAACGAGAACTTCAATTATCATATTTTGAAAATCAAAAGCTCAATCAATCAAATCGTCCTTCAACATCATTTCAACCAAGAAAAAATGAGTAATATGAATCAACCAAACATGACGAGACATGATAAATTTAGAAACCCAAAAAACAAACGTTTCATCATATTCTAGTCAAAATCCACAAAATTCCCAATTTTATCCAAATCAAAACCCAAACTTCAACAGGAATCCTAATTCAAATTTTCCGAGATTCCAAAATTTCCAACAACGATTCCCAAACTCTCGAATCAATCAACTTCAAACTCACAGCAAAGTCAATTCCAAAGGAATTCATTTCAACAAAATCAATTCCAACCCAGATTAATAAATTCGAATCAAACCCAAGTAAGACCCTCTGTAATTCAAAGTCCGAATTATCCATCATACTCTTCGAATCAGAGAACTCATCATTTCAATGAGGATTACAATGAACCTCAATATCAGTCAAATGACTTTTACTTTCAAAACGACTCTCAGTTTCTAGAACTTGATAACAGTAACTATGCATCTTATGATTGCAATTCATCACAACATTATGACGACTCTTTCCAGAACATATAATGATTACTTTGATGAAGATCCTGACACATCGGATTTTTATTCACGCCTAGCTATAGACAGTCCTCCCCATTTGTCTGAACGAGAAGGAAATAAACAACCTTGTCGACCAAACAAATTTACTCCAGATAGAAAACAAAAACACGGAAAAAGTCAATTGCACCAATCTAATGACACCACAATCCCAAAATTCATTCCAAAACTCTCTTCAGAAATTCATTTTAAATACAGTAAACGCTAATAATTTATATTATATATTAGATGAGTACAGGAAAATTCAAAATTCTTATAGATACCGGGCAGGAATTTCTATTTTTAAACCCCAAACAGTTGCACATTACCCTTTATATCGTTCTCCCGAAAACATACCTATTCAAGGAATTTCTAATGAAAAAAATCATGATACAAGAATCTGTCATGATTCCTTTTAATGATACAGACCTACATAAAATTTACATTCACGATTTAGATATCGAATTCGACGGACTTCTAGGTTCAGATTTTCTCGAACACTACGATGGCGTAGTTGATATTAAAATAAAAAAATTAATAACGAATTTTAAAGAACTTCCTCTTTTCAAAATTAAACAAAATATATTTAAAATGAGCCAAAATTTCCTGAAGAAATTAGAGATGTTTAAAGGTCAGAACAACCATACGAAGTAAAATTGATTTGAAAAAATGAGGCTATACTGTTAGCCACGAAAAGGAAAACCAATCAATATCGATTCAAAGAAAATTCTAAAATATCTGAAAACATTTTTTCCTGAACAAAAAAACGCAAGTCTACTTCAACCCAAAATCAAAATTGCCGAAAAGGTAAACTCAAAGGGAAAAATAAAAATTCCAAATCCTTTTTGCACCTGAAGAATGTAAATTTCTGAAAATAAAAATGAATATCAGAATCACGAAACTAAAAATTGCTTTCCACACCCAGATTCCAGAAAAGAAACCATAAAACAGAATTTTGATAAATCCAAAACAATGTTTTTGAATCAATCAGGTAGACCACCTGAAATACATATTTTTTATCACAAATCAGGTAGACCACCCGATATAAAAACTTTCGGACATAAATCAGGTAGACCTCCTGAAAGAAAATCATTGGTCACATTTCAGGCAGACCCCCTGAATTAATAGTTATTCATAACCAGCAAATATAAGAAAAAATATATATTTTCAAAAGACTACAAAATGCTAACTTAAAAATTCAACCTGATAAATGCGAATTTTTTACGAAAGAAGATCGCTTATCTTGGACACTTAATAACAAAAGACGGAGTAAAACCAAACCAAAAAAAAAATTGAATGTATTCAAAATTTTCCACAACCAACTAGTCCCAAAGAAATAAAATCATTTCTAGGATTGACAGGATACTATAGAAGATTTATACCTAATTTCGCAAAAAAATTTCCAAACCCTTAACACGATTATTACAAAAGATATACCTTTCAATTCACCTACAACATGTGTCGATGCTTTCGAAACATTGAAAAACTTTTAGTTCAAAGTCTATTCTGATTTATCCCAATTTTAATGACCCATTTATTCTTACGTGTGACGCAAGTAATTTTGCTATTGGATCCATTCTTTCTCAAGGACCTATTGGCAAAGATCTTCCCATTGCTTATGCATCCAGAACCCTATGTCCCGAAACTAAATATTCAACAATTGAACGTGAATTACTAGCTATAGTATGGGCAGTAAAGCACTTCAGACCTTATTTATTTGGTAGAAAATTCATCTTGATCACTGACCACAGACCTTTAACTTGGTTATTTTCCATAAAGATCCTGGTAGCCGATTAGCTCGATGGCGGCTAAAACTCGAAAGAATATTCCTATGAAATAATTTATAAACCTGGCAAAATCAATAAAAAAATGCAGACGCCTTATCTCGCATCAAAATTAATCACTTCAAAAAAATGCCTAAGTTCCATTCTAAAATTTTAATGACAAATGAAGAAAATGAAGAATTATCCGATACTGAAACAGAAATAGCCCTGAAACCATCTTAGAAGAATTAACAAATTTTTCAAGACTTTTAAAGAAAAAAACATTAATTGGTATTCCAAATTTTCATTTATAAAAAGAACAACTTTTGGACAAAAGCCATAAAAAATATAATAATATTTCCACAGAGAAACAAAACGACAGACATACATGAAACCATTTTTTTTAAGATATTTTTGAAGACGAACCAGATTTTCGTTATAATAAAATAAATGTTTTAACTAGCAAAACGATCCAAAAATAGGAAATACTTATAATCCCCATACCATACGACCCTAATAATGCCATAGAATATATGTTCAGGGTCTCTATATAGAGATCAACATGTTTCGAACCAACACAAAATTATTATGTCGAAAATAATTCAGATCTTCCCATTCAAGAAATGCTCTCATACATTCTTGCAGACAAGGATGAAATTAAATTTCAAATTTGTCAGAACGTAGTTCAAACCCCAGACCAAGATCAAATTCCTTTGATATTAGATCAATATCACAATGGTAAAACAAATTTACACCGTGGTATTAATGAAACTTTACGAAGAATTAGAGAAAAATATAACTGGACTGGGTATTACTAAAGACGTAGAAAAATACATAAAAGAATGTGGAAACATGTCATAAAACTAAAATCTGTGACAAAATTTGGGTAACCCTTTAGTCATTACTGGAAACTCGAAAACCCTTTTGAAGAATTAACATCGATCTTTTAGAAATCCCAACAAAAAATTATGCCTTGACTATTAGGAGCAGACTTACAAAGTTTACACAAACATCCAATGGAAGATAAAACCGCTAAATCAGTAGTCAATACTCTTTTATTATATTTCCAACATTATGGAACCCCGTTACGAATACATTGTGACAGTGGAAAGAATTCAATAACCATACCATGAAAGACCTATGTACTTTATATGACATCAAATTAATTTTTTCAAGCATAAATCATCCCCAGGTAATGGAAGCTTAGAAAGATTCCATGCTACACTAATGGAAATGATTAGATCTCAACAAATAGAAAATCCCGAAGAACATCCTTTAAATGTACTCCCCTATACTGTTATATGTTATAACATCACGAAAAAATAAGACACACGGATTTACCCCTTATGAGTTGATCTTCGGACACACCTCTACGACCCCCAGAAATCTTATATAATCAAAAGATTTAATCACTAAATACGTTCGAGATTTAAATAACAGAATCGTATTATTATGAAATTGCCGAGCGAAAACCAACCGAAGTAAGAAAAAGCCAAAATAAGATATGACAAAGACATAAAACATGAACCCCAGACTATAAAGTTGGAGACAAAGTATACGTTAAAGAGTCTCAAATAGGAAACAAATTACAAAATAAATTTAATGGTCCTTATAAAATTTTGGAACTTTTCCAAAATTCTGCCCTTCTTGAAAATCTTGGAAACAAATCAACACTCTAAAATTAATTTTGATAGAATGAAACCTTATTTCGAATAATTCATTTCAGATCGAAATGCTATTCATCCTGGCTTTGATATCACTTGCGACAGCACGTTAAGCCAGTTTGCAGTTATCCCGATCAACAACACTATTGGGTGTACTATCATGAACGATCCTATTTGAAGCTATCAAACGATAAGTGGACGTTGTTAGCCTTTAAAGATACGTCCCTAATCAGTAGTGCATTAGAACGTAATCATAAGATACTTAATAATCTAATGATATTTTTAGAAACAGATAATCAAGAATGAACTTTTTTTTATACAGAAGTTAAAACACATATCAGCCTGCTAACGCAAATTGCTGATTCTTTAAATCTAAAATTAGAAGAAATATACGTTGATACGAAATCAATAAATAAAAGGATTAAAGAGGATTAATCAACGGTATTGGTACCTTTTTGGAAAGCCATTACTGGTAATTTGGATAGTAGTGACGGAGAATATTTTAATGAATGCATTAATAAAATAACCAGAGACGAATATCAATTGGAAAATCTTTTGAAAACCAAATTTCAGTTACCACTTCAGTAATTAGAAGTTTTAATTCTACTATACAAAATTACAAATAGATGAAGAGACATTTAACAAGGATATTAAAGAGATTGAAAAATCAATTTTTCAGATTTCAGATGATATGGCAATCATTGAAGCGAAACTAAGAGCTTTAGAGAATTGTGAAACTCTCATGGAAAGTTATTTATACATTGAATCCCTATTTGAATGATATTTTTGAATTCAATCACTTTCGAGACTTAAATACTTCATACATCAATTATTACCCCTAGAGATTTGGAATATGCTCTTCAAGACATTACCCAATCATTAAAAGAATAATTTACCACTTCCTGCAAAAACCTCGTCTATTGCTCAATATCTAGATTTAATTGAACTTGAAGCTTTTCAAACAGAAAACAGAGTTATTTTGTTCTGAAAATTCCTCTAGTGGAACCTGAATTTTACACATCCTTTCAATTATATCCAATCCCCATCCTTGATAACAGGACCGGACTTTCCATATTTACCAACCAATTCAAAATATATTGGAGAGATGATGATTCTATGTTATATTTTATATTGCAAAATTTAGATGATTGTAAACCTTTAGGAATCAATATGAGAATTTGTTCTGATATTTTACCTTACCCTATAGACAAAGATGCTATATGTGAGGCTCAACTCTTCAGACATTCTATTGAATTACCAAGAACCTGTCAAATGTCTTTACTTTTGCTAAAGATTACAATGTGTTCAATTTAGACACAAATATTTGGTTAACAAATTAATCAGATACTTTACCTACAACAAATACCTGTTCAAACATAGAACCTTTTACTAAAATTATTCAATTGAATCCAACTTATGAAACTTCAACCAGAATGTAATGCATTTATTGGGAATACCAGAGTACATTCAAAACAATATGAATAATATTGAAAAAAATGTAACTTATAATAGTCATGCTATTTTAATTCCATTCGAATGCTGTGAACATTTGCCTGAAAAACACAATATGCCAATTTTGAAACCATTAAAATTGAGTAAATTAAATGTTGATGATTTGAATATAGCTCAACATAAATTGAATCAATATTCTGAAGATATTGACAAAATTATTAATGAACCTTTTATCACGAAACATATATCCTGGTTTTTCATATTTTATAATTATATTGATAATATGTTTGATAATTTTATATATTTTTTGTAAATGCAAAAAACGTTATCCCATGAAAATTGGAATTTTGTCACCAAGAGGAGATGATCAACCCCCAAGACCTCCAGGCCAACGTCAACCCTTCAGAACCCTTTCTAGGTTCTTACCTTCAAGAAGAAGACCTAGTATCCACATCGGCGAAGACGTCGAGGAAGAAGAAAGAATAATCTTGAATTCCGGCCCAAGCAAAACTTCAGTCTAAAAGTTGCTGCATCCAATAGCATCAACTTTTCAAAAGATGGAGCTGTTATATCCAAAAATCCAGGCATTCTACGCAGTAATTCCACAACGCAGTTGCAACATTGTTGCAAGAGCAAATAGGACAAAGCCAAGTCAGCATTCATCCACCTGGGCTCCAGAAGCCGTAAACAAGGCGCAGTTCTGAGTCAGCACCACCGCATCTATAAGAGGACCCCAAGAACCGAAGAGCGTCACTTCTATTCGGCACTTCTATTCCGTTATTAGAATCAAAGAATAATTTAATTAAACGCATACTAAAAATTATTTGTATATAACATGTAAACGTTGTATATAAACAGACACATATTTAAAGCTAAATTAAAATTACAATTCGAAATCAAAACTTAAATACTTAAAATACATTGTCATAAAATTATAATATGCTCTATCTAGCAGTAATTCCTTGACAGCCATCCTGAATCTATTATGAGCCACCAAGGAACGAATATGTGAAGGCAGGTGGTTAAACATTTTTTTGCATTATAAATTATTGACCCCTCTACCAAGGAGCTTCTGGGGATTGGTAGGGATACTGTGAAGTTATCACTCCTCGTCTCGTAAGTTGACAGAGATTGGATATTATTGTAAAAAAATTTGTGGATTAAACATACACTTTCCAGAATAAAGATACATGTCAATGTTAATATTTGTTTAGCAATAAACAAGGGTTTGCATGAATCTCTGATTTTCGCTTTACGAAGGTATCTCACAGCCCTCTTTTGTAAAACGAACACCGAGTTCAATAGAAATTGAGAGCTATTCCCCCAAAAACAAATTCCAAATCTCAACAGTGAGTCAATCAGGGCAAAATATGTTGCTCTCGCTGCAAATGTATTTAATTCTGATGATTGATTTATTATTTTCTTTCCAACTGCCTACTCTGATTCATCAATAGACAATCATCGTATACTGGAGCATATGGTTTGAAATTCCGAGAAATCCTGCGTCCGACGCGGAAATTCCTCGATTTCATTCAGCTGGATCATTCGTCGATTGAATTAAGAGACTAATATGTAATAATTGTCCGGCGATTTGGTGGGCAGCGGTAAGGTGCCATCATCAGGTCGGTGTCTATCGTTCGGCGTTTTCTATACTCTCATTGAAGCAGCATCTCCATGGGTGGGGAAGTGAACTGAAAGACGTCGTCGGTGTGCGCTTCTTTCGCGTGGGAAATGCACAGTAGTGAAGAGTGTCCCCTCGCTCTCCTGCCCATTGTGCGGCCGGAGAATTCTTCTTCTTCTCCTTGGCTTCTTCACCGCCTCTGCTCTCGGATAAACGAGTCTAGATGACTTATTAGGAATTGTTGATTCAAATTGAGAATCTGCATTTTTATGGGCTGCTATAATTTGTTTTTCGAATATACGATTCGGCTGATGACTTTCCCGCTGTGTGGATGACTGGAAATTAGCTGGAATATATATAAATTCTACTCACCGAACAACTCCCAAAGCCACAACGATTCCATTCAAAAAGGCCGAAATGCAACGATAATGATTGTCGAGGGTTTTTATGATCGAACTATTTGGTTTCCGGAATGAAACGGAAGTTAACAAATATTTATATCATTCAGAGAAATTAGAGATTTGGAAAATCTCCGACGTTTCGGCGTTTATTTGACGTTTTCTTTAGGGCCGGAAATACATAATGGGTACACAATACATGTGAGTTTGAAAAAATAATCTTGCGCACAGCAACAATCGGGCAAGACATAGTGAAAAAAACTTTTTAACAAAACTTAAACCGACGAAATACGGAACTGAAAAGTAAAAAATAAAATTAACCTTCTTAGTCTCAATAACTAGGCTCCTGAACTAATGTAAGTAACTAATTTTGAGTCGGCGCTAAACAAACAAGCAATTGGATTAGGTGAGGCGTAAAATGATGGCATCGAGTTGCGCGGTGACATTCTGATAATTTTTTTGAAGTAATTTAATGATATTCGTTGATTGTTCGTTTGGCGCCGACTCAAAATTAGTTACTTACATTAGTTTAGGAGCCTAGTTATTGAGACTAAGAAGGATTATTTTATTTTTTACTTTTCAGTTCCGTATTTCGTCGGTTTAATTTTTTGTTAACAAGTTTTTAATTTTCAATTTTTTGTGGCTGAAATCTACTAATTACTACCTACTTGTTTTTTCATTACTTCCAAAATACTTACTTACCCACCTCACATCAACTATTACCAGTTAAATAATATTATTATCTATTTTTACTATCTGTTGTAATATAAATTATTTTTGTTGTTCTGGTTAGTTTATTCCATTACTTTGTATATCATTCCATCCTCTCATAGAATATAATTGTGAAAAATCAATTATCCCCTATTTTTCTACCCGTAAGGGTATATAATTCCATTCGAAATCTAAATATGAGATATACCCTATCTATTAAAAAAATAATCATCCAAATCGAAGAACCCAGTACAAAGTTATGCCTGATAGAATCGGTTAACGGACCAGAATTCAGAGGGTGAGTGATCAATATCCTTCATTTTGCTACCCTTAGGGTATCGGAATCGGACGTCTCAGTAAAAAGTTATGTGTGGTCATACAAAAAAAAAAATATACGCGTCGACTAGAGAACCTCCTCCTTTTTGGTTTCGTCGGTTAATAAAACAAATTCACAAACTTTCAAAACTGGATTGAAAAATTCGGTAAAAAGATAATTGACTTTATATAATAATAGGGAAATATTTCATTGTATACAGGGAGTAATCTGATCTCGTGCACAGCCGTGAATGACAAGTGTATATAATGCCTTTTTATAACGAATTGAGAGGTAAAAAATTGAAAACATATTTTGTCACCCGCCTAATTTCAGGTGACTTACTCAGAAGAAAACTTTGGCAATTGCCGAATGCAATAAACATTCAACTCGACATTTGACTAATGTAGAATATTGAACTGATTATGTGGTGAATTTCAAAGTGAAGAACACAAACTAGTGATAAAGTCAGAACTAGTTGCCTTCATACTCTTGGTAACAGCGCAACACGTGATTTGGTGTATCATCTGACTGAGGCGACAAATTTTCAGTTAAATGTGTAGAGAGATCAAGTAATTCTATAATCGGACGAGACATAGTAGTTAAAACAAATTCACAAACTGTTAAAACTGGATTGAAAAATTCGGTGAAAAAATTATTGACTAAATAAAACGATACAAATAGAGACTTACCATTTTCCAGTTATTCAGACATGTATAATTAATAGGCTGTTGAAATATTTCATTGTAAACAGGGTGTTATCTAATCTCTTGCACAGCCGTGAATAACAAGTGTATAATGCCAGTTTCATAACGAATTAACTGATTGAAAATCTGAAAGTAAAAATTGAAAACATATTTTGTCACCCGCCTAATTTCAGGTGACCTACTCAGAAGAAAACTTTGGCAATTGTCGAATGCAATAAACATTCAACTCGACATTTGAATATTGTAGGATGTTAAACTGATTATGTGGTAAATTTCAAAGTGAAGAAAACAACTAACCTTGTTATATCGAAACTAGTGATGAAGTCAGAACTAGTTGCATTCATACTCTTGGCAACAGCGCAACACGTGATTTGGTGTATCATCTGACTGAGGCGACAAATTTCCAATTCAATGTGGAGAGATCAAGTAATTCTATACTTCAATTCTAGTTCTATTTCTTTTCAAGATATCATAGCCCAACAAATAAATAATCAACAGAGAATACCACTCCGTTGTTGGATGCAAAGAACGAACAAAACGAGAAACTACTCCACATGGGAGAGTGATAAATCTCCACTGATGTTCTGATATTTAGTTATCAATAATCAAGAACAATAAAGATAAAACCGAGAAATCCCAAAAATCTGTATATTTCAAATCAACTTTCGGTTTCTGTGCAAGTTTTTACATAGGTCAAACAGGCAAAACATTCAAAGAGAACAAAGGAAATGTATCGTCAGTGGTAATTTCAGCAATTTCAACTTTTGCTATACCCCTCTTTACTGAAAAATATTGTATTGATAACGAGTATGAAACATTACATATAGGAAATTTTGTAGACTTGACCTTCTATAAAGTTTGTAACTCAATAAATACAATAAATAACACATTATTTTCCTAGTGATCAGATTAATTTAAATAATTTATCTCTCTTCTATTCAATCCCCGTTTTACTTAATCACTTGTTAAAATACTCCTAATATACACAATTTAATTTTTATACCTACTACTACCTGCTTTGCTTATTCGGCATGAAACTATTGTATACCGAAACACGTCGTTTTGTAAACTTAATTCAGTGGAACTTATTAAGTGAAGTGAGTTAAAACAAAATTATTTTGTTTCAACCTTATGACAAATACCAGTCGAAACGTCGGCAAAAGAAATTATATGAATTGACTGAGTCAGACCTTTATTCCGAGACATTGAAGAAAATATATACGTGGTCAAGAAACTAAAGAAAAAAAATATATATATATATATATAAATTGTTTTCATAGATATATATATATATATATATATATATATATATATATATATTGTTATGATAAGAAATATTTGTTCAATGTAAAAAGAATAAAAAGTGATTAAATGATACTTGATGATGATCACATAAATACCTGCTATGTTTGTTTTGCAATTTTTCTGTACATTTTACTTTTCTGGAACCTTGTACCATTTTCTAGTCGAAGTATAAGTATCAAGGGTTTAGCAGTGAAGCTTTTCTATTGTCATAAGTATGTTGCCAACAACTCATTCAATTTGCACAACCTATTAAAAATATAGAAATCAAAATGCATGAATAAACTTTAGATCTCAAGTAGACAAAATAATATTCATGTTGGAACATCCTGTATGTTAAAATCAAATCAGAAGGAAACAAGAGAGTGACATGTCAAAACATTTCGATGGAAAATGGTAATATATAAAAAATTTAGTACAGAAAATTGTCAGATATGAATTTTAACAAACTCTGTATATATTATGTAAGCTATAGAAATATAAAATACATAGAATAGTTAAGAATAAAAGTGTCCCAGAAAGTAGGCAAAAACCCAAAATTTGTGAGAAAAAACAAAAAAGTTATGGTTGCCAGGAAGAAAAATAACGAGTTTTGAGGAGATACAAATTTATGTTTGAAAAGAAAGCCGTAACAAATTTTGCTAATCAATAAATATAAAAATACACGAAGAACGGAAGCAGAACAACCCTTTGACAATCCAAAACATGTGCAGAGACAAATAGGCGTACAATACTCACCTTCAGGATACAGTCTTATTCCTATCCGTGACGTTGCCAACAACAAGGGGACCCTGCCACAGTGAAGCTGCGAACTCCAATATTCGAAGAACACTTCCAGGATTCACGAGAATACTCAAGAGAGACGAATAACAGGTACTTTTTACCCCAAAACTAAACAAAGTGAGCGTATTCGTGTCAGAAACTTCTTTCGAGTACTTTTGATGACTTTTATCCACTCATTTGAACATTTTTTTTATGCTCATAAACTGAGTATACCCACAAGCACTTATATTTATTAGTTACTTTATTGCGCAATAGCAAAGGTTTTGACATTTCTATTTCAGTGGTAGATAAAATTATTGAAATTAAGATAGATTTCGCAGGCTAGGTATATTTAGGGATTCGTTTTCAATGAGAGAAAAAATATTTGACTATTACCTGGACTCGTTCTTCATCTGTTGATCACAAAACCACAGATATTTCCATAAAATAGTACATTGAACATTGACTTCAGGCAGAGCAACAAGATGGCACCACTGAATCCTAACAAGAAGGAGAAACATCATATTTCCATAGGCGTGCCGACTGAGCTGGGATAAGGTAAAAAAATATAGATAAAAGAGTATTTGAAAAGGAGTAAGCAACATAGCCAGATATTTTATTGCTGTTCCTTTCAAAATTTTCAAATAAAAATAAATCATTTATCAAACGTATCATAGGAAATGGGAAATATTTTGTTATGATGACTAGTTATTAATAAAATAAGAATAATAAAAATCAAAATAACAATAATAATAATATTAATAGAATCACTTTAATATATATTGTTATGATGAGGTGATTGCGGTTTGTTTTTATTTTATAATTTGTCTATTTATTTTCACAATCAGACATCATAACATAAAAAATCTTTTTTGTTTTACCAAATTTTTCACTATTTTCAAATCTTTTAAGCTAGTTGCTTGCCCTTTGAATTTAATTCAATATGTTCATATAAAAATACCCATATAAATATTTCAAAAGCCCGGCTATGTATTTTACCTTTTTCCCATATTCTCCTTATCTTTACCTTATTCTCTTTATCTCAGCTAACTCAATCGGTACGCCTATGGAATCTCAGGAGTCAGTTCTACTGTGGAGCTCTCTAGTAGTTCTTGATGTCAATTTCAGAAAATGGCAACTTATTTTTCTCAATTATTGAAAATAAAGTGGAAATTCATCAAAATAATAATTTTCTTTATTCAGGAAGACTAACAGTTACCTATTCTGCGATAATTAACTTAAATTAGTGCTAATGTGATAATGAAAAAGTGAAATGTAACCTATTTTTGTAGGTTATGTAGTCTATCTACTATTTCATGAAAGTGTTCTATCAAAAGGGTTCTTAAAAAGGTATGTTTTTGAAATGCACTGAGTTTAGTAACTTTTCATGGTTCAAAGTACCTGTGGCTTCTTGAAACGAAACTGTTCAGTGTCTCGGATCGCTCTCCCGTTCCTGGAAACTGCCGTTCCAGTCTGCAGCCCCTTTGTCGAATGTGAATTCACCCTCGTACTGGTATTTGTCTCAAATGAAAAGGTAAGATTCGTTCTGCATCTGGGTTTCTTTATCAGCTACAATTCTTTCCATTGTTTCCTTGTGTTGTATTGCAAATAACTGTTTTATAACGAAAATATGATTGATTTTTCAAATTCAAATTTCTTGAGTTCCTTCTTCCAAAATTATTTTTTCTCCTATCTATTAGCTTGTTGATTCCTTCCTTTGATACCACACATCCTTTGTTTTCTTCTCGAATTTTCGATTTACACGCACTTATTTGTTGCACTTTTTATTATTTTCGTTTATTTGACAGTTTTTATTTACGAATCGTTTCTAAATACCTTACATACTATATACATGATATCTAAAAAATCATTTTTGACGATTTCTTCTTTTCATATTCTCAATATTCATAATTTTGCATCAAGATCTTTCCTGGCATCTCATTGGCTATTGTGTTCAGATCTAATTTCATATACAGAATGTTCTAACTTTAACATTTTGTTGTCTACTTGTGCTCAAAAATATATTAGTAAATTTTGATTACTATAATTTTATAAATTTTGCCAATTGCTTGTAATGTTGAAAACATGTTCATTTCAAACATAGGTATTGACTAATATTATATAAGGTTTCAGAAAAAACGGTAGAATCTTCAGAAAAAAATTAAAATAACAGCATAAATTACTAAATATGTTTTTTTTTATTTATGTGCTTTTTCAATTTATAATTTTTCATTTAAACTCTTTGAACATTTAACACGTATTATAAAAAAAAATATATATATATATATATATATATATATATATATATATATATATATATATATATAATATTTTATAGTTATCAGTCTTGTTTGGTTTACCCTTTTTATGTACAAGTATAACTTGTTTTCAAGAACTTCTGGAAAGTATCCTTTAATGAGAGATTCATTAGTATATTGAAGGTACAATCAACTGGTATTATAATACTTTTCGTTTAAAAGGCTGCATCTTTGTTCGGGCCCCCTTGATGGATTCATCTAAAACAAAGGAGAAAAGAATGGGCCTAGTAGCCCTGGAGATCACATGCATTTTTTAGAGGTGATTTTTCAAAACTTGGAATAATTTATTCGTTAGTTTAAGTTGTGCTGAAAATGAAATGGCGATTCTGTTATGGCGTCGCGACGCTTGGTTAACTTGCCAGACAAAGTTAATACCGACAAATAGGTACAAGGCTAATTTTATAACATTCATTAATGTTTATATTAAAATTTCCTTAAATAACGAATTTTAAAAAATTACTTCAAAAATCGGTTTTTTACGATTTAAAAATTTGCCAGACTAATTTGCGACCGGTTATAACCTGCCAGAATTGTTTTAAAATACTCATAATAGAATAAAAATAGAATGAAAATAAAGTATTAGCTTCTAAAAAATAACTTGAATATCATTGTTAACTTACAAGACGCTGCGCGTCGCGACGTCCTAGCGACCGCTAAACAGGTGCCAGAATCGCCATTTCATTTTCAGCACAACGTAAACTAACGAATAAATATTATTCCAGGTTGAAAATTACTCCCCAAACATGCATGTGATATCCTGGGCTATAGGACACATCCTTGTTTTACTTGTTTTAACTCCTCATTGTTGGTTCTAATTCCGCCTGTGTTGTTTTTATACATTTATATCCAGGAGCCTTTTTTCCAGTATGTTTCGTTTGTTTTTTCATTTTATTTTGTCGACTGCTTTTTCGAGATCCATGAAACATATGTGTTCACACTCTGAATTTGTATATGTTTCGAATCCAGTCCGAATCTTTTCGATTCGATATAAACATGTTGAGAAAAACAAACATTCGATAATAAGGTGGAGGCGCCAATGTTTGAAATTTTGGCGAATGCGCGTTCGTTGTCAAAACACTGGAAAATAAAAGCGTTGCATCTTCCAATAGAATGTAAAATTACAAGAACGAAGCTCAACAACATTGCATTATCAGCAACACTTCAATATGTATTTACGATTCTATTTTTCAAGAGGGTTCTACTCATCAACTGAAATAACTGTTATCTGGAAAATGAAAAGTGTGCTTCCTTTTAACAATGCTGACAAACGAGCAATATTCTTCTTAAAAAACCTTTTCGACATTCAAGCATACTCCTTCGAGAAATTACCTTTTTGATACTCTTCTATGTGATTCATTTGAGATGATTTAAAAAAAAATATTTTTAGTGAAAGTAATAATGAATATACAAGTTGATATATGGTTAGCAGGTTAATTCATGGCTACTATATCTGTCGAAAGGAATTCTGTTTTTTCTATACTTTTGTAAAAATAAACACTGTGGAAAAAAATTCAATTTTTTTATTTCTATGATTGATGTTTATATGTTGCTAATGCAATCAATTGAATGAGGTTCAGAAATGCATAGTACAAATATTGGTTCACATCTTCTTTCCACAGTTGTAGAAAAAAATCAAATCATAAATAACTGATATTATCACTTAAATATTTCGATTGGGACGAATTGCTATGTGCCAAAAGATTCGAGGGAACATTTACATACGAGATTTTCCCTATATCATCGATATGGGGTTGAAAAATTACCAGTTTAGAGAATTATTTGTCACATATTTCTATGAAATGCATTTCTGAGTTTCACTAGTTCAATTACAATTATTAATTTCATATAACGCTCCTATATTCAAAAAAACAGTGAAAATTCTTTGTCACATATTTCTATGAAATGCATTTCTGAGTTTCACTAGTTCAATTACAATAATTAATTCCATATAACGCTCCTATATTCACAAAAACACTGAAAATTCTGAGAACTAAATCTTAATTTTGGTCTAATTTTGTTTAATAACGTTCAGTCGGTTTGTATCATGATTTACTGATACAAAAGAACTGAAAATTTGTAGGATATTCCACTGGACTTTCGATAGAGCGAGAAAACGTTTCTGAAATAGCCTCAACGGCAAAGTGACGGAAAGCACATGTTCCGAGGCAAGAGCACAACTACGTACGGTAGCCGAATTACTTTTATGCTCTCAGTGCCCATATGTGCTTGGGTGGGGCAAAACGGTAGCTGCATTGGCTTATTGTAGAGATAAAGAAATACATCCCCATTGGATAGATCATGTCTTCACGCTCATGCGCTTCTTGTGAGGTTTAGAACGCGATGGCGTCTCCGGAAATACAAACTTGTGATGGAAAATGAGGGAAATATAGAAAATAGTGTTCCACTTTGATTTCCCAGACATATACCGAACAATCTCAGCATGGACACACATGACACAATTATTTCCCACTACAAATATTCCCCCTATAACTTGAAGCAAAATTTCGAGGAGAATTAAAAGAAATCTAGTAAACATTTTAGGCATTTTTGAATTGTGTAGGATAATCTATTCTCAGTAGTAATATCCCTAGGACATTGATAATAGACGAGATAATTTTATGACACTCGAAAGCTCGTTCCTTGGTAACAGCCCGAAGCCGAAGCAACGAGCTTGAGGAATTTGTCATAAAATTATGAGGCATTTGTCAAGGTCCGTGGGATATTCGACGGAAAAATTTTTGACAAAAGAATTTATAACTCAACACAATGAAACATTTATTTATTTATTAAAAGTACAGTTAGTGAAAGTACAATTATTAAAATTTAACTTATTAGATTCGTTGCTGTTCTCTACTATAGAAGATCTATTACCACACATAATATTTATGATCTTGTTGTGGTGTTCTTGATCGAAATTTAAGTATGGTTTTATAGAATTTTGATTGCTATGACCAGTAATTTTCAGCAACTGTTGTTCTTCTACACCACTTTTTGCCAATTCGCTAACAGCAGTTGATCTATTTGAGTGATTTGTTATCTTTTTGTCCTTTCAAGCCAATTGCCTCAGCAGCAGATTTAGTCCATCCATTTATTGTATTTCTTCAGGTACATTATCGTACCATTTGTCAGTTTCATTTTTCCTGTGTCGATTTGGTTTTAAGAACAGTCTTGGTGAGGTAATATTGTCGCCTCGTTTTGATATCAGTTTATGAAAAATACGTACAGGGTAGCTTTGTCTTTCACTATTGGAAACCAACCATTCACTACTTGTACAGCTTTCAGAACCACCTTGGCACATTTTGCGATTTGTTGGAGAGTCTTCGGTATTTTTCTCGATTTGAAAAAAATCCACCAGACAAGCAACTGCCTCTCCTCCTCGCCACGCTCATTCTACAGCAGCAATATGGTAAAATTTACGCATAAGACCTTCAGGAGTATTTTCATCCCATAGCAATATTATTTTGTTAACTTCAGACAAATTTAACGAAACTGAACTGGACTTAAGTTTACATGGATCTGCTTGTAGTTTTTTCCTGATTGCATCGTGGGCATCTCGGGCTGGTTTGAATACTATATTGTTTAATGGGTCAATCATAATATTATAGTCATTATAGTACTTTTCTTGCAAAAGTTTGCACGAAACGTTCCACATTGTCTTCACCGTTGCTTCTTTAAATTCGGTCCCGTCTTTCTTTCTCATATTGACCGCCCAATCTTTTAGTATCAACGCCAATTCTTCTAAGCTCCTATGTTCATTTAATTCGTATTCTCGTTCGCAGCAAAATTCCATAAATATTCCCCAAATATATTTGTGACTGTAGGTTCTACTTCTGGGAATTTTTTCTTTTATTAGCGCATTTATACTTTGAACATTCGCATTGCCAAAACATTTTGAAATTTATTTGGAATGAAGTTGTCAAACTCAATCGTGTTGTCATAGTGATTGATAATTGCACTGAATGCAATTATCAGTGTAATGTTGACATGATTGAGTGAAATTATTTCATATGACACAAAATGACAAAATTTGAATGGTTGTTAGAACAAAATTTCATTGAAAGAAGCAGCTGTATTGAATACCTATATTTCCAGAGATGCCTGATGAAATCTTTGATATTTCATGAATGAATATATTTTCATCTCTATCTTGACATGAAATGATGTTGTCTTCAAATGTAGAAGTTCCCTTCAGCTTTTGTATGATTATTATTCATCCCTCTCCAGAAAAAAAACAGCTTTACAAATAATCATATATTTTTTTAGATGGTAT
Source organism: Gonioctena quinquepunctata (assembly GCA_018342105.1). Taxonomy (NCBI): domain Eukaryota; kingdom Metazoa; phylum Arthropoda; class Insecta; order Coleoptera; family Chrysomelidae; genus Gonioctena; species Gonioctena quinquepunctata. The sequence continues at coordinate 422,663 of JAFIRS010000181.1, forward strand.
CTGTGATATAAAAGAAGTCTCTAAAATTGATTCAAGCTTTCAGAAATCTCAAATTCTATTTATTAATCTCTGATAGAATGATTGCATGGGCATTTAAAGAGCTTGAAGAGCTGTGTATTATTAATTGACGTAATATTGTGAGCTAATTGTAAGGATATGTGAGTTATATGTCCAGAATTGAAAATCACATTGAAATTCGTTGAATTCACTATTATTCTTCCAAAACTTGAATGTCTTTCTCAAGTTTCTGGAATCATCAACTGACAGGTTGAAGTTCTTTCTAGATTTTCGTATATCACATTACACTTCATTTTAATTAGAAATTTATCTTGGATAAAAAATCAACTTCAGTTTTATTAATAGCGTAACACAATGTTTCTTGAACGAAGAGGATCCTGAGTTATCTAAGGAACAATAAATATACATATGATGACTAAATACATGCATTTCGAGAATGAAGTGCTCTGATAAATACCTTCATGGAGGTAATAAATGAATATTGGTCAGAAAATTCGTCCATGGCCCTTCCTACATCTAAATCGCTGAAAGCAGCGAACTCTATGCAGCCAACGACATCTGTACCATATTTGGGTACAGAATGTTACAACAACAACTAGCAAAGATCATGGAAAATAAATCTATAAGCAGAATTGCATGATCTCTGAAGTCCACAACTGTCCTAAAGTCCAACCAAATCTGAAGAAGAAGACATAGTTAACCGTGAAACGTCTTGGCTATTGTCCAAAAACGGAAGGCAGAAAACTTCCCTAAAAAACTGTTAGCCCTGAAAAAGCCAAGGAGATAGTTACTAAGGAACGGAGAAAGCTCTTTCTTCATCTAAAACCAGACAACCAATGATAGACTGAAATGCCAGGGGGCCAGAAATACTGAAGCAACCCCAAAATATAAATAGACATGAAGCTAGGGATGAATTTGAAATTGCGACGTGGAATGCCAACATAAAATTGGAACTGGAAGTGTTTATAAGCAGCCAAAACAGTGATATGTGTTTAATCTCTGAAACTAATTTCACCAGATATTATCTGAAAATCAGGGCATATAGAGTCTACCAAACTACTCAGCCAGACAATCAAGAAGAGGTGGAAGTGCCGTAATAATCAAGGAGTCACTCAATCATCATGAAGAACGTCATGATAAAAAAACAGGAACACAACTGATACCAGTATGTATCAAATCTACTAAACAAAACTTATTACTAGGTGACTGGGTGCAATATACCGTCCTGCGAGACATAATCTCAAAACACAAAACTTTGCCAATAAGAACATTTTTTTTCTTTGACTATAAATTATATTTTCTCTCTCTATGAAGACTTTCATCAACGAGCTGGAGAAAGATTTGAAATAGGAGGGGTCTAAAAGATCTAGGATATCTTTATTATTCATAAGGTAAACCTACTTGCCATCAGACGTCAATAGGGCTCCAGACTTACTAAAATTCTTCCTAACTACAAAAGTATCAGTTAATTTTGATGATATGGAAGAGAACTTCCACTTTGATTCCGACCATTTTGACCTCTCAGTGAAAGAATTATCAAGAAAGAAGCCAAACTCACATTAGTTAATAAAACTAGAGATTGAGACAACTATAGACATGATTTGCAGAACACTATCGATTTGATCAGCAAGTTGAAAACAAAGCAACAACTAGTGGAACTGTGCAAAGAGCAGCTTCCAACAACACTAGATGAATCACACACATCACGAAACGATATAACCATCCAGTAGAAATCAGAGAGCTGGTGAGAGAGAGAAGAAGAGCCCGAAGAAGATGCCAACACTCAAGAGACCTTTTAACACAAAAAATCGCAGTACATGAAGAGATACATTCATAAACTCAAAGAAGACACAATAAACTCACTTCACAAGGATAATGATTACTCACTATGAAGAGCCATTCGGAAATTCAAAAGCCCAATAGCAACAGTCCCTTTCATAGAAAAAGGAACAGGGCCATGGACCAGGGATGATATACAAAAAGCAGAGTTGATTACCGAACACCTACAGAAATCTTCCAGCCCAATCACATAGACGCCGAGAAAACGATCAACAATGTATCACCTCACCTAGGGAAGTAGCTTCAGAAACAAAATTGAAACTCAACTTCAAAAAAGCATCAAGTTTTAATCACATCAGTAGGGAAATACTGAAAGAAATACTCATTAAAATCATTACTTCCAGTTATATCTAAGATTTTCGAAAAATTACTCTTCAAAAGACTGAAAACAATTATAGAAATAATTGAACTCATTCCGGGTTATCAATCTGGTTTCAAAACAAATCATTCTATAATACACTAAGTAAATCGTATCACCGACATCATAGTACGTGCTTTCGATAAAAAAAATGCAGTGCTATTCCTGGATGTTGCTCAAGCTTTTGACTAGGTTTGATATGAAGGGTTTACCTATAAGCCCTAAAGAATATGTGGGGATTTCGACCTCGAATATGTCAGAGGGAACTTCCAGAAGCAGGAATATGAGTTTTCAAAACTCAAAGATGTCAAAGAAGGTATCCCACAAGGAGGTATCTTGGGGCCAATATTATAGCTTTTGTATACATACGACATCCCGATAACGGAAGATATGAAAATAGCTACCTTTGCAGATGACAACCAACAAACTGCTAGACGGTCAAAGAAATGACGGGAAATGAATTAAAATCAATACATATTAGCTTTATCAACAAAAAAAATTACGAATCCCCAACGCTAAGTATGAATGGAACGAATGTGCCATATGAGAAACAGTGCCAAGTACCTTGATATGAATCTAGATACTTAGCTTGATCTACAAGGAAGTTCCGAAACTAGTATGGCATTACACTCTGGAGGTGTGCCAACGATTCGAACATAAACATTATCCAAACCTTCCAAAATTAAGTTCTGAGGAACAAGATACAAAAACTTCAGTTACAATAACAACTTCTTTAAAAATTCACATGCAAAATATTATAGGTCATACTCAACAAGATGGTCAAGAATTTCTTCATGAAGACTTGATTAAAGAAACGAAGAAACCTGAACAGATTGTGACTGAAATCCAGCGATGGGCTAATGAAACCTAGTCGGGATATAATAGAGTTGACAACTCAGATGGATTTGTCGCACAACTGAAATCTACCTTCAACCTACTAACTGTGGCCATTTTTCCAACACATTTGATTCTCTCCGGGACTTTTTCCTTTCAATTCCACAGAGGACCTGGATCTTAGTTAGTGACGAGAGATCAATCAGCCCAATTGGCAAAGAATGGAAAATATACCCAAATTATCAATCCAAAAATTTTGGAAAACATTAGTTATCCATGTCTACGAAAATTTCCCTTTGGAGAGAATGGAAACGGATGCCGCATAAAATATCAGGTACTCCGTTTATGTACAGCTTATAAGCTTTGCCTATTCAAAACGGAACGATTCATAGTGGACACTACACGGCTTTTTGTAGACATCCTATTGTCACTGATATCTCCCGAATCTGTCGTATATTCTCTTTTACGAGCAGATTTAAGATGATATTTTCATTTTATTTCATTTATATAGTTATTGTTTTATTATCAATATTTTATTTTTTATCTTAATACATTTCTATTCATTAAACTTCGTCGCCTACTAATTAAGTGCTAAGAGTAATTCAACACCGAATGGTGTCTCCCAAAAAATCTAAACAATACCGAATAAATGAACACACCGGGGTTCATGAAGTACTGTGATTTTTTTATTTGTCAAATTATCAGTGATAAATATACTAGAAATTTATTTTTTATAAAATACACCATTTTTGCAAGAAAGTTCTTTTACACGAAAATGTAGTAAATCTCAGATGAAAACAAACTTGAGTGTACTGAAAAAAAGTTTATACCCATTAAAAAATAAACCTCGAGTGTATTTCAGGAGATTAATATTTAGTAACTGCATTCAAAACTATGAACCTTAGTATTATGTTTCAAATTAAGAATATTTCCATGTAATAATAATAATAATAAAAAATCAAGTTTATTTCAAGTAAAATTATTTCAGTAAGTACTTAAGAAGCACAATAAATTTGGAAATTTGTGCGTGAAAATGAATTATCATTGAATGAATTCATCAGATGAAATTGATATTGTTAATTCTAATTACTATGAGATTGATCTTGAAAAAAAATTTAAAATTAATAAAGAGAAAATTAAATCTGTTTGTGACACTGGTTGAGATTATCCGAGCTCTTCTGAGAAAACTCAAACATCACTTGAACTATGTGAGCATCAATTATAAGTAATGACAGAATCAAAAATTAATTGTTACAGAAAGAAAACTAGAAAATAGTAGAGGAGAATCATCGAAACTCTGGAAAACATAAATTATATCACAACAAAAAAGCAACACAAAAGAAACAAAAGATCAAATTAATGAATTCAAACAGATTGCCAATAATTCTTCAGATATTTCACAAAGTTGGTAAAAATCTGGCGGATGGAAAAAAAAAATCCTAGTTATAAAGAAATAACCCTAAAATCAGAATGATGAATTATATTTTTCCTAGAAGAAACCAATGAACGTGAGGTTCTGAACTTAAAAAATAGAAAATCACCTGGAATTGACACTATTAAAGTGATTGCCAGGGAGCTGGTCTTTCAATTTTGGAATATGTCCAACCCCATTCAAAATTGCAATAATTTCCCCAACATTTAAATCAGGAAACAAACTATAAATAGAAAACTACCGGATATCTGTCAGAACAAACTTTTTAAACATTTTCGAAACCATTTTATAATCCGGTATCAACAAATACTTATATAGAAATCAAGTTCTATAAAAAAATCAACTCGGACTTCAACTAGGTAAATCAACAGTAGATGCGATAACACTCCTCAATGATCAAATTAGTCAAAATATTGATGAAAAATCACCTTCCTTATGCATATTCGTCGACATGAAAAAGCTTTTGATACTGTGAGTCACAACCAGCAACTAGAAGTTTTGGGAGCATCGAATTTAGAGATACATCTAACCAACTACTGCACAGCTATCTAAACGAAAGAAAACGATGTGTGAAAATAAAAAATACCTAGAGTGACTTTGAAATAGTGGAATACGGAGTAACACAGGGAACCGCCTTGGGACCAATCCTTCATCTGAACGACCTCTTTTCGTTCAATGTGAAAGGAAACATAATAAGTTATGCAGACGACACGTAGTTATTTCAAATCAGAATATGAACTCCCTGAAAGGAAAGGTTGAAAAAAATTCAAAGCATTATTCAATGGTTTGAAAGGATATTACTGAGTATAAATTCAACTGATACCTTCTACATGATTTTCACTTTCTATGCCAAGAATCTACCAAGCATCTAGAAGCAGAATGTAGAAAACATCATGGAGATTCCAAAAATATGTACTTTAGTAGTGTATGAACCCTTCATTTCAAATTTAGATAATATATGGATCTTTCATTTCAAATATAGGTAGTGTATGGATCCTTTATTTCAGTTTTAGTTGGAAGTGGGTCGTATCTCAAGAACGAAAAGAGTTAGAGTAATTCTGCGTACGGCATTCGATTCAGAATGGTTGATTCAGTATATGCTCATAATTTCAAGACGATTCTCAGAAAAAAGATTTCTCGAAAAAAACGCACAAGGTAGTACACCCCTAAAATTCACCAAAAAAAAAGAAATCGTTCCATCGCCTTCAGGTTAGAAGCAGAATGTAGAAAGCATCATGGAGATTCCAAAATAATGTACTTCAGTATGGACCCTTCATTTCAAATTTAGATAACATATGGATCTTCCATGTCAAATATAGGTAGTGTATGGATCGTTCATTTCAGTTTTAGTTGGAAGTGGGTCGTATCTCAAGAACGAATAGAGTTAGAGTAATTCTGCGAACGGCATTCGATTCAGAATGGTTGATTTAGTATATGCTCACAATTTCAAAACGATTCTCAGAAAAAAAAACTTGAAAAAATCGCACTCCTGAAATTCACCAAAAAAAACGAAATCAGACACACAAATAAACATAAACTGAAATAAATAGAACACAAATATGACTCACGTAACAAAATTAATTCATATGTCCTGAAATCTCAGAAAAATACCCTCCAGAGATCCTATTCTTATCTAGCTCCTCGGCTATATAATCAAATTCCAATAGAAATCTAAACAATATGTTGACATGAAAAATATATTCTATCATTTAGATATGAATAGAAACTAATTCTTTATTTTTAGTTATTCATACTATTCCAAACTGTTGATGTGCTTCATTATTTTTACACTTCCACTTCTAGTGTTTCACTGTATGTACAATCTATCTACTTTAATTCTAGTATTTTATTACATGAATAATCAATCAATTCTAGCATTTCAATATACTAATTCTAGTATTTTAACCAATTTAGTATAACCCATTAATTCTAGTATTTCAACATATTTAATTCTAGTATTTTATTACATGTGTAACCCATCTCACGTCCTGGATTATTTCCACGTGAGAGTTATATATTTTATTATTATCATTATTAACATGGGAAAAATACGACTTTGAGGCTTATGACTACACAGTTGTTTTAGGAATTATTTAAAAGTCGCAAATTAGTCCATTGAGGTTCTAAATTTTCAAAATGATCTCCTTGATCACGGCAAAGTTCAACTTTTTCAATTGTTGCGCGCACCACATTGATTAGCTGTTCCGCAGTGATGTTCTGGAATGCGACCCTTACTTTATACTCCAGTTCTTCACGAGTAGCTGATGCTGTGTTAACCACCTGATTTTTAATTGTTTCCCAGAGAAAAAAATCTAGCGGAGTAAGATATGGTGATCTAGAATATGAAAAAGAAATAATACATTATGAAAAAATATGACAACTTAAGAATGTACCCCTCAGGCCATAAGTGCCAATCCACTTTTCTGGGAAGGTGACATTCAGATGTTCTCTTACGACTTGAGGATTGTGAGGTGGCCCTCCATCTTGTTGAAAATAGATATCAACTTGGTTAGCCAGCGGCAAATCTTCAATGAAATCATTAATTCGATTTCTGAGGCACTGTAGATATCTTTCCGCAGTAAGTTTTCCGTCAAAAATTATAGGCCCCAAAAGTTTTCCTCCGATAGTACCCATCCAGCAATTGAAACCAAATCGCTCTTGAAAATTTCCTTCTTGAATCAGATTTAAATTTGTTTGAGACCAGTACCTTTTATTATTCCGATTCACCCAAGTTGGTAAAGCGAGTTTCATCTGAATAAAAAATTTTAAATGGAAAACATACATCTTCTCTGTATTTAGTCAAAAACCAGTTGCAATAAGTTAATCTTCGGTTGTGGTCGTTATCGTAAAGATGTTGGTGTAGTTGGTTCTTGAATGATCGATAATTATATTTGTGAAGAATTCTCCAAACGGACGAATAACTTATATCACACTCAAAAACAATTTGGCGAATTGACGCCGTACAATTCACTTCAACATTGGCCAACACGTCTACTCCTTTTTCTTCACTGACGATGAAGTTATTGGCATTTTATTCTGGTTCATTTCGCATTTTACTTTCCAGTTTTGGAAAATAATGCCGAGTGGGATGGCGACAATTAGGGAATCTCTGAGCATAATAAATTCGAGCTGCATCAGTTGCATTCTTTTTTGCTTCTCCGTAAATTAGCAACATGTCAATTTTCTCGTTTCAAGTATAATTTTCCATATCAACTCATAAACTACGCAACAAATACATTTTTAAAAGTGACATCATATTCATTAGCCTATTTGTTTAGGTAGTCCTAGCAACAGCTTCAATTGTTTGTCACGGATAACTAGAATAACAGGACTTAGTGCATAAGTATACCGAATATATACTATTTGTTATTAGGTATGATCGCTTCTTGCAATTATTCAGAAGAATAGTGAAAATAAAGTGAAAGTGTGTGGTATCAAATTATTCGTAGAAAATGATCTTTCACAAAAAACCGACGAGCCACCCCCTTTCCATTTGAAAAAATCAAGTTAACTGGAAAAATTCATATTTTCAACTTTTAAATAATTCTCAAAACGACTGTGAAGTCATAAGCCTCAAAGTCGTATTTTTCCCATGTGAATGAAGCGATTTACACGATCCATGGCATTCTAGATAAAAAAAAATTGGAATAAAAATGACTTTATTTGTCAAATATTGACATGTGAGGTGTTGTTGGATTTAGAATGTCATTCTCGGTCGAAATAAGTAAAAATTTCCGGTCAAACCGGAAGTACGGCAAAGCAAATAAATATGTCAAAAAATGTAAATTGAGCTAGTATACACAACCCCCAAATTTCGTTTTTCTATCTTCAATACTAAAAAAGTTATAGGGGTGACCCACCTTAGAGAATCACCCGGTATATAATCCATCCCACGCACTGGTTTGTCCGTCTGTGGAAATCCCATATTTATTGGTCACAGTGAGTTTTGTAGAATTGTTAAATTGTCGACGAATAAATATTTTATTATTTTATTCACAATCACAAATTTTCAGGACAATCTGTATGGGGTTATAAATCCAATTATTTTATCCTTTTTAGACCGTTATGAAAATGTGGTATACTTCTTATTATTTAAATGATTATTCATAAAAATGCAGATACCTGGCAATCCCAACGAGTTTAATACCATTGAGGTCTATCGACAAAATAAATACAAACTACTCTTTGTCAGGAACTAATAATCGGGTACATACAATTAGTGGGATGGTCGCATAACAGGAAATGGCACCGGTAAGTAACACCGGATATATATATTACAAATATTGAAGGCGTTGAAATTATTATTGTGACTCATTTGAAAATACCAGTACCTCTGGCCTCTTTGAAGATTGCCACCCCTTGATATGGTTGCGATAAGAACTGAGACACTGCCAATATTTTGTGTAATTACGTGACGAAGAGCTCTTTTCTTGGGATATGGAAGAAGAACTAAGTGAATTCTTAGATAAAGAGGATATTTGGGATAGGTGAAAAATTATTCTTAATTATCAGAATATGAAATTGTTAGTACAGATAAATAATTTGTTTAAATGTTACGAAGAATGTCAGTACCTACATGATCGATTTCCAGAATTTATGTTAATGTTTCAATAAGTAGTTTACACAGAAATACTCTGAACAACCAAATTCAAACGGAGAGAACTAATCACTACTCTGCCCTGATTGAAAACTCTAACAATAAACCTAAAATGTTATGGGAGATAGTGAATACCAAATTAAACAAAATAAAAAAAGTATACAGACATAATATGCGTATCAAACTGGATAATGAAACTATAGATGATACAAAAAAAATAGCTGACATCTTCGTTAAATTCTTTTCAACATCTGCCGTTGACCTGGTAAAAAGTAATATATTCGATTCAAATCCTCCCTGTTGTACGACTATGAAACCCTCTGTTAATACAATGTATTACATAAATTTTGAAATATATGAAATTGAAAATATCATAATAGACCTGAAAAACAAAAAATCTGTAGGCTTGGACGAAGTTCCCATATCACTCCTAAAGGAATGTGTGCACGAAACTAGCGCCATACTTAACTCATATAATAAACCACTCAGTTGAAGTAGGAAAATTTCCAGACTTAATAAAAATATCTAAATGTACACCGATTTTTAAAAAAGGCGATCCAGCACTGGTAGAAAATTATAGATCAAAATTATGGAAAAAGCAATGTACATAAGGCTGATTAATTTTTTTGATAAATATAAATTATTATCACCACATCAACATGGGTTTCGAGCGGGCCTGTCTACCGAAACTGCATCAACTGATTTAATACAAAATATTCACGAAATTCTAGATAAAGACTCCCTTGCAGTTGCAATATTTTTCGATTTGTCAAGGGCTTTCGACACCATAGATCCATTTTTCTTGAAGACGAAACTCCATGCAATGGGAGTGAGAGGCTCCATCAATGACTGGTTAATATCTTTCACACTAAATCGTCGTATCGTTGTTGATATCAACAACACATACTCAAGCGAACAAACTATTGAACTGGGAACGCCTCAGGGCAGTGTTCTGGGGCCGCTGCTGTTCTTGGTATATATAAACGACTTGCCGGAATTTTTCGAGGAGAGCAGGCCATTCATATATGCTGATGACACGGCGGTGATAGTCTCAGGAAATTCATATGAGGAGGTTACCCACAGAGTTGAAATAGCAATCAGCCAGTTTTCGTTATGGTGCAAAATTAACCACCTTGTTAACCTGAAAAAACCAGCTATATGGAATTCACAGGCAAATACAAATCACCTACCATTGATCCAAGTATACCATTTGGCAACACAAATATACAGGCTGTCAACTCTTTCAACTTTCTGGGAACTCTAGTTGATTCGAAATTATCTTGGAATGACCAAATAAATCACCTTTGTAACAAGCTCCATAAAACGTATTTTGCTATATTCTCTCTCAAAAAATATCTCAATGTTCAAGGTCTGATCAACGTCTACTATGCACTAGCATTCTCAACAATAAGTTATAATATAATTTCCTGGGGCCAAGCCACGGAGATAACTAGAGTCTTCACCCTACAAAAGCGCATAATTCGTCTAATTTTCAACTTAAAGTATCAAGACTCCTGTAGAAACAACTTCAAGCAACATCGAATATTGACAGTGGTCAGTATTTACATATTGAAAATATTGTGTCATATCCACAAAAGCAAACACCATCTAAAAAAGTGCTCGGAAATTCACAAATACAATACTAGAAATCAAAATAATATTTACATGGAGAAGTTTCATCATATGGAGTACAAAAAATCTCCGAAATTTAGCGGGAGTCATCTCTACAACTTACTGCCTGAATCACTAACAAATCAATCTCTGAAAAGATTCAAGACTGATCTTAAAAAAATTCTATCCTCAAATAGTTTCTACGACGTTTCCGAATTTCAAATATACTTAATATCCATAAAATGATTACCATTCAACTGTTCACTTTAAATTTCAACTGTATCATGGCTATTGTATTTGTAACTAACTGTACATAATATTGCATCTGTCTCTAACCAGCCATAAATTTAAATTTAAAAAACTCTAATGATTTCTAAAAAAAAAAAAAAAAACTTCAGAATACTTTTATATTTATGTATTATCAAATTATGAATTGTATGTTTTTTTATGTATGTTGTATGTTTCTTGTTTTTTAAATTCAGATGACGAACCTACATGTAACATGGCAGAAAGGTAATAAATAATCTATCTATCTATCTATCTAGTTGCTACATCATTCCAAAGTTCCTCATTAATTTTTTATCACTCATAATTGTACGAGAGGTTTGTATTTCATTGGGTAAATTTGGGTTGTTTAATGAGAAACTGTTGCCTAGCAATTAGACGAGAAAAACTGTCAACTATTAAAAACGCGACACCGAAGGTGGAGCAACACAAATTTACCTGATATGTAATTCGGCAGTACAATTTAAGGAATAAGAAATTTGGAAACATATCAAGGCAAACTTTATTGATGAAACATTAAAAATAAACACATTATTAATAACGCAGTTATTGAAATTCATACTAGGAACACTGATGTCGCTGCGGGTACCACAGCTAATCGTTTCTGTAGTAGATGTTGAAGTTTTTTCTTTTTTCAAACGAATTTATTGAGTAATGCTCGAATGATACTCTTTGTCAACTTGTAAGTATGGTTTTATTGATGATGAATTGCTGTGTCCTGTTATTTTTATTAGAGCTTGTTCTTCAATTCCGCTTTTACTTAATTCGCTTACTGCTGCCGCTCGAATTGAGTGATTTGTAATTTTGACACGTTTGACATCTATACCAATACGTTGTGCTGAGCATTTAGTCCATTTGGAAATTTCATTAATTCCAACCTTTAGAATTGTCCTTCTTACAAAAGGGATTTGGTGTAAGAAATTCGTAAGTTATAAAAGTGTTTCGTTTTTCCATTAACTTTTTAAATAAACGTATTGGGCAAATATCTTTCTCTGAAATATTAGGCGTAATCCATTTGCTGTTACATAATTTATTGTAACCGCCTTGTCTCGTTTTCGAAAATAGAGGATTATACTCGATACGCCGAGTTTCTTTTCCATTCTTTTCAATTTAAGATACGAAATAAGTGGTTTTGCAGTAAGCTGCTTCTCCTCCGCGCCAAGCTAATTCAAACGCCAAAATGTGATATAATTTCTTCTGAAGTCCTTCCAGTTCATTTTCTGGCCACTGCAAATACTTCAGATTTATCAAGAGCTGATGCAGAAGATTTTCTCTTTTCGGGTTGTACCTGTAGAATTTTACGTTTAGCATTACGTGCAGCTCGTGATGAATTGAACTGAACGTAGGTGAAAGGGTTAAATACAATATTGAATTCGTTATAATATTAACTTTGTAGCATTTTAGCGGTGGTGTTCCAAATTGTTTCAACTACCGCTTCTTTGTAGTCTTCTCTGTTACCTTTTCGCATATTAAATGCCCAATCTTGCAATATTACATTCAATTTCTCGATGGAAGTATCTGGCTCAAATTTATATCTTTTTGCATCGCAAACGTAGAAAATTGTCGCCAGATTGATGTTTGCGTCGCAACTGTATTAGTAGGCACACAGGTATTATCAATTTGACTAATTTCGGCGTTCGTAGACTCACCGAATCGACTCATTGTTAGTGCTTAGAAATTCAATAAGTTGTTGTAATGCATGTCAAACTATAAATTTTGGCGACAAATTTTGCCGATTCAAATCAAAAAATACTTTAATGTCTGAAGAATGAAAATTCCTATTGACAAAGTGAAAATAACAGTAAAAAAGAACAAAGAGAACATCAATAGCAATTGAATATATGCTTTTTTTTATACATACCTCGTTACATATTCAAAAATATATTGAATTTACCTTGCCATTATAACACAAAATTTGTAGAGCAGGTTACTACACGTCGAATTATTCATATAAGTAGAAGTCTATATATATACAAAACATACATTACATAAAATGAATTTCAAACAATATTAATGTCAGTCACTAGACGTCAGTTTATTAAAAATTGGAGGTATTATTTATAGTATAAAGTTATAACAAAGAAGGGTATATACAGAAATCAGAATTCTGATCTTTACCATTAATTAAATTATGATAAAAAATAAAATGGAATAAAATAGAATAAAATAGAATCAACAGAATAGCACATACAAGGTGAATACCCATACGTATCAGTCGATTTAAAAAGCATAACAAACAAAAAGAAACTAAAATAAAATCTAAAATTTTACAGAATAAAATTCGTCCAACGAGTAGAATGCTCTGTCGAGTAAAACATTTCTCACAGAACTTTTGAATTTTTTTTTATCCCTAATCGTTTTAATTTCGTTAGGTAAATGATTGAACATTTTATGCCATTATATAATGGAATTTTTTATTTGTGCAGATCTTGGAATTTGTGAGTTATATTTAGGTTTGTCTTGTGATATATTGTGCGGTGCCATACACTGATCCTAAACTTACTGTGAATTAGGCAAATGTTTCTAGTATATAGTACAGGTAAGGTCAAGATCGTTGTTCTATGAACAAGGGCCACAAAAATCTCTGAATTTAGCTCTGCACAAGTATCTAATTGCCTTCTGCAATACGAAAATAGATTGAATAAAAATCACTAAAGACCCCAAAAGCAGATTCCATATCTCAGATGAGAATCATTACCGCATGTATACCTTTGGCCATATCTACCAATTCCCACGAGGGCGTTCTACTGCAAAACATCCGGGCTATTTTTGCCAGCTTTTTATATGGTCTAAACTTTAACTTTTGTCAATGTACAAGCCAAGAAACTTCGTTGTTCTTGTACTGCTAATAACTTCATTACCCAGATACAGTTCTGGCAGATGACCAAAGGTAGGATATTCGTTTTCGATATGTTTAACGATAATAAATTGGCATCGCACCATTGTTTTACCTTTATAGATCATTATTGATTTGTAGATGCAGATTAACGTCATTTCTATTGTTCCAAAGTATGGTAGTATCATCTGCGAACTGAGTAAACTTTCCCGTAATCTTTATTGAGGCTAGATCATTTATGTAGATTAAAAGAGAATTGGGCCAAGCACTGATCTTGAGGTACCCCATTTGATCAATAATTGTTGCGATATTTGTTGAAGAGACACGCTTTGCGGGCGGCCTGATAGTCGACTCAAACCACTTCAGAACTATATCTCGAAGCCATACCTTTCTGATTTCTCAACAGAATTTTGGTTGACAGTCAAACGCTTTGTTAGATCACAAAAACTGCTGCCACAACATCTCCATCGTTAAGATTGATATAAACATCCGTAGTAGGTTAAATAGCATCACTAGTTCTTTAGATCTTTGAACCCAAATTGAAAGAATGGATAACGTTATGCTTTTCTAAAAAGTCATCATTCTATTTTTAAAGCTTTTCAATTGATTTAGAGAGGAAGGTAACAATGAAATGGGTCTAAAGTTGGCTGGATTTTCAATATCCCCACCTTTATGTAACGGAATCACCACTGCCTTTTTAGACATGCTGGAATGCTCCGCGAAAACGAAAAATTGATAGCTTCCGCCAGATTCACTAGAGCGGAGTCCGGTAGGTGCGAAAAAATTTTGGTGGATAGGTCATCGTATCCAGAAGCATTCTTATTTTTTATTTCATGAAAAGTTCTCTTAATTTCTCCAATGTCTGTTGGCATGAACTGACAATTGCACTGTGGCATATACGATTTTTATACATGAGTTGAATTGTCCGCAGTAAATACCTCGTAAGAAAATTCTCTCAACCATATCATTTCAGAGGAATTGTGTAATTTCGATAATGAAACGAGTGAAATTTACCGAAATTTATGAGTGTTTACCTTGATAATACCCAACCCCGACTCAAAAGCAGGGCGACATATCTTATAAACTGAATACAATATAAAGAGAATGAATGAGTTTGCATACGTATTTGGAGTTTAAATAGAAAAAATATAAAAATAAATTGTGTTTCCACAACGGCCTAGTTTCAAAGGAGGTCATATATTACGTGGCTTTTGGAAATGCCGAAATGTTTTTCGTTTCAACACTCACATCTTCAAATTCCTGGTAATCACAACTCGGTTTGGATTTCATCGAAATGAGTCTTTTTCCGAGTTTATAAGACAAGGCCCATATTTGATAAACATTAGATGGATGAAATGAAGCAAGATAGCGAATACATTCGTTTCTCTAAGAGGAATCTTTTTATAACCGAAACAATAGCTGGATAAGATAGTTTATTTGAAATAAATAAGAACTGTCCTTGGGAAGTCAGGTTTTTGTATTATTAAACACCCTAATGAATACCTTTTTAACGACATCACATCTCATTAGATCGATTAGAAATTTTGTTCTGTCCTGATTCAATAAATCAAAGGTTCTACTCACTAGTGTACCTCAGTTTATATTTTCTTAGATATTACACTCAAATTACGTGTAACTATTTTGTGAATGGAAGTCTAAACTTTTTCAGCAGCCTCTTCATTATTTTTACCGACTGTAATAACTGCAGTTTCGACAGCAATAGTTTTCATGTTCAAGTTTTGGTATGTCACTAGTAATTAGTAGATAGAGTATTGGACCTGAATCACTACCTTGTGGCACCCATGTCTTGGTTTCTCCTAATTAAAAAAACGTATTCTGTAGAAAGTGTAGTGGAAATTCACTAATTTATCATTTTATTATAAACAGTTAAAATTGATTGCACACTAGCTAAAAAAAAATAAATTTGATGCCTTCCCAAAAATATTTTGGCATTATTTATGAGTCACTTCAAATGGAATCGCGAGGAGAGACAATTATAAAAAAAACGTTGGATATGTAATTCAATCGTAATTTGAAAAAAATATCATTATTTCCGATAGGAACCAGAACAAAAAACCTAATTATATATTCCTGGTTCAAGAAAATCAAGTGGTGAATGGAGCAATGATAAAAATGTGCATACTATAAGTGAACAAGTGATTCTTGCATATTTAATGGGAAAATCTAAAATCTTAAAGCCATCAAACCTCTGGAGGAATTACTCGATGCTTAAGTCCACAATTAATATTAAAAATAATATAGATATAAGCCGCTATCCCAAAGTTATTGCTTTCCCAAAAGAAAATCCATTGGCTATAAACCAAAAAAATCAAAAGTATTGAATAAAGAAGAAATAGATCACTTCTTATCAGAAGCTGGAGATAATATCTACCTAATGACAAAGGTAATATGATTCAATCTAATTCCTCTTCTTCCTTATGATGATTTATTTTTTATTTTAGGTTGCATTAATAATTGGGTTTGGCAGGCGCTTGTCGTCGTGAAGAGCTTTGTAAAATGAATTTGGATGATATAGAATATAAGACAACCATGTTAGTGATTAAAATTCTAAAACGAATATAGATAGAACCTTTGTCGTTATTGGAGAAAATAATATTTCTTTATACAGAAAATATTTGTCATTACGTCAAGCAAACACACCACATCGTAGATTATTTATTTATTATCAAAACGGAAAATGTACTATACAACCTATTGGTATTCACACTTTTGGAAAAATCGCATGCACAATTGCTGAATTTCTAAAATGACCGAATTTCAAAGAATACACCGGGCACTGGTTACGCAGGAGTTCAGCCACTTTACTCGCTGAAAGTGGTGGTAGTATAACTAACATGAAGAGACACGGAGGATGGAAATCAACTAATGTAGCAGAGGGATGCATAAAAAATTCTTTAAGAAACAAAATTCACATAGCTTCACAGATTGAAAAGGGCCGTAACGAAATTCATATCTCGAAAACCAGTACAATTACTGATGCGTCTAATACTAATTTCAACGCTGCCACTTCTGTTAATATCCCTAATAATATTAATATAAGTAATTGTCATAATTGTGTAATTAATATTCATAAATAATGTAATCATTTCAATTGTGCTCGTCTAAAGTCCGTTCCCCCCTTACTAATTTTTGAACCCCTGGGATATCTCTACGAAAATTTGGAGGGCTTAGATAAGGAGATAAAACTACTTTTTGATGAAAAAATCATAGCCAAAAGTTTTAAAATGGCGGCTGAGTGCCATCTTCAATAATTTTTTAAAATAGAACACCTCGTATATTATTCCATTTTCGAAATCTTCTCATATTTCTCAACAGTTTTCTCCAATACACATTACTCCTAAATTCAATTGTTTTCGAAATATTAACTTTTGAAAAGTGACATTCCGGTTTAAAATGAAGTGTGGATTTTGGTCACTTCCGGTAAAACATTTTGCTAACTAAACGTTGTTATTAATTTGTAGTTAAATCTCTTGATGAATTCGACTGATAAGAGGCGTAAAGAGAGTTTATTAAGGATACACAGTACCGCTTACCGGAAAATCTCGAAGCCTACGAATGTGTTCTGTAAATTCACAATCAAAACAAGTTTAAAAAATTATAATTAATTTTTGAATAACACTTTTATTTAACCCCAACAATTATTTCTTCAAGTGTTCAATGTGGCCCCCTCCTAAATCTTGACAATAAAGTGCCCTATTATAAATAGCTTCTCTCACGTTGATGAAAGTCTGTTCATCTATTTCTTCACATGCATCTATTATTCTGCGTTCCAACTTTTCTATTGTTTGGCATTCAGTGGCGTAGATTTTTGACTTCAGATACCCCGAAGAAAAAAATCTAGAGGTGTAAGATCCGAAGATCTTGGTGGCCATTCTTTCCCTGCAACCTTTCCATCACCCAGGAAAGTTCGTATCGATGAACTCTCTAGCCATGCGATCGAAAAGGGGAGGTGCCCCATCCCGCTGAAATTTGATTTCACGATTTTCAAAATCTTCCTGATTGTTTAATACAATTTGTCTTATTCGGGGTTCAATTTCAGTTTCTAAAAGATTTCTGTAAAGAACTCCTGTAAGATTGCCTCTGATGAAAATCGGTCGAACAACGCGATTGCCCAAAATCCCCGCCCAATCATTCACCTTTTTAGGAAACTGGGTATGTCCCTCTCTAAAAATTTGCAGATTAGTATCGCTCCAGTATCGTACATTCTGTTTGTTGACTTTTCCATTAAGAAAAACGTGCATTCGTCTGCAAAACATACACGTTTCAGGAAGCCCGTTCTCCTTCAATTGTTCTTGTAACCACTCACAAAATTCAACCCTCGGTCTGATAACTCAGGAGCATGCAGGATTTTCATTTTATAGGGATGAAACTTTTTTTTTTAGGACTCTTTGGCACTTTTCAACTTACTCCACAGGATTCAGCAACTGCAGACGTCGACTGAGTCGGATTGATTACCATTTCAGCAACATTTCTACCTTTTTTTTCTTCTGAAGAGGCGGTCTTCCTGATCTTGGAGCATTTTCCAGGTACCAGTTGCTTGGAGCTTATTTAAAAATTGCGCAAATATGACCTCGAAATAGGATTCTCGGGAAATCTATCATTAAACATACGGACTGCTAGATGATAATTTCTTCCAGCTTCTCCAAATATCAAAACTGCTTCAAATTTATCGTCTAAACTACGAGCCATGATCACACTTTTCATAAAAGGATTTAGGCGCTCAACGGACTATTTGACAGCAGTTCAGTTTGACAGTAAACAAGATGTTACCGCGATAACGATTTTTTTCAATGCAAACTTGATTGAACATTAGTGTTTTTGGTTGGGTTTGAAATGACCAAAATGTCACTTTTCAAACGTTAATATTTCGAATACAATTGAATTTAGGAGTAAAGTGTATTAGAAAAAACTGTTGATAATTATGGGCAGATTCCGAAAATAAAATATTATACGGGGTGTTCTATTTAAAAAATATATTGAAAATGGCGCTCAGCCGCCATTTTAAAACTTTTAGCTGTGATTTGTTCATGAAAAAGTAGGTTTTTATCTTCTATTTAAGCCCTCCTTATTTCGTTATGATATACCAGGGGGTTCAAAAATTAGTAGGGGGGGGGGGAACGGACTTTAGACGAGCACTGTATGTAATTGTCTATATAAAGTTCATACGTTATTATCCATCGATATCCTTTTTAACATACAAAACGGCTACAGAAAAAATATGTACGTAACACGATCCAAAAGTGATTTTACGGGACTCGCAGTTCCATCATCCCGTAAAATATCACTTTCGGAACTTGTTACGTAAATTACTATTATTCTCATTTTGACAGGCACAGCATACTGAGCATTAACTGACTAACATCGGTGATTTCAACAGACATAAATCATGTTTTTTTTATAAAGTAGACATTATATTAATCAGATTATACAGTGCTTCTCAAAAGTCCTCTCCCCCCCCTCTTATTTTTGGAACGATTATACATAAACAAGTGAAATTTGTAAACTGAATATTAGAGATTGTTAACTTCCCTACTAGTGATGATAGATGACGAAATCGTCAAAGATGACGTCACAAGGCCATTGTGACCAATAATTTTAAGTAGAACCGTACGGCAAGCGACACCTCTTTTAAAAGGTATCGAAAAAACCTATTCAATGATACTAATTTTGTTTGTGTTTATGGCAGTTTTAATGGCTCATTAGTAAACATTAAAATTTAAATTCCATTCAGTATGATATAAATTACAGATTTAAGAATCAGTATCTACTTAAAGAAATTGCTCGAAGTGACCTCCATTTACTTCCTGACAGTGAAATATTCTATTTTTAAACTCTTCTCGTACTTTTGCAAATGTGTCTTTGGAAACAGCCTCACATTCTGCAACAATACGTTGTTTTAAAACGTCAATATTGTCAGGTTCAGTGGCGTAAACCTTCGATTCAAGGTACCCCCACAGAAAAAAATCCAAAGGTATGAGGTCCGGTGATCGAGCTGGCCATTCCGTTGAACCTCGTCGTCCAATCCATCTACCACGATACTCCTCATCCAAATACCGTCTCACTGCACCGTAATAGTGTGGAGGAGCACCATCCTGTTGGAATGTTATTTCCAAATTGCCGAATTCAGCTGGATTATCTTCCAAAATTTCAAGGATTAACGGTTCTATTGCGTTTTGCAACAGCTCCAGATAAACCTCACCAGTTAAATCAGTATTTAAAAAAAGAGGCCCAACGATGTGGTTTCCCAGGATACCTGCCCAAACATTCACCTTCTGGGGAAATTGGGTATGTGTTTCACGAAATAGGTGAGGATTTCCGTCACTCCAATACCTCACATTCTGTGTATTTACATTTCCATTTAGATAGAAAGTACTTTCGTCACTAAAACAAATTGTTTTGACATAGTCTGGCTGTTGGTTAATTTTAGTTTCCATATTTTCAAAAATTCTAGTCTTCGGTCTGGGTCGTCGTCTGAGAGTTGATGAACCATTTTTAATTTGTATGGATGAAATTTGTTTTTTTTTTCAACACCCTGTGTACTGTACTTCGACTGGCTTCACAGGTAGATGCAACGTGAGTTGTTGAAGAAGTAGGATTAACTATTACTTCTGCCAGTATATCAGTTTTTTTCTCATCAGAAATGTGTGGTCTGCCAGATCGTTTCGCATCATTAATACTACCCGTTGTTTCAAACTTACGAAGAAGCTCCCTTAAATAAGTCCTCGAAACGGGGCGATCGGGAAACCTCTCATTAAAAATGCGTTCTGCTGCATGAATATTTTGTCCAGTTTCACCAAGAATTAGGATCGCTGCTACTTTATCACCTAAAGCACGTACCATATCGCTTCTTGAAGCACTTAAACGGTCGGCTCACAACAGTTTAACAAATTATTAAAATGTACAAAAATATTAAAAGTACCAAAAGCTGCTAAAATAGTTAAACGTTCGATCAACAACACACGAATTATTAAATGTACAAAAACTTGGACAATTACAAAAACGTCGAACTTATTTGACTAACAAAAACGTCAGCTTATTTGACAACTATCCAGAGGCGGAGCTTGAATTTGGAATTTTAGTATCAACTGATTTAATTCATCACAACTTTGCGTTTTTTAAAAGCGAGTTGCCAAAACTGCCATAAATACAAACAAAATTAGTATCATTGAATAGGTTTTTTCGATACCTTTTAAAAGAGGTGTCGCTTGCCGTAGGGTTCCATTTAAAATCATTGGTCACAATGGCCTTGTGACGTCATCTTTCATCACTAGTAGGGAAGTTTACGACCTTCAATATTCAGTTTCCAAATTTCACTTGTTTATGTATAATCGTTCCAAAAATAAGAGAGGGGGAGGGACTGGGACTTTTGAGAAGCACTGTATGTTATTTTAGAAATATAACTGTGTACCGTGTTGAATTATCAATAAACCTCAGTCAGAGCTATCTAACTCCACTGAAATCGTTCTCCTTACTACTAGCTAAAGCTCGTAGCCGTCTCTATTGGGATCCATCATTTTATTACGTTTTTGTGTCTGCAAATGAGTTCCCATTTCTTTCCACTCACCCACCAGCACCTCCCCATGATCCGCCGCTGCCTAGCAAACACCTTGGAACACCGGGCATACACGCCACCGCGAGCGCCTGTCGCTTCGGCAACCTCCGCGCCCGTTCGCCTCAATCGGCAGAAACAGCGGCGATCGAGAAGCGAGATCGCGAGGCCAAGTGCCGAACTAACGACACGAAGTTCGAGTGCGACCGCCAGCGCGACTCCATAACGTGGAAAATAACGACGCCGCCATGTCGTTTTCGAGCGAATTGAGCACGGATTTCTGCAACGGGCTCAACACCAAACATTTCATACGGGAAGTGCAGATGCGACCGGCCATTTGGGACACTTCCTGCGACGATTACAACGACAGGAATAAGAGGAAACAGTGTGGGAAGATTGACCTACTTGTTCCTGGCCAAGAGCGATGTCGCGACACCAGTGTCGGAGGCGGAGCGGGAGATATTCAGTGAGTGCAGTTGTTTTTGACGAAATAGTACAGGGGGTTGATGATTTTCGATAAGTATCGACTAGGCGTGTGAGGATGCGATTCGACATTCATGTGAAGAACATGAGGTCGCGTTTGTCATCCAAACACGAAATTTGTATTGGGAAGTTAGCATGAATACAGGGTGTCTCATACAAAACTCCAGGTCAATACCTTTGAAATGAAAGAATTAATTGTTATTTTCTGAAAACAAATGATGTTGGGAAGGGCTACAGTGCTCGTCTAAAGTCCGTTCCCCACTACTAATTTTTGAACCACCTGGTATATCGCAACGAAATTTGGAGGGCTTGAAAAGGAGATGAAAACCTACTTTTTCATAAAAAAATCACAGCAGAAATATTTAAAATGGCGGCTGAGTGCCATCTTCAATAATTTTTTAAAATAGAACACCCCGTATACTATTCCATTTCAGAAATCTGCTCATAATTCTCAACAGTTCTCTATTACACTTTACTCCTAAATTCAATTGTTTTCGAAATATGTTTTAACGTTTGAAAAGTGACATTTAATTTCAAACTAAGATGTCTTAAAACTCTGGTGAATGAACTGATTCGATATTGTTTAGATTTTCGAGGGGACACCACCTGTTACTTCAACAGAGCTTCTCTCTCTGTGGTAGATGGCGCCGTCCAAAAATGTTTGTCTATATTCTCGCTTAATGTCAGAACTTAATTTCTGACATCTGCAGCATCTTATATGAAATTATTTTCAGTGTTTTGTCGGTATCTATGCGTTTTCCATCTCTTTGATTTGAAATCTTGCTTAGCTTATTCCTGAAAAATCACTCGTCCATCGGTTCATTAGTGCGTGAGGAATTGTTTATTTTCAGGTAGTGTCGTGTGCAAGGATACTTTTTGTAGAATGGGCCACATTTGTATTTTGTGTATTCTGTACCAAAAGCAAGTACAAATCTTGACGAATCGTCTAATAATGGTATTTACATAGTTCATCATATTGTATGCATTAAATTTTATATTTCCTGCAATTTAATGACAATTTCATTTCCAATTCTCCGTCTGTCAAAATGCAGTTAACCTCAAATTCAAATGGTACAAAATACGAACAACAACACGACAGTGCTTTCTTTGTGCAGGGTTCGGGGGCTTCTAATTCTAGCTTTGCTATTGGTGAAGTTGGACATATGTCTCTTTTCAACCAAATAGCAAAGCTAGAATTAGAACCCACGAACAGTTCGCCTCAAAAATAAATTTGAGGAAATAAATATACCCTGTAACTGAATTGAAACTAAAACGAAATTGGTGCCATCTGACACGCTAGTAATCTCTATTATCAAGTAGGCCAAGTGTCGCCAAGTCGATCCCAAACTTCTACAGGTATAAGTGCAAGCACCAGGGTTTTTAGACATCTTATTTCAAACCCAACCAAAAACACTAATGTTGCTTTCAATCAAGTTTGCATTGGAAAAAATCGTTGTCGCGGTAACATCTTGTTTACGGAACAGCTAACTGTCAAATAGTCCGTTGAGCGCCTAAATCCTTTTATGAGAAGTGTGATCATGGATCGTAGTTTAGACGATAAATTTGAAGCAGTTTTGATACTTGGAGAAGCTGGAAGAAATTATCATCCAGTAGTCCGTATGTTTGATATATTTCCCGAGAATCCTATTTCGAGGTCATATTTGCGCAAACTTTTAAATAAGCTCCAAGCAACTGGTACGCTGAAAGATGCTCCAAGATCGGGAAGACCGCCTCTTTCAGAAGAAAAAAAGGTAGAAATTGTTGCTGAAATGGTAATCAATTCGACTCTTTGCAGTCGACGTCTGCAGTTGCTGAATCCTGTGGAGTAAGTTCAAAAAGTGTCCAAAGAGTCCTAAAAAAAGAAAAGTAAATTAAAAATCCTGCCCTCGCGGAGGATGATCCAGACCGGAGGGTTGAATTTTGTGAGTGGTTAACAAGAACAATTGAAGGAAAACGGGGCTTCCTAAAACGTGTATGTTTCGCAGACGAATGCACGTTTTTTCTTAATGAAAAAGTCAACAAACAGAATGTACGATACTGGAGCGATACTAATCCGCATATTTTTAGAGTTTCCTGAAAAGGTGAATGTTTGGGAGGGGATTTTGGGCAATCGCGTTGTTGGACCGATTTTCATCAGAGGCAATCTTACAGGAGTTCTTTACAGAAATCTTTTAGAAACTGTAATTGAACCTCGAATAAGACAAATCATATGTAACAAATAAAGAATGGGCGATTTGGTAAGTATTAAGAGTTTAAGGGGAAAGTACAGAAAAAAAATCGTGAAAAAAACACGCAAGGCAAGGCCCCTGAAAATCCATGAATATGTGAAATTTCCGTATTGACTTCAAATTGTGACCAAAATGTAGGAAATATTATGGAGATTTTAAAAATGTATTCTTTATTAGACTTTATGATTATAATTTCCATGCAATGATGAAAACAAAGTCAAAAATTGATATTTTGAGGGTGGGTTTTGCAGAGGTCCGGGAAAATCACCACTGCGAACTTATCAAAGATTTTCCTTAGGAAATTTTCAAGGTGTATAAGTGAAAAGGAAAGGGACACAGGAAGATTTTGTGGATATTTTCAATTTTCAATTCTTCAGGAGTTTTCAGGGCTTTGAAGTGAACATTAATCTGTATTTCGAGAACGCCAAAAGATAGAGAAATTTTGCGAACGCCAATCGATTCAGAATGGCCGATTTGGTAGGCATACAGGGTTTCGAGGAGGAAGTCAGATATTTTCGTCAGAAAATCACGCAAGGCACATATCCTTTACTTAATTTTATTCATGGGTATTTTGCCACCTGCGTATCAGAAAAAACCATACATTTAAATTGAATATTTATGACACAAAAACAATTAGAAAAGTCAGATGTGATATATATTTGGCACATAGGCATAGTATACATTTGATTGTACAGTGCGAGTTTCTAACTTGGAATAAATTCAGTAACTCAAAGACAGTTGTTTTGTTAGAAATATGCCCGGACAGGTCGATTTTTATTTTGAATTGCACTCGTTTTTATGAAAGGAAATATTATACACCGTGTCTCAAATTTGAGATATGACGTCATCGACTATTTTTTCAAATAGCAATCCTATTTTTTTATGACAATTCTTGAAGGGTATAGTAAGTTATACATGCGTACCAAATATCAAATTTTTATTCCTTGTCATTCGACAGATATTTAACAAACATCAACTAATTCGAAAATGAGATTCACCTGATCTATCTGATATCAACTCAAATATGTTTCCCCAATAAATGCTCAAAATGTTGTCCATTACCTAACTGACAATATCTTAAACGGAATTTAAACTCGTTTTGAACATTTCTAATTACTTGGGCGGAAATTAGTTACACTCCTGTCATATTCGTTCTTGTAACTGCTCAATGTTTTCCGGTTTGGTGTTAAAAACCTTGCTTTTCAAGTACCCCCATAAGAAATAGTCCATAGGTGTTAAATCCGGAGACCTGGGAGGCCATTCAATAGCTCCTCTTCTACTAATCCATCTGCCTGTAAATACATCATCCAGATACGAACGGACAGGTCTTTGAAAATGGGGAGGGCACCGTCTTGTTGAAACCAGATGTTTCTATTCGGGGCATCGGCTTCACCCGGATCAGGAAACAGAGTAGCCAAAGTCGGAACTAGTTCTTCCCGCAAGAATTCTAAATATCTATCTCCATTGAGATTCCTTTGGAAATAAATTGGTCCTATTACTCGATTACCAAACATGAACTTGCTGTATATTGAGTGTGAGTGTGAGTTGTTGTCTGCCCAATAACGACAATTTTGACGATTTACCTCACCATTTAACGTAAACGTTGATTCATCAGAAAACAGGACGTTTTCTATGTTTACAACATTTCTGTCTAGTAGATCGTTCATTTCTTCGCAGAATTGGATTATTCTATCCCGATCATATTCGGTGAGTTCCTGGAGGATTGTCATTTTATACGGATGAAATTTATGGGTTTTCAGAATTTTCATCACTGGAGACTGGCTAATTTCGAGTACCCTAGCTATCTGCCTAGTGGGAACATGATGATTTTCTTCAACAGAGAGGAGTACATTCATTTCGACACCTTCAGTGAGGGCACTCTGACGATGATGCTTTGTTTTTCTTAAATGCTCATTTTCCCGAAACTGTTTTTCAATCTTGCTTATGGTACTCTGCGATATGGGTGGTAAATCAGGATACTTCTCACTGAATAAATAAATAACTTCATATTGTGTTCTTGTCCTATCTCCGTAGCCAATCATCATTAAAATTTCAATCTTGTGGGTTTCAGTTAAGTTCGGCATTTTGTTGGATTTTTTCACAAACGTCGTTTCTCACAAAATTACAAACTAATAACCTTGGTAAATATCCTCGCTCGATACGATGCTACTCTCCTTACCTGTTTTTATTCAACTTTTTTTTGACATTGTCAACATCAACCCAGTTTGACAAAAAATTATAAACACATACCTCTTGACATAAAACAGGGACGGACCGAATGCAAATTATTGGGGAGGAAAAATGGATTTTCTCCCAACTTCATAACTAAACAAGTAAAAAAAAAAAAGTCACACCCCATTTTTTGTAAACGACACGACAATTCGTCCTTAGAGTCCCATTGTCAACTCCCAACTTACCAACTTGTGATGACCGATCTCCCAACTCACCAACTATTGGGGGGGGGTGGCACCCCCCCTCATGGGCCCGTCCATGTCCATTTGTTTTAAAGTGCCTGAATTATTTCATTGAGTCAGATTCCTTCATTTCTCGCATTAGTTGATGTTTGTTCCATATCTGTCAAACGACAAGGAATAAAAATTTGATATTTGGTACGCATGTCAAGAATAATTATAAAAAAAATTAGGATTGCCATTTAAAAAAATTGTCGATGACGTCATATCTCAAATTTCTGTATAACATTTTCTACATAAAAACGAGGCAATTCAAAATAAAAATCGACCCCGGGTTTCTAACAAAACAACTGTCTTTGAGTTACTGAATTTATTCCAAGTTAGAAACTCGCACTGTATACATTTGATTGTATAAGCTCCAAAATGATTTAAAAAAATTCAAATTTAATTTTCTTGACAGAAAATATACAAAATTCGAAAAATCTTATATTGCTGGATAGAGAATAGAAAACCCTTTCAAATGAGCCATTACAGCACCCTCGTTCTATTTAATTTTTTTAAAGGGGCTGTCACTCCAAGGGGATTGAAGGGGAAGTATATATTATGCTTAAAAAATGGCATATTGGAATGAAAAATATGATTAAAAACAAAATTTAAGACAAGCTTTTTTCAAATTCACTAAAAAGGAATGAATAATTTCTTTAATTGTTTGACCTAGGTTATTCTGTGAGTAGAAGATTCAAAATCTTGCAACGCAAAAATACCTATTTTTTATTCTCGACAAGCAAATTGTATTCGAACTGAAACCAAGCTCTTGAATCTATAACTCACGAAATAAACCTACGTCACACATCCAACCCAAGCAGCATTATAGTGACGGAAACTGATACTGAACTTCGCTCGGTGGTTATCACGTAATCACCACTAAATCTACCACTATACAGTAAGAATAACTGAAATTTTATATGCGTATGGTTGTAGTCACGTAATTCCCATTTATGGTAGCCACTCCACAGTTCTATAACTTATTAGTGTCATTTGAGGTGTCTGAAATATTATGGCCACTGAGCAAATCACTTTAAAGGTTTTCAAACTTGAAAGTGGAAAATAACCGTCGCGGTAACCATCCTGTACCACTTAAATATCACTTAAAAGTCACAGTCACTTTCAAGAGAGTATGATAGTTTCAGTGACGTTTTGGTAACTTTCATAAAACCTTCAATGTGGCAGGCACTTGATTGTGATATGTGGTGATGGTTGCCACGTTCTTGCTATCCATATCCATAAGTGATAACCACAGTTCGCATTTAATAAAAGTCACTACGACTTACAATAACCTTCAAAATTCACCATTCCGCGCGATAACAAAAGCTAACCTGAGTTTTCTCAAATTATTTTATTGTGGCTTACAAAAAGTTTGTTCAACCTGTTACGTGAAGCATGAATGATTTTATTCCTTTCCCTCTATGCTCAAATTTGCCATTATAAAACCCTGTTTAAAAAAAGGTGATAAAGATTCCTTTGAAAATTATCGACCCATCAGTCTTCCCAATACTCTTTCAAAATTTTTCGAAATAGTCATGTTCTCCAGATTAATGAGCTTCCTTACTGACCAAAATCTACTCAATTCCAATCAACACGGATTCATTAGTGGCAAAAGTATTGAGACAGCTCTTTATGAACTTACGAGCGGAATCTACAATGCTTTCGAGCAAGGCGATATTGCCTGTGGAATCTTCCTGGATCTGTCCAGAGCCTTCGACTGCATTGATCACAAAATTTTACTAATCAAACTTGAACATTATGGAATACGTGGAATAGCTTTGGATTGGATAAAATCATACCTAAAAGATAGATCCCAAGCCGTGAGAATCAGAGACGAAATTACAGGCCAACATGTACAGTCATCAGCTATGGACATATCCTTGGGAGTCCCTCAAGGCAGTAATCTCGCTCCACTATTATTCATTATTTTCATTAATGACTTTGCTAAACTATCAACTCCAAACGCCAAGATAATTAACTATGCTGATGACAGCTCAGTCTTGGTAACCGCAGGAAATTATCCAAAAATATGTGAAATGGGAAATTCCATCATGGACTCGGCGACTAAGTGGTTCTGTAATAGTAGATTGGTACTAAATCCAGAAAAAACAAATGCGATATTGTTCAAAGCTAATCAGAGTCTGGAAACCCCACAGAAGGCCAATCTGAACGCTCAGGATATCCCCTTCTCAAACTCTCTGAAATGCTTAGGTATTATCATAGACGAAACTCTTAAATTTGACTATCATATAGATTATCTATCAAAAAAACTCAGTACAGCCTGCTACGGACTGAGTTCTATCAAACAACTGCAATTTAAGCATTACTAGAACCTTCTACTTCGCAAATTTTTACTCTCGCGCCAGGTATGGTATAATATTATGGGGTGGCAGCATAGAAATCCAAAGAATCTTTAAAATTCAGAAGCGAGCAATCCGCACCATGAACAAATTGGGATACTTCGAATCTTGTAGGAATCATTTCAAAAAATTGGGATTGTTAACTATAGCCGCATTGTATATTTATGAATGTGTAAAATTTGTCTTTAAAAATAGAAGTTACTTTGAAAAACATAAGCCATCAGGAGTATATACTACAAGACAAATAAACAACTATAATGTACCTGCTCATCACCTTTCCAAAACAAAACAAGGTGCACTCTACTCCACTATTCGCTTCTATAACCACCTACCAGAAATAAGGAAAAAAGTAGAAAATTTTAATGAAATCAAGAAATCATTAATAGACACACTCATAAATCTGGAGCCATACGAACCTGGCGATTATATTAATCATACCTTTTAGCTAATTTTAAATGTGTTTTACTCGTCTTATTTTATCTATGAAAATCTCAATTTATACCTTTGTACGCTTCTTCTACAGAAGATTTTCTCTATGTTCTTTCATGTGACTGGCTTGTAATGTTCCTCTTTTTACATAGTGCAATAAATTTATTATTATTATTATTATTTATTCAATATGAAATGGGTTATGCGTTTTCAATAGACAATTTTACTTAATTTTGAAGTGACCGTGGATTGGTCCGTGCGAGACGAAAACTAACCCAACTTTTCTCAATTATTTTATTGTGGCTTAAAAATTTTTTCCTTAATTTTAAAAAAAAGGGTTTTTTCAATGGACAATTTTTCTTGATTTTGTATAAAAAGGTTGATTTAAATAGATCGGATCTCTGACTTGTGCTCCTGCTTAATATTTATACTTTAATGGTTAATTCTGTTTACATAAATGCCATCATTTCCATTGTTCGTTACTTGGTAATTGTTGATTGGAGCTGCATAAATCCACTATACTTGCTACATGTCTTTTTTTAACAATTAATGAACATGTACCCGGAATTTCAAGGTTATAACTTTGAAGTGGCAGGTTCTAATAGCCCGACGTGTTCACCCCTTTCAAGGAAATAAGACCTATTGTAATTTTTAGGTTATAACTTTGAAGTGGTGAGTCATGGGCATGCGACGTGGGTGCCACTTTCCAGTGGTATCATAAGCACTGCATCAAACGTAGTAATTTTTTTCAACTAACCAAGATTGTTAAAACAATGTTTGGGGGATTTAAGTACATAATTTCAGAGGCGAGTTATTTCCAAAATTATTCTCTTAAATTACGTGTATTCACACCAAATTCAATATATACTTACTTACGCGTTTGTATGTTATATATTTTTATAGTTGATCGAGTGTTAGAAATGAATCAGGCAAAATGGAAGAATGAGGAACATTTATCACAAAAATATGTTGCTGAACAGAGATAGAGCTACATATTATTTACACAAACGCAGTCAGTTGTTTAACGTGTCTAGTGTCGGTCACTACATATCCAAGTTTTTGCCAGGTGACCACAACGTGGTTGGAATGTGGTTATCTGAGATCCAGGAACGTAGATCGGAACCAGCAGCCACCAAAAAAGTGTTCCCTATTGTAACGAACCTAGGCCGGACCTGTCGCCTCGCGCGTTGCCGTCGACAGCGATGAGGTCATCCCCGGAGATGTTCGAGAACAGTCCAGTCGCTCTGCCGTGGAGAGCAACGGTCGATATTGGAAACAATTGGAACATGCCGGTCGCCAACTACCCGAATTCGAAACATCGAGAATGCTGTATCGGAGATAAATAGGTAGCCCTCAAGATGGCACAGACAGTCTGAACGAGCCCATACGATCGAGCTATACAGTGGAGTAGTAATATAAATTAAGTTGTAGATTAAGTGTGAAATAAATTAGTAGAACCAAGTTAAGTTTATTTACGTTACACTATTTTGGTAGCCGCCACGTGATAGAACCGTGTATATTACGTGGCAGTGGTTGTGGTCAAACACTTCAAAGTTTTCCAGAATCGTGGCCGCTACGTTCCGTCCACTTGAAATGCTACTTGGGAAAGCAATTATTTTTTACTTTTTAGCGCATTTGAATAGAAACTTGCCTTCAAAAAGGTTTTTTTTAATTATATTTTTGATGAATACTGTCAGATATATATATTGAAAATAAATTTTTTTTCAGCAAGACTACTACAGAAAAAGTGGAAGAACGTCCGAGATTGCTACACGAGAGAACTACTGAGAAGCAGAAAAATGAAATCGGCGTAGTAGTCCCCAGAAAAAACGCCTACTTGTACTTCAAGCACTGACTTTCCTGAGAGACGTGGTCAGACCTAGCAGAAGAAAAGATCTAGCGAAATCACTAGAAGACGACTCGCCCACTACGGTCGTGAAAAAAGAACCGCACAGCACGTCGATTTCATACGAAAGCCCTTACCACGAAACGTCGAATCACAGTAGCAGAGACCCGCTCGAAGCGCTCATCGTCAAAGAACCTGAAATCCATCCCGAAGACTGCGACCGCTTGTTCCTACTGTCTCTAGTGAAACCTTTGAAGACGATACCGGAAGATAAACGGTTCGATGTCAAAATGGAGATGATGCAAGTTATCCAGAACGCACAGCAGTCTCTCCGAAACAATGTCATGATGATGAAATTCGAGGGAGAAACGTCTGTGAATTTTGATGATGATAAGAGTTTGGACTCCATCAGGGAACCACCCACGCCGGTTCTCTCCGAGAATAATGATAGTAACGATATTGAAAATATGTGATTTAGATATTTTTTTAAATACTCTATAATGTATAGGTCCTAAAAATGTTTTTGTTTCAAGTAAATGTGTAAGCTAGGCTATTGGTGAATCTTTGTGAAATAAATTATTTTCGGTATTTTCGTGACAATTGGGAAATTAATATGGGATTCTTCTAGTTTCGGGAAAAAACTAAATACAATAATAATAATAATAAATCTTTATTTACCAAGAACACTTAAAGTAGGTTTCGTCAAATACAGTTAATACAAACTGACACGTTCATGTATAAATGAGTATGTTTGCTTTTTCATATAATATTGCATATATACTTGTTAAGATAGAGAGTAGATTAAAGCTATGGATATACACTTGGATCGAATAAGTGGTGTGAAGTATCTTGATTAACTGCCAATCATTTGTTATTTGTTATCTAATCCTAGGTTGGAAATGACAGTACCCTTAGTAGCTAATTTATTGCATGAATTCTGCAAGATTATAAAAACATTTTTCTACTAAGTATTTTTTTAATGCTTTTCTGAATGCTTGATATGATTTTAAACTCTTTATATTTTCCGGGAGTTTATTGAAACCTTCGGGACCTGCATAGTTTGGTGATTTTTTAAAGTTACTGAGGTTGCATTTAGTGAGATGTAGCTTTTCAGAATTTCTAGTTTTATAATTATGCACGTTGCTATTCTTAAGGAAGTTATTTTCATTTGTGTACATATAACATGATATTTTGAATAGGTAGATGCTTGTTAGGGACAGTCTTTTGTTTTTTTTCAGGACTGTTCTGCATGAATCTCTGTAGCCCATGTTGAAAATTATTCTTATTATTCTTTTTTGCATAGTGAAGACTCTAGAAACATCCGTTGATTGGCCCCAAACGACTATGTTGTAACTCATTACCGAGTATGCTAAGGAGTAGTAAGCTGTTATTAGATTTTTCATATCTATTTCCTTCTTCAGGTTCAAGATCGCGAAGGTTGCTTTTGCAAGTTTGGAACATATATTGTCTATTTCCAGTGTGAAGTGTAGTTTGCTGTCTATGACAGTTCCCAGAAATTTTGTGCTGCCTTTAAATTCTATACTGTTTATTGTGGGGGTTATGTCGCTGTTCATATTGGAAAAATAAACACATACCGATTTTGATTTATTTACCATGAGTGAATTTTGTTGACACCAGGATTCAAATTGTTTTGTGATTTTTTTCCATTTTTAGATCTTATTCTCTTATGGTTGATGCCTCGATTATCACAGAAGTGTCATCAGCGTACATAAAAATCTGCCCTTCTGTAATATAATCTGGAAGGTCGTTCACAAAAATTAAGAATAGAAGTGGCCCCAATACAGAGCCTTGAGGCACACCAATATCGACACATTTTTCGGTTGACAAAACCTCTTTGATAGACACACTAATTTTTCTGTTGGATATATATGATTCTATCCACTTCAGTAGGTTCCCCCTGATCCCTAGTGTTGATAGTTTGTTGAGAAGATACTGATGATTTACGCAGTCAAAGTCACACAATAAATATTAAAGTTGAAAAATAAGGCAGGTCCAATAAGGAACTTGAATGTAAGATGTCTAAAAACCCTGGTTGCTTCCTCAAAGTTTGGGATCGACTTGGCGACACTTGGCCTACTTGATAATAGAGATTAGTATCGTTTCAGATAACACCAATTCCGTTTCAGTTTTAATTCAGTAAAATGTATACATTCAAGAGCCTGTAACTCTCAGATAGCAGAGTGCGTTAGTCCGCCACTGTCCAGAAAGAATGGTGGTCGTGGCATGTCCATACATATAAGGGGCGCGCCAACTATGTGGCGAATGTAGGCAAAATCCACGGGCGGCAAAATCTAAGGGCGGCAATTCGGCTATAATTCATGTTTAATGTGTGATTCTCCTTCGGTACTCTTTTGCTATTAGCGATAGCAGCTAGCTTAGAAAGTCCGAGTATCACAGGTGGCTTAGCGGTAACGGTAAGTATAAAAAACTAAGAGAGTAAATATAGAGAAATGTTTTAATTGTTTTTATTGCTTTTTTTTTTCGAGACAGGCTTGAAAGTCGTCTGTCAGAAGCCGCCAAAAATGAAAATTAATATAAATATGTCTGGATTTTGTAAAATGGGACATTCTAGTTAAAGATATATTAACTTTATTCAGAATTAGGAAAATACAAAAGCAAAGTTTTAAATATAAAATAATATCAAGATGAAAATCTTGATTGAAGCCCGGGACTCGAAGTGATGACGCATTTGCTGTTTCAGTTGGAGGAAAACCTAAAACACCATCAGAAATCAGATCATCAACTTTCTCATTGAAAAGGACGACACATGCTCCCTGGGAGCTGAGAGAATCAATCTTGGAAAATACACGGCAGTCATCGAAGAGGTGCCAACAATTAGAATAAGGGTGTTTGCAATATGCAGTATAGTGTCCATTGGAAATGCTGCCGCTATGATTAGATATGGCGTAGATATTGTAAAGCGTATTCATTCCATCCTGAGCAGAATATTGGTTCAAATTCAAATTTTGTATGGGAAAATTAATCACATTGTCCAATTTACTGCCATCAGTCGAAGAAACACGTTTTAAATGTATAACTAAAATTTTTGGAAATGTTTGTATACGAATCATCTTTTTGAATTCCCTTTTCATTCCACAAGTTGAACAGTAGGGGCTCGCATCGTTAGTCAAAGTCTCCTCTTCTGTCAACAGTCCAATACATTGTGTTAAATTCACGACTTCGTTTGGCAAGTCTGGAATAGGGATTGAAAGTACCCAGAAAGGTTCAAAAGTAACGGAGCAGTAATTACAAAAAGTACATCTCAATATAGACTTCAGCTGACCGGCAAATGTATCCACAATTTTGGAATTATGAGTAGACAGATATCTTGTCCAAGAAATGGAAGCTTTCTGATTATCATTCGTGATAACAAAATCGTTTGGTGATGGATGAATCTCTGCACTCGCCTTGTTTAAATCTTCATGTAAACCTACCAGAAGGTATCTTAGAAATTCTTCCGAATCTGCTGGGACGTTATGATCGAAGGAAGGAGCAAAATTTCTGAATAGACGGACGAAATGTGAAGTATCCACCATTTTTCGAGAAGAATCAGGACTCAGATATTTTCCATCAAAGATATAAAAGATTTCACTAAATTTCCTTTCATTCTTGATTGTACCGTAAATGAATTACAATTTACTGACTGTATATAACAGTATTCCACATTTTTTGCCTGATAGACTCTTTTATATCCAGTTCAAGAATCAAGTCATGTTCACAGTGTAGAAACTGATATTGTTTGGAAAACGGGATATCTTGATAACATAATCCGAATCATAACTCATCAGTGGATGTGATGGAGGAATTGTACCCATAACAGAAGAAGCATTGCCCCTTTGAATTGCTATACTAATTCTTTGAATCAAAAATGACGTTGAACGTTTATCTTTTGTAGCGTGGCCCACTCTCCTTCCAATTTCATGAATAAAAGACAGAGATTCAGGGCCAAAGACACCAAAAGTTTCGACAGCTATTAGTGTAACTAAAACTAAATACAGTATTTTTTTTTTATTGGTGCCCCTTTTTACCCATTTAAAGCACGCCTCAGCGTGTTTAAATCGAACTTTAAAAAACGCGCGTTTTTTAAAGGTAACCATGACAACATCAACAACTCGAGAAACGTGAAGTTAAATGACAAATTTTTGATTATTGATCTGACAGGAGTACCTTGTAACGTCAAATAATATATTACTCACAATTCGTTCATTTATATGTGCTCCTCCATCCATTTGATGAACTTTTCATATTCTTTTTTATATATATCACTGGATTTTCGCGGTATTAACCGCGATTCTGCCTCACTATTCAAAAAATCGATATTAGAATCATTCATTTTTGAGCTCTGGTGACAACAAATATTGATCTTTGGTAACAAATTGCAAATGAATGTTTTTCTCATTTCCATGACAACGAAAGGTATACTGATGTCCCATCACGAATTCAACCTTCTTGCATTATTAGTTCTTATTTCTATTTTTTGTAGTAATAATACCAGTATATATGATTTCAAAGTGCACCAATAAAAAAAAATAACGTAAAGTATTCGTGGATAACTGGTCTTAAAAACACTCCGGCTGCGCCGTCGTGCTCGAAAAATCGCGCGTGTTTTAAAGCCCTTTTTATCCACTTATACTTTAATATACTATTTTACTATTCTATGCTTAATTCCAATTAAAATTTCTGAAACATGTTCTATATCAAAACTAGTAGTTTTCAGATATTTGACATTTAAAAATGTTTTCCCATAAAAGGCAATTAACAATATGGCTAATAATTTTACCTTGCAACTACCAACTACTAATTGTAAAGTATTTTTAGGTAATTTTTTTTCAAGGTTATACCTACTAATACATATTTATTTTCAACAAATGTTGTACAGGGTATTCAAAAAATATAATCCAATTTATTGGTAAAGACAGATGTAAAACAAATTTTTTTTCAAATAGATCACCATGTAACATATCCTATATTAAAACTATCTGTTTTCGAGATATTTAACGTTTACATTTTAAAGGGAAAAAAAGAAAACGATTGTCAGGTCAAGAGAAGGAAAAATTAGCTGATTCTTTGAAGAAATATTTGAAACCGTCAGAAATAAGTGTTCTTCCTGAACTTGAAAATACCGACGATGCTCGCCCTAGTTGTTCCTCAGCCCCAAGTTCCTCATTTGTTTCTGATTGTAATAATATACATAGTACCCAGGAACATCATACTAAAAACGTTCCAGCAGCGGCAACATTACTATTTTCTAACTCCACCGTAATATCTGATGACCCTGTAGAGTGGCCCCAAATAATTACATCCGCAGATGCAAGATTTTTAACGGAAAAAGGACCCCATCAAATTACGAATTGGATCTATCCAGTAAACTCACAAGGCCGAAAGTTTTCTGCCAGATGTTTTTATCGTAACATCACCAATGGAGAGAAAGTTAAAAGGGGGTGGCTGATTTACTCAACAACAAGAGATGCGGTTTACTGTTTCTGTTGCAAACTTGTCTAATAAGGAAGATGGTTGTTGGA
Organism: Gonioctena quinquepunctata; assembly: GCA_018342105.1. NCBI lineage: Eukaryota > Metazoa > Arthropoda > Insecta > Coleoptera > Chrysomelidae > Gonioctena > Gonioctena quinquepunctata. The sequence continues at coordinate 459,388 of JAFIRS010000181.1, forward strand.
AACATTTGTCATAGTGCTAAACAGACACGAAAAGTGACTCCCATGAAAAAAATATCGGATCTTGGTCAAACTTATCAAATATGTTATCTAAGGAGTTACTATGAATGAAAGTCATTACGTCATTGCATGTAGCAAAAAATCCTGGTATCGTGTCATTGAAAGAATAATTTCAGAAATGCAGTTTTTATGTCGTCAATGTTCAGCTTTACCTGGTAGATCTAACAAATCATATGAAAATAATAACGGAAACTTCTTAAAATTAATAGAAACGTTCACCAAATTTGATTCTGTAATGGAGCAATATGTTCGACGCACACCTAAAAATCAAAGCAGCGGCAGCGGTAGCGGTATGACAAACTATTTAGGCGATAAAATTCAAAATGAATTGATAAATTTAATCGGCTCAAAAGTAAGAACTACTATTTTAGATCTAGTAAGAAAACATAAATATTACTCTATAATCCTCGAGTAAACGAGTCTATTCCCCATAAGACAACGGTGACACTAATAGAGATAGATGAAATATCATTTGTGAGTCATAGTGACGTATATGGACATGTCATGGCCACCATTCTCTCTGGACAGTGGCGGACTAACGCACTCTGCTATCGGAGAGTTACAGGCTCTTGAATGTATATTGGACCACTCTGTATGACAGACCACACAGGGTATATTTATTTCCTCAGCTTTCTTTTTGAGGCGAACCGATCGCGGGTTCTAATTTTAGCTTTGTTATTGGTTGAAAAGAGACATCTGTCAATGTTCACCAATAGCAAAGCTAGAATTAGAAGCCCCCAAACATTGCAAAAGAAAGCACCGTGTTGTTGTTTTTCGTATTTTGTACCATTTAAATTTGAGGTTAACTGAATTTTCTTTTCGAAGATTTTGACAGACGGAGAATAAATTGCAGAAAATATGAAATTCAATGCATACAATATGATAAACTATGAAAATATCGTTTTTAGTCAATTCATCAAGATTTGTACTTGCTTTTGGTACTGAATACAGGTGAATATTCGAATCTGCGGCTTTATGATGGCTACAAAAAGTATCCTAACACCTGAAAATAAACAATTCCTCACGCATTAATAAACTGATGAAGAACAAACTCAGGAACAAGCAAGCAAGATTTTAAATCAAAGTGATGGAAAACGCAAAAATAACACCAAAAATAATTCCATATAAGATGCTGGAGATGTCAACAGTAAGTTTTGACAGTAAGCGAGGATTTAAACAAACATTTTTGGACATCGCCATCTAGAGCTCGTCCATTATTGAAACGACAGTTTGGTAGGTAGAGAGGGGGAAAACACGATTTGCTGTGCTACACCGAATCTTCACCAGTGTCTTGGCATGCAGCGTTTCAAAGGTTAGGTTTGTTTGATTAATAAATAGGTAGTGTAGTTATTTATTCAAATTTTCTTATACAAATATATCTATATCCCTCTGGCAGATTTGTCGAAAAATATTTTTTCCGTTCAGAAGTTATAGGAGTGTAAGTTATCTACTTCTCTTGTATCGCATATACCAAATAATTTGGTACGCCTATGGAATTTCTATTACTAGCCATAGTTCGGGCATCCTTGAGAAGAATTGGTTGGTAGGTAGGGAAAGGCCAAAGTGGTCGTTTCAATACTGGACGAGCCCTATCACAGACTGCCACACAGAGAAGCTCTGTTGAAGTAAGGTGGTGACCCCCCGAAAATCTAAATATCGAATCAGTTCAAGCACCAGGGCTTTTAGACATCTTACTTGAATGCCTAGAAGTCTCTGCTATGCTGTTGTTCTCACTCGCACAATATTTCTACTTGATTTATGTATTTTATGACGGCGTTCCCCAATGATTATACACAATGAAAGGATGGCTTACTTCCTATCTTCGTACATTGGCCAAATTTCAGCTGCACATGCGCGGATTTGCATTTGACGCACCAGGGAACCTGGTTGGTTCATCCGCCATAAGTGCCCATGTATTTTTCTACTTTTTCACAGCGGTTAGTAACATTTTTCCGTCGTTTTTTTAGTGTTTATATTTGCTGAATCATTTGACTTTCGTTTCAACGGATTTCTAGTACCATACCCAGACAGCACTGGATATTCCATGAATATTCATAGAATATTATTTTTGGGATATTGGAATATTCTTAAATGTGCCAGGGATATACAAATATTTTCTGGAATATTCCTAGAATGTGCTGGTGGGGAATTTTTTTAGATATTCCTTGAATATTCCATGAGGAATATTCCCGGATTATCCAGAATATTCCATTAATGAATACTCCTGGAATATCATCTGGGAATATTCCTTGTATATCCAGAATATACCTACAATATTCCAGAAAGGATAATCCTAGAATATTCCATGAACATTCTATGAATATTCAGAGTAATTCTAGAATATGATAGTAATATTTCCTAAATATCCTGAAGGGTTTTCAGAACAAAACAACCATTCCCTGAAATTTCATAAATTAAGAAAAATACAACTGTTTCCCCACATGAGTATCCTCAAATATAAAATCTTGAATGGCACTTTTACATCAATAATATGAACTTCTATAATATGCCTGACAATTCAAGCAATGTTTTGCTTACATTCGCCAAGAAACTTCATTTCAAAAATTATGTAGTAGTGCAATACGTAATTGTTTTCCTCAGATTATTTGTGGGTTGGAATTGCAGGTTCCACTCAGAATAAAAAATATTTGATTTCCTTAGACTGCGCACCCCTTCCCTACAATGAAATAAAACAACATGAATTTGAACAGGTCTATTTCTATATAGTTATAATAATAATATCACATATTTTATTAACCCCCGTTTCTTCTGCCACTACAGGGATATCTCTGAAAAACAAGAATTGCAAGATCGAACTACTGCTATCTGAATCAGAAAAACTTTATCCATTCTATCACTAATAGTTTCAACTTGATTACTTAACAGTCCTTTTGCATGCTGTGACGGAGTTTGTATGAAAACTGTATTAAGAATATTTTCAGTTTCCTGGTGTACTTCCTTATACCAAGCACTGCTTCTTTTTCTTTTAGGCATTTTGTACAGATAGCAAATTTCTTCTTAATTCGGGTATGTAGAGGACATCGGAAAGTATTTTGGGTTTCCATTCCCCGTCAACTAAAGCATTGACTGAAATGTCACCGATGCCAACTGGTGTGATAACTTTATTGTCGGCTACCTGAACAACAATATTATCTTGAACGGGTTTTAAGGACTGAAACCATTCTTGTCGATAGCAAATATGAGCACTTGCACCTGAATCAGCTAACCAAGCATCATCTCGCTACTTCGTGTTTGCTATTAGTTTGAAAGATCATCATGATTGCAGATCAGTGCTTCACCATCGTTTTTCTGACAGAAATTCTCGAGTTACCATTTTTCTTTCTTTCTGGACATTCTGCCACCAATGACCAGTAAGCTTGCATACACCACATTTTGTTCTTCGTTTCAAATCTTGTATTTTCTGGTTTTTTGTTGCGCTTCTTCTATTATCAGATTTTATACTTAGAGACTGGGTCTGGAGCGCTAATGATTCCTCATTCTCATGTCTCTTTGATTGTTTCTGCTCTTCTTTCAATAATCGAGCTATCAGTTCAGTAAAAGTTTGCTTCGTGTAATCAACCGAATCCCATGCAGTAACAAACATGTCATATTGGGAAGGGAGACTATTGATTATTTTCGATATCTTGGCCACATCCGATATATTTTCACCCATGTCTTCTAACTGCTTTACTAGTGACTCAACTTCCGAAATGAATCTTTGCACCTTTCTTCATTTTGAGGTCATAAAAATTCTGGTATATGATATGTTTGGAAACTTCTGTTTTCTGTTCGTGAATGGTGATCAATTTTATCCACATATCTGCGGCAGTGTGACAATTTACTAATGGGGTAAGATATTCTTCACAAATGGTATTGAGAAAAATGACCATTGCTTGGCTATTCCTCTTTTCCCAAATCTTGACTTCTGCGACATTCGTCCGAGTAACTTCAGGTTTACTATCGATGCCTATCACTATGTCCATCAATTCACAGGCTCTCAATGCAATAGAAATGCTGAATTTCCACAGTTGATAGTTGCTTTCGTTAAATTGAACTAACTTAGCTGTATCCAATTTTTCATTCATCATTACAAAGTTCGTTTTTCTTGTCAAACTTGTCAGGAATGTGTCAGGTTTCCAGCAAAAAAGCTTTTGGTGAAATTATGCAAATTTCTTGATTTTCCTCAGCGAATCCAGTTTCAGTAACCTGGGCCCATAACCTTTTGAATATCAGTATTCAAATCAGTAGCAGAGAAAATGTAGAAAATCAAAGAAATTGATAAATTATTTTTCACACTCAAAATCAACACTTTATTTATATCTAAATCATAACAACCAAATTATTCAAAACAATAAATCTCAATGAAATGTTCAATTCAACAATATATATATATATGACACTATGATCTTACCAAAGTTATTACTCTCATCGCTTTGTCAATAAGGACTATTTCTTGGACAAGAAAGCACAGTTTTGATTGATTGAGTAATAATTTCATCAGTATCCATATTTTATAGACATTTACTCTGATTTATATTCTATAATTTTTATCTAAGTTTATCTTTATTTTATTATACTATTTTATATGCTATCCATGAGATTTTACATCGTCGACAATAAAGCACTTTTTGACTTTGACTTCTGGAATATTTACAAGAGAAAAAAATATATGTGTGTGGTACCATGAATTCGAATAGAATGTACCTAAGTTCATGCCCGATAAACAAATGAAACGAGGACAATTTGAATTTTCTGTAAGTAACAAAGGGTTACTCCTAATCAAATGGAAGGATAAGAGAAGCGTGCATTTACTTTCCATTTTCCATAAACATGATGATGTGGACACTGTGAAAAGGAAAAACAAAGATGGCTCATATGAGGATGTGCCATGCCCTCGATTGCTTATCGATTATAATAAATTTATGAATAGTGTCGACAAATTCGATCAGAATAAATCTACATACGAAATCGATTGAAAAAGCCACAAATGGTGGCATCATATATTTTTTCATTCTGTTGATTCTGCAGTAGTCAATGCTTTTGTTCTTCATAAGAAACTAAGCCTTCCTAATATAACTATGAAGGAGTTCCAACTTGAAATTATACACTCATTGTCCACTCAGCCCAAGGAAATGGAGAAATGAACTAGTCTTCCAGTTGCTATAAAAAAACACAAACCATTTGTTCCAAGGGAAGTTAGACTCAATGATACAGGCCATAGACCACGGTACACACTCGAAGACGTTGTGCTTTGTGTAGTTCACAAACCAAGCAATTACGTACAACTGGATGTGCTCTATCCCTAATGTGCCACAAAGACAAGCAGTGCTTCGAGACGTACCATACGGAATGATGATATGAAGTTCGCGCAAGTACAAAGTGTGTACCCCCTGTTTTTTTTTTTGTAAAAATGTTGAAAAAAAAAGAATATATTGTTTCGTTTATATTTTTGTATTTTCAGCCTATTTCAAGAAATAAAATGAATAAATAGTATTTTTTAGTTCTTGACCACATAGATGCAGTTTTATGTTTTCAGAGTTGCCCCTGAAAGAGTTAAAGACAAAAACTCAGTCAATTAAAACGTTGTCGATCTATAATAATCTCAACTAAAGGTTTAAATACGTATCGCCAGTACCCTGCCGCATAAACAAATGTTATAAACGTGCAACCCCATTTTTTGTTTGTTGCTTTGCCGAACTCCTCAGACCCTTTTTAACATTTCCCAGAAAATCACTCTAAAATTCCATATATTCCTATAATAATAATTATATTCCTGTAAAGTGGCTATTTATCACCATTTTTGAAATTACCTAAAAAAATAGAGATGGTCCCATTATTTATCACTAAACCTTTTTTCCCCATTTTAGAAATTGCTCCAACCTCGGCAATTTATAATTTCTCAAGTAAAGAGCCTTATTAATTCACCCATCAGGTACGATTTCTAACCTAACAATTTGACTCGGCTGCTCGCTCCTGCCAAACTTGATACTGTAACATTTTTTTGTACACAATCACAATAAAAACAAACGACAAACACTTGCAGTCCATCCGCCGTGAACACGTAATTTTATTGATGACCGTAACAACAACGCATTCTAGAACTAGATGGGTGCTGGAACTAAGCATCGACTTTGACATAGACCTTGGGTCTCTGAAAAACTTTGATACCTCCGTCTATTCGTTTCAACTCCTCTTCGATTTCCATCTTTCTCTTCTTCACTCTGAGGGTGTCGCTCCTCACGGGCATCGAGTTCAGTTCCTGGATCCGATCCGCATAACCTGAAAATATATTATTCATATCGGGAACATTTACTCGTGAATTTCAAGCAACGTGACCCGAAAAGTGGGCAAAAATCATACTAATGTGCTACAAAATATGCCAAATAAATTTCTCGAAATATTTTTATACTCTGCTCATTCAACCCACGATGTTAACACGATTATGTGGATGATTTTTTTTCTAGCATAAGACACCATTGCAAAATCCTAACAAAGATTATACAATCAATACCTACTTCTTGTTGAGAATGCCATTCACGACGACCCAGGTTATGTTTGGAATTTCTTCAAGGCAAAAAAAATTATACTATTCTTCCCAACTCTATGTTTCTGGATAACAGAACTGGTGAGACAGGAGAATCTATAGCTAATCTCTTTGCTGATCATTTTGCCAACACAATTGGATCTTGAAAACCTATCGCTAAATATTGGGGATCAATTGGACATTCCCCCAATGACCTTTTCTATTGGAGAAGTTTTCAAGGGTATCTGTGAACTTAAGGACAAGTTGAGCCATGGTCCTGACGGTATTCAGGTGTATCTTTACTTTATGCTTACCAATACAACTCTTATTAACTTGTCCTTGTGCACAGAGCAATTTCCTGAAATTTGGAAAAGCTATGTGGCGCCAATTTACAACAATGGCGTGAAAGAAAATATTCAAAATTATAGACCAAATTTATTGTTGCTCAATGTAAATACATTGAATAATGATAAAATTAAATTCAGGAACTTCTATGTTTGGTGGAAATAGGAGTAAAATCCAATCAATTAGAATCTCTGCATCTTGAGGGTTATGAAATGACTAGTTTTTACTGTAGACTATGCAATGTGGAGGGGTTAGTATATGGGCATGAAACAATTTTCAAATGAAACCAATTGATTTATCATAATATTGCATTCAGCAACACTTTGAAATTTGTGCTGCATCTTCAAAACAAAACAAGATATGAATATTGTCTTAAATTGTTATAGATCCCCATGTGGTGATGTTGATTGTTTTTAAATAAGATTTCAGAGGTCCTTGACTTTTTATATAGGCCCCATATTCATTTTATTCTTAGTGGAGATTTCAGACAGGTATAAAAATAATAATTTTAATTTGTTGTGTACTGTTCTATCTTCTGTTGATTTTAAACCGGTAGCTTTCAACTATTTTTATGAAATTTTCCTCTACCACGTTAACGTAAATTTTCCCCAAAAAAGATTTTACCATAAAAATAATAACAAGAGGTGGGTAGATGATTCGGTAAAACTTTCTAGTATGTACCTGAAAGATTAATTTGTTTTGAAAAATTCATATCCCAATTTTGTCCCAATCTATAAACAGGCAAAAAGAAATCATCATATCTTAATGAGTGAAAAAAAGAAACAGTATTATCAGAATAGGATATTTGACTCTCATAGGAACCGCTCCTTGTGGAATGTTGTATCTGAATTAACAAATAAAAATGAAGTAAACAACGATATAAATATTAAAATTAATAACAAGATCATCGAAGATCCGAAAACTATAGCTCATAAGCTGAATGACTTTTTCATTCAAGCTCCCATTGATCTAGTGGAAAAGATACCATCTAAGGATGATATTCGTATTAATACGAATAATTTCAATCCCTACACAATGTATTTGCATCCTTTCACATAAAATGAATTATTCTTACTGTTAAATAATAAATTGAAAAATAAAAAGTCGTCTGGCCCATATGAAATACCAAATTTTATATAAATATATAAATAATATAAATAAAAAAGTTATCTTCGTGATAATAGTACCATTGACACACCTTATAATATGCCATTCTTCACAGGTGTTTTCCCACAACCACTAAAAACTGGTAAAATCACTCCCATTTTCAAGAAAGGTGAAGCAACCTTAATGCAAAACTATCATCCTGTTACAGTCCCATGTGGACTCTCAAAAATATTTGAATATGCTTTCTTAGATCGCCTCCAATCGTTTTTAAATAAACATCCTGTTTTAAGTCATATGCAACATGGATTTCGCTCTGAAAAATCCACCAGTACAGCTATGTTTTCATTACTTAATAAAACTATAGAATATGTTGAAGCAGGTGAATGTCCAGCAGTCATTCTTTGCGATTTAAGCAGAGCGTTTGACTGTGTCAACCATCACACACTTATATCAAAATTAGAAAAATATGGCATTAGAGGTACTTCCTTAAGTTGGTTGGTGACATTTCTCGATAATCGAAAACAGTTTGTATCTATACAAGTAAATAGGGCAAATGAAATTTGCAATATTAAATCAGAAACCTCGTATATAAGTATGGGAGTCCCACAAGGCTAAATACTGGGTCCCATTCTGTTTATCCTCTATGTTAATAGTATAGATTCTGTAATTACGGGAGGTCATTATAGTGCATATGCAGATGATTTTTCATTGGTAATCTCAGCACCGGATACCAGAACCTTGGAAAATAAATGTACCATCACAATAAAACAGGTATCAAATTTTTCATCAAACCCGACCTATTCTTCAACACTGACAAGACGGAGGTTATTCGTATACACAATGTTCAAAACAAAACAGAGGAAATTTGTTTCACTGTCAATAACATGGCGATAACAAATACTAATGAAAGTGTCAGATTCCTAGGTATTTTTATTGATGAGTTTCTCAACTGGAAAGCTCACTGTCAGCAGTTAACATCAAAACTCAACTCTCTGAAGTTTCTTTTCATTAATCTACGATCAGTTTTAACTAAAAGTCAGTTGATCAAAATCTACTTTGCTCAAGTGGAATCCAGATTGAGATATGGTATCTGTTTCTGGGGTGGTTCAACCCAAACTCAAAATGTACTTATTGCACAAAAGCGAATATTACGATGCATTGCAAATATTTCATCTAGAGAAACTTGCAGAGAACTATTCAAAGAATATAAAATTTTAACATTAACATCTATTTATATATTTGAACTATGTATTCAAAAACAGATCATGCTTTACAATGAATGAGAATTTCCATCACTATGATACGAGAATCAAACAGCACTTTCATTTGCCGTTAGCAAAAGCGAGAGTAACTTTATATGCACCAGAGTACATTGGTCCAAGAATATTCAACAAACTACCGGAATACCTAAAGGATATAGAACAGCTGTCTGTGTTCAAAGAAGCAATGAAAGACCATTTATTGGAAAAATGTTGCTATACACTGACAGAATATTTTAACTGATTTTAAACTGTACTGATAAAACATTTTAACAGATTTTAATTGTCTTGAAATCTTTGATCTCTATTTTTCCTTACTTCTAATTCTATTCTTTTTATTCTAATGTATTGACAATTCCCCATACAATGTAATTTGTCCAAGTGGAAATAAAGTATTATTATTATAAGCATGCTCTGTCATTATTAAACTTCTGGAAATGTTATTAACACCCATACTTACTTGGCATTGTAAGGATCTAGTTATTGATCAGCAACATGGTTTCTCCGCCGTAAAATCTACACTCACCAACCTGCTAGTGTATCAAAATGAAATAATCAAAAGTTTTAAATCTGGACTGCAAATTGATGCAATCTATTCAGATTTTAGCATAGCTATTGATCGTGTTAATCATAATATACTAGTACAGAAGTTGGTCCTGTTTGGTTTTTCTAACAGACATCAAATAGTAAAAATTAAAAAAATTTAACCTGCACGAATCTTGGTTCCTTCTGGTGTACTGCAGGGCTCCCATCTAGGACCCCTGCTGTTTACCTTATTTATAAAAGATGTTGCTAATTCATTTAATTTCTGTAAATACTCATTAACTGCCGATGACCTGAAGTTATATTTGCCTATTGAAACCATTGAAGATTGTTATAAGTTACAGGAAGATATTGACTCTCTATATGTATGGTCTGAAAACAATGGTATGTCACTGAATCAAGGTAAATGCTTCTGCATAACATTTGCTAGAATTAATAAAAAATTCCTCTTTCACAGGACTCAAGGAAACAAAGGACTTGGGTGTAATCTTCGATGAAAACCTGTCATTCACTGCCCACATAAACACCACTATCAATAGAGCTCTTGAACTTCTTGGCTTTGTTCTCCAAAATTGAAAACATCTATCAGTCGATGAATGTAGTTCGTCATTTTTTTTTATTAACTTTAAGAATACGGCACTCATCTTGCACTTAAACTTTATAACATACTCAACGTAATTATCCACTGGCTGAAGGACTCCAGTCGATGGCCAATTGATTGTATTGTATTATATACAGTGTTCGTCTAAAGTCCCCTACTAATTTTTGAAACACCTGTTATATCGCAACAAAATTTGAAGGGCTTAAAATAGGAGATAAAAACCTACTTTTCCATGAGAAAATCACAGCTTAAAGTTTTAAAATGGCGGCTGAGCGCCATCTTCAATAATTTTTTTAAATAGAACACCTGTGTATTATTCCATTTTTGAAATCTGCTCATAATTCTCAATACATTTTACTCCTAAATTCAATTGTTTTCGAAATATTAACGTTTGAAAAGTGACATTTTGGTCATTTCAATCCCAACCAAAAACACTAATGTTGCTTTCAATCAAGTTTGCATTGGAAAAAATCGTTGTAGCGGTAACATCTTGTTAACTGTCAAACTCAATTGCTAACCGTCAAATAGTCAGTTGACCGCATAAATCCTTTTATGAAAAGTGTGATCATGGCTCGTAGTTTAGACGATGAATTTGAAGCAGTTTTGATATTTGGAGAAGCTGGAAGAAATTATCATCTAGTAGTCCGTATGTTTAATGATAGATTTCCCGAGAATCCTGTTTTGAGGTCATATTTGCGTAAACTTTTAAATAAGCTCCAAGCAACTGGTACGCTGAAAGATACTCCAAGATCAGGAAGACCGCCTCTTTCAGAAGAAAAAAGGTAGAAATTGTTGAAATGGTAATCAATTCGACTCAGTCGATGTCTGCAGTTGCTGAATCCTGTGGAGTAAGTTCAAAAAGTGTCCAAAGAATCCTAAAAAAATAAAAATTTCATCCCTATAAAATGAAAATCCTGCATACTCTCACGGAGGATGATCCAGACCGGAGGGTTGAATTTTGTGAGTGGTTAACAAGAACAATTGAAGGAGAATGGAGCTGTGATTTTTTCATGAAAAAGTAGGATTGTATCTCCTATTTGAGCCCTCCAAATTTCGATGCGATATACCAGGTGGTTCAAAAATTAATAGGGGGGGAACGGACTTCAGATGAGCACTGTATATAATGGTATTATCAATAAAATACTTAATTGTTATTATTACTAACTTTATGGCAAATTCATGTCATTCTTAATATGGTCCTGTTTCATTAAGCTGTGTTGACACGTTGGTTTGCATCACGGATATTTATTTAAAGAATGAACAGAGTAGAAACACTGTCTAAAGATATATAGTCAGTCAATCTCTGTGGTGAAAGCATTGGAAGCTTTTAAACTGTTCAAAACTAAACTTCTATTTCTTTGTAGAAATTTATTCCATGGGATATCTAATTTTTTGGGCACCAATGGACTAACACCATCTACTGATGGATGCCATCTTGATCCAATGTTAAACACCCATTTGGTTGACTGACTATAGATCTTTAGACAATAATATTGGCATGTTTCATCATTGACACGAATCACAAAACGTAAAATTCGAAAGAATTCCGTAACTTGTTCCACCACAAAGGGGACAGAGCATAGGCAGTCAGCTGTCACAGATTGAAACAAGGGGGATTCGTGCTCAAAGGGGAGGTGAAAAAAAGGGAATTGCGAGAAAGGATGAGAGTGAGGGGAAAATGTGAGCCGGATAGAAAGGAAAGACGGAAGACATAGGGGAGGTGTTACAGATAAAATAGAAGGGGGCAAAGAAAAAGGAAAATTTTGCGAGAGAAAGTGGGAGAACGGAGGATGGAGAAAAGTGCGAGAAAATGGGATGAGACTGAAGGGAAGTAGTGAGTGCTTTGGCAGACAGACCTCTGTGTACCCAAACTACTGATACACGATGAGATGTAAAAATTATAAACAATTGCCAGTGATTCTAGCTGAAAGAACAATCGAAAACAAATTCTCCATACTTTGCCTCAACACTCTCAGAGTCTCTTTCCTCTCCTCTTCGGGCAACAGTACGTGGCCGGGCGGACAACCTTCCTCCTCCTCGATTTCTTTGTCCGTCTTTTTATCCCTTATATATTTCGGGACGACTCCCCTTTGGTATGTCGGGGGAGCTTGGGCAGGCACTTTGGGATTGAGTTGTTTCACCGTTTTTGGTTTGAAACCGGACATGTTGCCTTTGACAAAATCCTTATCTTCGATTTCTGGAAGAACAGAGACGTTAAAAAAAATTATATTTTTTGCGATTTGACAAAAAGTAGGCTACATAAAAAACTCTAATATTGTGATAGAAGCTGCTCGAAAATCAGTGCCTGGTCAAATTTCAAAATCATAGGGAAATTCGAAATGGGTTTTGAAGGTAAAAAACCTGAATCAATTTATTTCATCGGATATTTTATATTTTTTTCCATATTGAAATTTAGTATACAGGGTCCTGCAACAGTGGCGCGGTGTTCCATATCTCTATTTAGGAAACACATAGGAATCTATATTTCTATAATATTACCTTATTGCTAGAACTCGACAAAATAAAAAAAATGTCGATCACACAGGGTGTTCAATTTTTTCTGGACGGATCCCAACTGTGTTTTTTTAAATGGCAACCTATATTTTTTATCGCCATTTCGGTTTCTACATAGAAAATAAAAGATACTTTATGTACATCTTCACCTCGAAAATATTGACGGTTTTCGAGATTTCTAGCATGAAGTTTTTTTTTCCAATATTCGTCACTCAGAATATTTAAAATCATAAAGTTATGCCAAGTCCAATTGAAATTTTTTTTTGGTCAAATATTCTACATTGGTAACTTTCTCAAACGATATATCTGAAATCGACCTGTGATATACAGGGTATGAAAAACAGCTTGCCACATATTGTGAATAAAAATTAGCAGAATCTTCCTTATTTTAAATGGAACACCCTGTATATTATCGATCCATAAGAAGCGCCAACAAAGGCTCTACAAATGTCATCAATATTCCCTATGGTTAAGTTTACTAGTTTTTCTTAAAACAGCAATTTTTTTCGAAAAATGACAAGTCATATTTCTTTGCTATAATCTCAATGAACTACTTTTTTCAACGCAAAATCCATTTGACGACTGATAGAATATACAAAAGATATCTTGTTTCAATTATGTACATTATAAGGTGTCCTATATTCGAAAAATGACAATTATTTCTATTTCATCGCCATAATATCAATGATTTTTTTACTGTGAAATCCATATTTGACGGATGTGATCAAGATTATGTTATGTTTGTAACACATTCATTACCTGTTGCTAGATAAAAAAGTTGTGAATTACACCACAAAATGTACGTTCTTGAATATTTACAATAATTTCAATAATCTCGAAATTTGTGCTATATTCTTTCGGTCTAAAACAACCTTTCAGCGAATAAAATATTTATTGGAAATCAAGTAGTCTGGCTAATGACATATCAAAATATTTGCCTGCAAATAAGTATTGAAATCTTTAGTGAATCGTAAAGTTGAACTTTCGATATAATTTCATCAGAATGTTGTTTTCAAAAAGTGATTTGATTGATATGATTTTTATATTAGGTGAATCAGACAGGAATTGTTTATTGGCAAGTAGAATTTATTCTCAACGATAGAAGGCATCCAGATGAAAGATCTTTCCGAAAGGTCCTGACACGATTTGTTGAAACTGGAAGTATCAATTATTCTAAACATGAGCGCATCAAGCCAGCTACTAATGAAGATAATGAATTGCAAGTTCTTCTTGCTGTTGAAGAAGATCCTTGTAGGAGTCAACGACAAATTGGTGAAATAGTGGATATAAGTGAGAGATCAGTGCAACGAATTTTGAAGAAACATCGCTTTCATCCATACCACGTTCAATTACATCAAGATGCCGATGCCGATTTTGAGAAAAGAGTGAGATTTTGCAATTGGGCAATGGGAAAAATTCGTCGAAACGAATATTTTTTCAATAACATTTTATGGTTGATGAATCGACATTCCATGAAAATGGATTTGTGAATCGACATAATTACCATTATTATTCGACAGAAAATCCCCACTTATTGAGACAGGTGGATTATCAACATAGGTGGTCGATAAATGTCTGGGGAGGCATCATTGGAGAATATGTAATTGGTCCATACTTTTTGAAATGATTTACTAGGTTTGTTAGAAGATAAGATAAGAATTTATTGGTCTTTATGTTACAATATTATGTACACTTGAAAACAAACACACATAATTTGTTTAGACACATCATAAAAAATAGAAAAGGTATACAAATCACATTACATTACAAATATGTAACCTAAAAATATATTAAACACATATTCTTAAAAAACACATTTAAAATTGAAACAATTTCCTTAGTGCCTTTTGCCTTTAATCAACTGGCCAGACTGCATCAAAAACCTCATTTATTGAGTAAAATGCTTGGCACTTTTGGAAGTGTATTATATATTTTGCCATATAATACTTCGGTTTGTTTTTCAGTATTTAGTAATTTTGTTTTTGCTGTTCTAATGACCTCTTTGCTTTTAGTATTGTAATCATGTATAAGTACCCCAGTAGTGTATTTATCTTTATTTATATGTACGTATAAGATAGCTTCAAGTATATATATATATATAGACATGGTACCGTAAGAAGAATATTCCTCTTGACCTTCGCAATAGAATGTGGTTACAACATGATGGCGCTCCCGCTCACTATTTGGCAGAAATGAGAGATCATTTAAATGAAGTATTTTCCAATAAATGGATAGGACGGAATGGGCCTGTCAGGTGGCCCGCTAGATCACCAGATTTAACAAAACTGGATTTTTTCTTATGTGGATACATAAAAAATATGGTTTTTGTTGAGCCACCAACTTCTTCTGAAAATATGCGACTTAGAATAATGAAGGCTTTTCGCAGCATTACACCATTATCAACCTTCATTAAACTTTCCCTTTTGTAGTTTGCCAGTTGACAATTTAAATATCTAGGTAGAACTTAAGCTCTGACTTTAATTCATGAATATACACCATAAGATGATAAAATAAATTATTCGTAATATTCATAATGTTTTTTCATTTAATTGTGTTTGGTTTGATATTGCACGATTTATGTGTAAAATTTAGCATCCAATGAAAAAAATACACCTTGTAATGTACATAATTGAAACAAGATATCTTTTGTATATTCTTATCAGTCGTCAAATGGATTTTGCTTTGAAAAAAGGCGTTCATTGAGATTATAGCAAATAAATATGAATACTTGCCATTTTTCGAAAAAAAGAGCGGTTTTAAGAAAAACTAGTAAACTTAACCATAGGGAATACTTGATGACATTTGTAGAGCCTTTATTGGCGCTTCTTATGGATCGATAATATATAGGTGTTCCATTTAAAATAAAGGAAGATTCTGCAAATTTTTATTTACAATATGTGGCAAGCTGTTTTTCATACCCTGTATATCACAGGTCGATTTCAGATATATCGTTTGAGAGAGTTACCAATGTAAAATATTTGACCAAAAAAGTTAATAATTTCAACTATTCTGAGTGACGAATATTGGAAAAAAAACCTGTCATGCTGGAAATCTCGAAAACCGACAATATTTTCGAAGTGAAGATGTTCATAAAGTATCTTTTATTTTCCATGTAGAAACCGAAATAGCGATAAAAAATATAGGTTGCCATTTAAAAAAACAGTTGGGATCCGCCCAGAAAGAATTGAACACCCTGTGTAAACCGACAATTTTTTTAATTTGTTGAGCTCTGTCTGTTTCCTAAATAGAGATATGGAACACCGCGCCACTGTTGCAGGACCCTGTATAATTAATTATGTCCTGTTTTGGGCAATATTTCAATAATAATCAACAAAGAACTCAGCCAACTTGTTGTCATCAGTAACACGAACATTTTCAAAAAGAAATTATTTGATTTTGACATATCAGTTTCGATTCATTGAAGTATAACAACTCACCCAGGCTCTGAATATCCCCTTCCAGATCATCGCCATGATCTCCCTGTTTGGAAGAAGCTAGCCTCTCCAAACCAACGCTTGGGTATCTGATAACCCCCGTCTCGAAAATTTTGTCGATGTTGTCTGTCCGTTCTGTTTGCGATGAGCGATGCGTGATTTTGTGTTCGGAGCTTTGCAGAATGTCGGCTATTTCGGATTTGCCATCAGGTTTCAGTTTCAAGTTGACCGAAGGGGGTTTCTTCACCGCTTTGGGATTGGCTTTGTTGTCTTGATTGAATCTTTGGCGTAGAGGAGTCGCGTCTCTCTGTTTGAGCAAAGGCTCATTATAATATTTATCAGTTCTAGATGCTCTTGATTTTGGAATGCCCGCCTCGTGAAGAAGACCTTGCAACTGCCTAATGGACTTCACATTTTCCCTGATGAAATTCCTTCGATACGCAGGTTCTGGAATCAGATCATAACTGAATTACAATGAATTTAAATAAGATGACAATATTTACTTGGTTCGGGAAAAACGCCCCGCAAAGTACCAGCATGCATTTTTCAAACTTCTCTTCTGATTTATTTCCCAATTTCTCTCGTGACATCTAAAAAATCATTCACATTTTCTTGGAGAATAGAAAAGCCAATTTGTTTCTCTGTTGTCATGATACACATACATAAACACGCCTGTCACTCATTGGTCTGGTGTCAGTTCATTCGAACTAGCAGCCAAACGGGTGTTTTTTTATTGATATATTTGATGGAATTGTTGAAATAGCATTTTTTCATTGTATTCGAAAAAAATTGAGAGCCAAGCTATTTCACATTCAAAACATAACACAAAAAATTGTAAATGGAATAATAAGAAACGTCAGCTGTCAATAACTGCAATGGAATGCAAAACACCACCTTGCGGTGTGATTCGAAACTAAGTACTGTTCGATCAACATACTGGTAGGTGGCAGCACTGGCATACTATTCGAATAGGCGTTTTCACGAGACGTTACCATATAATTGTAATTATAATATATTGAGTAGAACGCGCTTAGTCTACTGCGCACCCAAATTTCGTGGCACCCTTATGCGATAGGTAAGGAGGACACCAAACAATGAAGAAGTGTATGACTTCATAAGCATATTACATATTACATACAGTATATTATAATTACAATTCTATGGACGTTACGCGCAAGGGCATCCACCATGTTAAAAATGCGGGAAATATAAAAATTTTGGACACTTAACTTGCGGGCTTGTTTTTTTGGCCTGTCTACTACGGATATATCAGTATCGGCTATGATAGCGCATATTCACGGGTTTTACACGTATAAGTGTCCGAATAACATGGCGGAAGTTGAAGCATGCGCACAAAATATTTTACAGAATGAAAGGGCCTATGGCGTTACTGTACTAGAATACCATTTTTAAAGAGATATATTCATGTTATTTTATTCCCAATAGGATTGAAATACTTTCATCAACTACTACTCTAGTATAACCAAGTATTTTCAAATTTCACTACGTCCACCCAGCTGTCTTCATTTTATCTAAAACAATGAAATTCAGTCTATACACTATAGTACACTAGCGCCATTCTGGCTACTTTATTCAATGCTTATTGATGGCCACTTTTTGAGTGAAATAACCACATAACATTGTGTCCCTACTTCTATCCTCCATAGTCAAGTACGAAAATGGATGACACTTCGTTCGTTTTTCGCAGATATATCGATATTTAAAAATAATAAAAAGTAAAAGACTCATTGAATGAATGTGGTTTTTTGTGGAGGAACAACGTTTCTTGACATGATTTTTGGGTAACCTTCCACAGTCGTTTTCTGAATTTGCCTATCAAGAAAATTTTTAAAAAATTCAAAAGACACTTCTCTATATAGTTTTTTGCTTGACGTTTCGGGGACTATATTAGAGGAGATTTAGAAGATTTTGAAACGGGGGCAGATATAGTCCCCGAAACGTCAAGCAAAAAACTATATAGAGAAGTGTCTTTTGAATTTTTAAAAATTTTTTAGGCAAATTCAGAAAACGACTGTGGAAGGTTACCCAAAAATCATTAAAAGACTCATATATTGTATGAGATAAAGAAAGATAAAATGTCAAATAGCTACTGACTAAACAAACGAACAAACCTAATATGTCAGATTTTTTATTCACCAACCCTGTAAATGTATAAATCATTGATCAGCCGAAAAATCTAATATTATCGGTCCTGGGAAATGTGTATCATTGATGTTCAACTAATTGGTTACATTGCCAAGTAGCCAGCGATATGCAAATTGGTGTTTCCTAGTTTGCACCATGTGAGGAAGTTCTCCATTCAGATAACTGCTCGAGGAGAAAGCGATGCTTTGAAATATATAGTTCAGGCTCTGTGCTTTTCAAACCAACGGAAGTGAATATTTAGAAGATTTTACATAGTTTTTGAATACAATTGTATTGTAAATGTTAGAACTGTTTAGATAAAAACGTATAATAAAGTATTTTTCATCGACATTTCCCCAACTGATAAAAATTCTGTTCGTGTGGGCTCTGAATGAAAAATGGAAGACACCATCCGTGTTGGACGAAACTAACTATTGGCAAATAACTGAACTCAGCTTGTTCTGATTCACAAACATGAAATTGTGTTCTATATATATTTTGATTTCCGTGTTTTCATGATATTTCTGAAGTTGAATTACTCTTGATTCCCATCTCGAATACTCAATGATAAACATGGCAAAAAAGTTAACCACTCAGTTCGAAGAAATCTAGTACAATTTTAGCCTAGTGCAGAACCTTTACGGTCACAGTACTGCTTACAGTTTTCTAAGATGGATTCAGTAGTTATAGAAATCTGTAACAAACTGATTGTTTCTCTTCATAGTTTTTCTACTCATTGGTAGAGTGCGCGAGAATTCAATTTTCTTATTATTTCAATCGGCTCTATTTTTCACAAAAACAAGTATTTTTTTTAAGTGTTCTAACTTCCCTAAGTGTTTCCATCAGATTTCCCCACTGTTTATGTTTCCATGGAAACCAAGTAACAAGCAGGTTCAGCTGACAGCTGTACTTGACACAAATATCGACAAAGCCAATGAATCCTTCTGTAAGGGAGAATTACATTCTTCATGTGAGTGTATGTAGTGCGTGAAATGGAAGGCAAGAGACATGAAAGGTACGGGCTTCGAATTACCCCGAAAAGTCCTTGGATGCCGGAAGTGGTACTTGATGGTGACGTTAAATCACCGATGCTCGCCCAGGATGCCAAATCATACCCTCCTATTTTTGCTTCGGATTCATGGACGAAGGGGGTCCTCGAAAAAGACACTGAAATGTATTTCAAGCCGTCGGAAACTATAGGTAATCGTAACTTTGTTGAATGATATGAATATTTGTCCTACATATTTACATGTTTATACAAATGATGAAATAGTTATTTGTACAACCAGTTGGGAAAAGCACAATTTTTCGTAACGAGCGGATTTCTGCGAAACGAGCGAAGCGAGTTCCGCAAAAAAAGCGAGTTACGAAAAATAGTGTTTCCCAACGTGTTTAACAGAATATTTTTTCTAATTATGAATATAGTGTGATCCTTTTTAATTCAAGTAAAAAATCTAATATATATATATATATATATATATATATATATATATATATATATATATATATATATATATATATATATATATATATGAAAGAGAGTAATATCGAGGGGACTGTTAAAAACAAAATGGAAGGAATTTAATGGACATAGCCCTCAGAGAAAAGTGCTAATATATATATATATATATATATATATATATATATATATATATATTTTTTTTTCAAATTCTCGGAATAAAGGTCTGATTCAGTCAATTCATATAATTTTCCTTAACGACGTTTCGACATGGTATTTGTCATCATCAGGTTAAAACACTGAAATTAAAAATATGGAGTTTGAGACATATTTAACTTAACACAATATTGGAATGTTTACAATAAAAAAAGAAATAGAAAAACAAATAAACTTTCTCGATACAACAATAATACACGACAATACTAGAAAAATTTTCACAAACTGGTTTATTAAACCAAATGCATCATATCGTTACACTAACTATTTGTCAAACGCACCCCTTAGTTATAAAAAAAAAATTATTCAAAATTCAACTGACAGAGCTATAAAGCTTGCTCACCCAAAATTCAGGAAAAATAATATAGAAATAATCAAGAATATATTGAAAGAAAATAATTACCCCAGCCACTTTGCAGAAAAAACAATAAAAAAACGAATACATGCGATCTACAATAAAAATGATAATGAAGTGAAGAAAACAACAACATACATACCTTCACCATACATAGACAAACTATCGAATAAAATTAATAAAACAATGGAAAAACACAACATAACTATTGCACATCGACTGAAAAATACGAACAAAACCATTTATTCAAAATTAAAACCAGAAATACCAAAAAACAAACAAACTCATACAGTATATAGAATACCATGTAAAGACTGTCAAAGTACCTATATAGGTCAAACGAAACAATATTTGCAGAAACGAGTACAAGCCCACAAATACTCAAAAACCGACATTACAGCCTTATCAAAACACGAAAAAGAAAATCAACATAAGTTTGACACTAACTTGAAATTTTGACCAAAGAAAGGAATCCAAGAGTAAGAACATTCCTAGAAATGATACATATTAAAAAAGACCCCAATAGCATTAACTTCAAAAACTTAAGCCAGATTTATAACAACCTCTTTTAATTTTGTTTATAGTAATCATAATGAAAACTGATCTTTACATGCTGCCAAAAAAATACAGTCCGGCTCATATATTAGAACTCAATATAAACAATCCCATGTACCTACTTATGAAGAGGGTAAAAATGCAAGAAAGATAAACAAACCATTCCCGATAACTTCGACGCAGGTCACACTCCCACAATAACATTCGTACGATGCGAACGCAAAACTCAAATATAATAATTTGTAAGTGAATACTCATGAATGTTACAAATATTTTTATATTGAGTTAAATAACGTGTTATATTTCGAACCATATGTTTTTCAAGAATTATTTTAGTGCATCCATTTCAATATTGTGTTGAGTTAAATATGTCTCAAACTCCATATTTTTTATTTTAGTGTTTTAACCTGATGATGACAAATGCCATGTCGAAACGTCGTTAAGGAAAATTATATGAATTCACTGAATCAGACCTTTATTCCGAAAATTTGAAGAAAATATATATGTGGTCAAGAAACTAAAGAAAATATATATATATATATATATATATATATATATATATATGAACTGAAGAACACGCTAAAAAGTAAATACTAATTTTAATATTCAACGACTATGCCGAAAAGCATGGGGTGTGAAAGCGGGGCCCTTTTACAGGAAGCAGGTACAAAAGTACAAAAAAAACTTACTTACGTTGAAGTATCGTCCACTTAGCCGAGCCGTCTAAGGCGCGAGATCTAAGCTCTGGATCTCAAAAGTTAGCAAGGGTTCGAATCCCCACGCCTGTTGATTTTTATTTTTTTTCACTTTGAAATTGAGAAATGATTTGTTTTGGGGTGAATATTCAAATAAAAAAAAACAAATAATTTCTCAATTTCGATGGGAAACATAAAAAAAATCGTCAGGCGTGGGGATTTAACAATTGAGATCCAGAGCTTAGATCTCGCGCCTTAGACAGCTTACTAGACGATATAAATTGTCAAACGCATTACCATACTTCAACGTAAGTGGGAAAGTTTTCATCTATTTTGGTACCTGCTACCTGTAAAAGGACCCCGCTGTTAGAGCTAGCAAGAATGCATACGTTCTTAACTACATATTACACTACTCATAATCAAAAATTCAGCTTCGCTAAAATGACTTAGGTTTGCCGGCTCTGGGATATTTCGTCTCACACGTGAACTAAAGCCCGTCTCACACGTGAACTGAAGCCCCACAAGAAATTTTCCCTGAAGCCCGTCTCACACGCGAACTGAAGCTATTCTCGCACGTGAACCAAAGCCCCTCTCACACATGAACTAAATCCCGTCTCACACATGAAACAAAGCCCATCTCACATGAAATTTTCCCTAAAGCTAATCTCATACGCGAACCCAAGCGCGTCTCACACGTGAACTAAATCCCAACTCACACGACCTAAAGCCAGTTTCGCACGGTCTAAAGCCCCTCTCACACGTGAATTTTTCCCTGAAGCCCGTCTCACACGTGAACCAAATTATTAAAATTATTTTTTACTTCTCAGTGCGTTGAAAGCGTGTTCTCATCCTTGGAGATACTTCCATGGAAAAACGTAAATTATTGCTTTACAGAAAACTACGTTGTCAGCTGGGGTCAATGTCACCAATGGACCTTTTTATGCACTATGTGAAAACACTGTAATTAGAAAGTATATGTGCTTATATCACTTGGGATTTTTTATTTTATTTTTCTGATGGGTAGTTTTTCTATAATCCGGAAAAAAGTGGTTTCGTGACGTCACGTTCACTAAAAGTTGATTTGGCATCGTTGTATGAGTTGCGAATCATGGAATTGTGACGTAATGACATTTGTTATTTGATACATTGATAGGTTCGTTCGTTTGCTCCACGGAATAAAATATTATCAATCGTTTGTCTCTCTTCAGCTCTTTTTCTTGCATATATCTGATACGACTGATACGAGACACGAGATATGCAGAGAACTGCTGCAAATGAACAAGCTCGCCATAAATGTTTGGTATTGAAAAATTTCGGAAATTATTTTCTAATTTTAATAACTATGAAAATGTCTAAAAAGTGCTATGTGCACGGTTGTCTGAACACCAGTGAAAGTGAATCAAACTTTTGTAAAAAGCGGAAATATATGCTTTTGTGCAGAACATTTCCAGGTGAGTATATCAAGGAACGATCTTCAATTTCACTCAATGCAAGTTTGCAAAATCATCGATCAGTACTGTATTTTATATCCAGTCCTATAAACATATTGTTCTTTGGTTCCAGCTGAAAGAAGATACTACGAATTAGGAATATGCTAGAACAAGGGGATCCAAATTTATGTTGAAGCAAGATGTCTGTCCACATATCAACCTGAAATGACATTGGTCTGACAATGTTTCATCATAAGTATATGACCTACCAACGATGAAGAAACCCAAACTAAATGAAAACATCACTCCTTCAGCTAGTAAAACTGTGTGGAGTGACATTACATCCATGGGAAATATTTACTCAAGAGTTTCGAATAGTTCTTCTCCTAGCAGTAGCCAAGCTAGTACATTATCCGATTCACCAAAATAACACCACCAAAAAAAATATATTCCTAGTCAGTCTTCATCCGATCCTGATTGTGAAAATATCGAAGGACAGCAGCGCCAGCGCTTATCTATTGCACTTATAGAAAAGAAGAGTAATATTATTTGGGGCTCCCTGAAAATGTTTACCACATTGTGAAATACATTACCAAAATTGAGTAAATTAAATATATGGATGTTCTGATGAGTTTAAAAAAGATACGGGTTGGGGATGTATACTCTCGATTGGCTGATGACTTTGATATGAGTAAATCAAGTGTTCACAAGATTTTCACAAAAGCTGTGCCTATGATGGCAAATTGTTTATAAGAGCTTATATATTGGCCTGACATATCTGAAATTGAAAGAAATTTGCCGATCCCTTTCAGAGCTCGCTATAAGAAAGTTAATTCAATGATTGTCTGGAAATTGGAAAACCCTCTGATCCTGTTCGTCTGTCTATGACTTGGTCAGAATAGAAAAAATGCAATACTGTAAAATTTTTAATATCTGCTACTCCAAATGGCACAATACAATTCATTTCAGGAGCATACGGTGGACGAATTCTTCAACAACTTTGTCGATAAGAATAATTTCTTTTATTTTGATTGATTGAAATTCATAAATACTTTGAATAACTAGAATGTGCAGTATTATGTCAAAGTTTTCTAAGGTTTGTTGTCACATTCTCTTCATGAATGCTAATATCTTCAGAAATATTTTTTTTTCATAGCTTTGTAACCATAGGGAAAATTTTTACCATAGAAAATGTAAGCCTGTATTTGTAAAAAATAGATTAGTATCCCTCAACAAAGAATTGGTGTGAAATAAGTAAATAATTTTGCAAAAAATTTACGAAATTTGTATGAGCATACTTCAAGTCTATTCATTCTAAATTATTAATTATATTTTCAGTAGTTCAAACTTGATAAATATTAGACTCATCACATGAAGGAAACACTAACAGGTACCGAATATGAATTTATTTATATTATAATACAAACAGACAAAGCCTACATATATATTCACAGTATAATGCATTTATGATTGATTATATCTAAACAATCACGAACGTTTTAACTAAGAACAAAAGTTGGGCAACTTTCTAGTCATGGTTCTTAGTTCTTGTACTAGGGGTTCCATAAACGCGCTCATTGATTTGCTAGTGTTGAATCCTTAGTTATTAGTTCACTTAGTTCTTGGGAACATTGCATAAACAAAGCATAAAAATAAATAAAAAGAGTCAATCATCTCATAATCCACCCTTGGCAAATTTTCCGAACCTGCTTTTACGAAGCCTTGTTTCATTATAAACACACCAAATCGTTTATGATATTGAGAAATTAATAAGTTGATAAAAATAAACATTAAACATAACCTCAAATGTCAATATGACTTTAATGGGAACTGTCTTTAATATTTGTCTTGTGTTGCCAATGGTCGCTCTTCATCAAAAGGAAGGCCGGTTCAGAAACTTTGAATGTTTTAAATAAAGAAAACCGTTGTTGAAATGGGTTTTTTTGTTGATGAGTCTATCAATAAACAGTGTTCAATTATATATTAATGGTGTATATCAAGCAGTGAGCTATATTTTTGACAAGAGCAGTAATGCGTGTTTCTGAACGTGGATTATGGAGGGGGTAGTTTTCGATGAACGTGACGTCACGGGTACACTTTGAAACGCAATATCTTTTCGAAATAAAAAATATATGATGGCATTCTAAGTCAATTGGACGTTTCATATGAAATATAATCGACCTATATGAGTTTTGGAATTTTTTTTTCGTAAATGTATAGGTCCATTGTTCAAATTATGTTATTAATATTTATAATTAGTGAACTAAAGCCCCTCTCACACGTGAACTAAAGCCCCTATCAAACGAAATTGTCTCTAAAGCCCGTCTCACACGTGAACCAATTTATTAAAATTACTTTTTACGTTTTAGAGCGTTAAAAGCGTGATCTCTTCATCCTTGGGAGATACTTTCATTGAAAAGACGAAAATTAATGCTTCACAGAAAACTACGTTGTCAGCTGTAGTCAATATCACCAATTGTTCAGATTATGTTATTGATATTTATAATTAGTGAACTAAGGCCACTCTCACGCGTGAACTAGAGACCCTCTTACATGTAATTTTCACCAAAGCCAGTCTCACACGTCAGCGAAAGGCCGTCTCACATGTAAACGAAAGCCCGCCTCACACGAAATTTTCCCTAAAGCCCGTCCACACGTTAACTAAAGTACCTATCACATGTGAACTGAAGCCAGTCTCACACGTTAACTCAAGCCCCTCCACGGAATTTTCTTGAATCCCATCTCACATGTGAACTAAAGCCCCTCTCACACGTGATCCAAAACACGTACCACAAGTGAACTGAAGATAGTATCACACGGCCTAAAGCCAGTCTCACACGGTCTAAAGCCAGTCTCATACGTGAACTAATGCCCGTCTCACACGTGAACCAAATTTTTTAAATGATTTTTTACTTTTTAGTGCGCTAAAGGCGTGTTCTCATCTTTGGAGATACTCCCTTGGAAAAAACGGAAATTAATGCTACACAGAAAACTACCGTTGTCAGCTGGGGTCAATATCACCAATTGCTCAAATTATGTTATTAATATTTAAAATTAGTGATTTAAAGCCCCTATCACACGTTAAATAAAGCCCCTCTCACACGAAATTTTCCCTAAAGCCCTTCTCACACGTGAACCAAATTATTGAAATTATTTTTTACTTTTTAGTGCGTTAAAAGCGTGTCTATCTTTCTTTGGAGATACTTCCATGGAAAAAACGGAAATTGATGCTACACAGAAAACTACGGTGTCAGCTGGGGTCAATATCACCAATTGTCCAAATTATGTTAATTATAATTAGTGAAGTAAAGCCCCTCTCACACGTGAACTAAAGCCCGTCTCACACGCGAACCAAAAACTGCCGCACACGGTCCAAAGCCCCTCTCACACGGGAACTAAAGCCCGTCTCACACGTGAACCAAAGCCCCCATACGAAATTTTCCCTAAAGCCCATGTCACACGTGAACCAAATTATTTTCTACTTTTTAGTGCGTTAAAAGCGTGTTCTCTTCTTTGGAGATACTTCCATGGAGAAAAACGGAAATTAATGCTACACAGAAAACTATGTTGTCAGCTGGGGTCAATATCACCAATTGTTCGAATTATGTTATTAATATTCATAATTAGTGAACTGAAGCCCCTCTCACACGTGAACTAAAGCCAGTCCCACACGAAATTTTCCCTAAACCCCCTTACCGTGAACTGAAGCCCGCCTCACACGTGAACTAAAGTACCTCTAACACGTGAACTGAAGCCTCTCTCACTCGTGAACTCTAGCCCCTATCACACGAAATTTTTCTTTAAAGCCCATCTCACACGTGTACTAATAATAGGCGGCTTATTTTGTCTTGACGACCGACTGACTAACATGTCATTTGACTTCCTTCAAACCAGCAATGCTATTATTCAGTTACTAATCATCTGAAAAGTATTGATTTTTGATAAGTGAACCTTACTATGTTTTAGTAAAACAGCCATTTTTATGATTTTCAAAAATTTATATCACCAAAACTGGACATAGAAACCAATTTAATACTTGCACGTGTAACTTCTAGTGACTTGTATCACAATATCCCAAAATAAATTCAAAATTGGATGAGAGCCATTTTCCCATGTATTTGGTGCGGGGTTCTTTGCACGCTACTGTATTTTTGATCGCATTTTATCATAATTCAGTCATAACTACCCAACTTTTACATTTATAGTTATTTATTAGACAAGAAAAAAAGTATTAGATTTTAGCTCGAGATTGTGTTGTCTCCCGACGCGAGGCGGAGTGAGACAAAAAACCGAGAGCCAAAATCGAATATTTTTCCCGTGTACAATTTTTTTCTGTGACGGGAAAAACGACGATTTAATATTGAAAATAGGTATTTATGTATCAAGGGCGTAAAATAGGCTTTTATGGACCGCAGCGTGTATCCATCTGAGCAGCCTATCGGCAAAGTGATTTCACCTTCTTAAATTCGAATCAGATATTTCAAATTTGGGGTTCAAAAATAAAGGGTGTTACAATGTAATACATTCATCAGCAAAAGTTTGTGAAACTTGCCTTTCCGACTGGACGCCCTGGTTGTTTCCCTTCAGAAGTGCCATAAAAACAGTTAGAGTTTTCAATAAATAATTTCGGTTAGGTGGAGTTTTTTGTTTGGTGGATTGAATGGATACCATTCATGACATTTTAGGTTTGCCCCTCTCTATAAAGAAACACGTTGAAGACCGAACAGATGAGGACGCGATAAAACCCGTAAAAGGCCCAGTAAAATCCTGATTGCTTGAAATTCGATCCTGATTTATTTATTTGGGAAAGTTGTCAGTAATTAGCTTGTGACATTTTTTGTGGACAGGCGACATCGATGTTGGGGCCGCAGATACATGGGCCTTCGTGATCGTTCTCGCCCGTGCGTGTGGTCGTTGCAATTTCTCGGTGACGACTATATATTTTATGCTCTTGGCTACTTAACAGTGACAGTAACTGGCTCGGCGTTTCCGATTTCGTCAAAATCTCTCGATTTGATTGTGTCTCCAATTTTTAGTACGCAAACAAATGTCTGAGAATTCTGTGTTCTAGAAATAATAGTTATTTATGTATCTAGGTCGTAATATAGGCTTTAGCGCCCGATGGCGTGAATTAGTTATTTATATATCAAGGGCGTAAAATAGGCTTTTATGGGCCGCAGCGTGTAAGTAATATTAACACGCCTAGGTCCATAAAAGCAAATTACGCCTGAAATACATACAAAATTTTATGCACGACCGGTATATTTGATGTCATGTAGATAGATACCTCTTTATATCTAGAACATGATAAAAATACATCAAGGCTGCCGTGAGGATGTATATTCATATCATATCGGAAACAGAATAAGGGCCGGTATTATAAACATGTTTTGAAGTTAACTTTAACTTTATCAGTCAAGTTAACTTGAATGTCAAAATGTCAGTTTTATAAAGGTACCATTTTTTAAATAAAAAGAAGAAGAAGGCAAAAAGGTAACCCACAATTTTTCTCTTGGCAAAACGATCCCGTTGTACTAGAATAAGTTTTCATCATTTTCCATGAGAAAATTAACGTAACGTTCTGGTGCAGACCAATCTAGGATTGAGCGAATTTTTAGACAGACGATGGGCTCTTGAAGAAGAATCCAGTCCCTTCCCAAAATCCTCCTGTATCGTCTGTGGGCAAGATAAAAGTGAAAAAGAGAACCTTCAAAGAGAGTTGTGAGGAAAGAAAATAGAGTTAAGAAGAGAAAAAAGAGATATTATTCAACATACCGAAAATTATTCAAACAGTATGGAAAAAGAGTGGCTATAAATGTATAACTATACTGAATATTCTGTTAAATATTGTGTGTGTGGCCAAGAAAAAAAGTGAAAAAGAGAATTTTCGAAGAGAGTTGAGAAGAAAAAAAATGAGACTTAAGAAGAGAAAAAAGAGATATTTTACGACAAATCGAAGATTATTCATACAGTATGGATATGTTTATCTAGGTGATAAGGACACATTTTCACACCATATTGTTTGTTTTAAATGAAATAAAAAAACTGTTTTTGTTAGTTTTATTTTTAATTCGAACATTCACAAATAATAATGTTTAACATTTCTTCAAAATAATTCCCGATGACTCCACTAAGCTGTACAGAAACACTGAAAAATATTTTTTTTTGCAAGCAATTTAGAGCATACTTTGTCTCCTTCAAAGAGAGTTTTTGCAAATGATATTGTCTTAAGATTTAAATACACCACTTCACTAGAGTCTTGAAATGAATAACACTACACAAAAAAACTGGAAAATTATACCAAATGGAAATATTTTCAGAAAAACTCCGAACACAAGTGTATATATAACCTCTGAGAAAACAGACAAAGTATGTCTGGTTTGAATTTTTGCCACTCTGGCGCTGGCATCTAATTTTTAAATTTTGAATTCCCAATTTTGTATTGTTCTTTTCTTTGGTAAATATTAATAAAAATATGGATAGACGAGCATCAAACTTCTCCAATGAAGAAATTGAATTTCTTTTGTCATTGGTGGATGAATTTAAAGACGTGGTGGAGTGCAAAAAAAGTGACACTGTTTTATGGAAAGATAAGGAGGCTGCTTGGGCTAACATCTCAAAAAAACTAGTGGAGATTGGTTTCCCCCCTAGGACGACTAAACAGTTGCGAGATAAATGGGGCAATTTAAAAAAAGAGACCAAAAAAAAGTATGGAGACGAAAAAGTTGAAAGTTTTAAAACCGGTGGTGGCCCAAAAAAAGTAATTAGGTTCACTCCCCTTGATGATAAAATTAAATCTATTATTGGAGTTGCGGTTACTGGCGATTCCAATCCATTCGACTCGGATACAAGTATGAGAGACTACACAGGTAAGTCATTCGTAAAATAATATTTGTATTGATTATTAGAAAATATTGACAATTACCTACTAAAATATTTCTTAGTAAATAGGCTTGTAAATAGAAAAAGTCTAGATCTGTAGAGCATATGATATGTTGCAGGCCCTCAAGACATTGCAGACTGCCAAAATGACAAACACATGGCTGGGGTGGAGGAATTAAAAGAGGAAGTAGTAGTATCTTCCATGCTACTAATTGGGCTTCATGGAACCCAGCAGCATTGAAGACTCCCAAAGCTTTTAAACTATCAAAAACACAAGGTATTATTTTTTTAACAACTGTTTAGAAGTGTCTCTGTGCGTCACATTGTTGAAATGGAATAGATAAATGAATATATAAACAAACCTTGATTGTTGCAACAACAAAAGTTGGTGTACAAATTTTTCATATGTCTTTAATTATTACAGAACTAAAAAACAAAGATGAACAGTTACCTCTAGGACCCACATGGACACCTAAAAGGTTACTTTTTGGAAACAAAATAGTTTTGAATGGTAATTTATGCTTATTTAATTACTTTAAAGTTTCTATTATACCTATTGCATGGGTATGGTCCTTCTTCAGCCCTGTTAACACGTTGAAGACGGCATGAGATCATGCGGATGCTGTGCTTGTTTTTAATGTGGTGCTGCATTAATGTGATGCCGCACAACATATTTTCACTCAGACGGTGTCTATCTCATCGGGACTCATAGTATAATGCTAAATAAATGGAAGGCGATCAAGCGCCGGTCCAGCGACCAACTTATATGAGCAGGACCAAGATTTATTAATTAGGATGGTTTTATTGGGCATCAAATTGAAAAAAACAGAAAAATTAAAAAATATTACCGGCTGAGTGACTTTTTTTTTCTTTGTACAACCGTCCTCAACGTGTTAAGTAATTGTTAATTAAAATAGTATTTAAAGCTTTCTGTATTTTCAGAGCCCAACAGAATGAAAGAAAAATTTATTTGTATAAAAAATACTTCAATAAACCCCAAATTAATGGCTAATTTACAAAAAAATAAAGAAAATTCCAAGCCTAAAACAGTGACCAAGCCTGAAACAGTGACCAAGCCTGAAACAGTGACCAAGCCTGAAGAAAATTCTGAAATACCAACCAAGCTTCCTTTGGAAGATGTGGCAGGACAAATCAAGTGGCAGAAAAATGTTAAGTGTGAGAACACCAATGAATCAAAAGGGCCCCAGTATATCAGGTTAAAAATACATATTATATTAAAATAAGATTTTATTCAGTCAAATTATTCATTTTCATTGATTACTTATGTATTGGAGTAGTAAGAGAAAAAATAAACAAAAATTTAACTGGATTCAAAACGCACAGAAGTAAAACTTAGTTTATAGAACAAACATTACAATATTATTCAAGCAAATTATGTTAAGAAGCTTAAAGGAGCGATCTTTAAGTAAACTAGAGTAAATTCAAATCCTATGTATCATTGGATTCAATTTTAAATAGCTTGGATAAAGGTATGTCTATATACTTGAAATTCTCCCATTAAAAAAATATATTTTTTGTCTTTTGTGATCTTTAACTATATTTTTCGTGATCATTTATACTCTTAAAACTTTATTGCAAAACTGCTCAAAAATTAAACGTCCAGAGCTTGTGTGCCCTCATCTATTGACTTTTGTATAGATTGTAAATATTGATACCTTAACAAATTTTTTATATTTGTTGCAGGCATGAAGAAAAAGACAGCTTTGACGACTGACTGCCGAATTAAAATTAATGTTTTATCCGAGGCCAAGTTGGAGCTAATCAATATTCAAAGGAATGTTTAAAAGAGAATTGATAATTAAAGATAAGAGCATGCACTCAAAATAGAAATCACTGGCATAGTGAACGTTAAATGTAGGGCATCGAGCTGGAAATATTGGAACTGGAGCTAAAAAACAAAAAAGGCTTTAGTTTTCTAATTAAAAAATAAATTTTTTCCAGTAATTATTTTTGTTTTTATAGAAATCACTGGCATAGTGAACGTTAAATGTAGGGCATCGTTAAATTTAATGCCATTATTTTTTTACATATTCCTCAATTATTTTGTACTATACACATCTTGCAAACCATGATATTTAATTAAGGTAGTGCGATGAAATGGTTCATAATAAAAATAAAGAAAATATATTTATTTATTTTTTTAATTCATCAAAAAAGTTGCATCATACTATCAAAATACAATGGACAATTTGATGATTTGACATCAACAATGAAAAAAAACATACAAATCAAAATAGAGTATTATATCTAGTCCTGCAAAAGTCTGGCTTTTTACATATAACAAAACCAATTTATTTATAAATTTTGAAAGTATTCCTCTATTAATTCTTGTCTCACCACATTACGATTCTGATTGTGTGGTATATTTTGATTGAAGTTTTCCAACTCTACGAATACATTTTCATCAGGTTCTTCGTCCCTCATATTTACTGCAATGTTATGTAGAACTGCAGTTGCTACAATAACTGCCATAGTAGTCTCTCTCTTTAACCGTAGCGTCAAATGCAGTATGGGAAATCTTCTTTTCCATACACCATACTGCCTTTCTACAACATTTCTGGATCTAATTTGAGATTCATTGTAGAGTCTTTCGGTTTGATTTTGTGGGTTTTCCAGAAAAATCATCATATACTCAGATAATGTATATCCTGAATCACCCAACAAAAAACTATTACCAAAGGTGCCTTCTTCAAATCGTGCCTTAAGTCTTGAATGGGAAAATATGGTATTGTCATGTGTGGCTCCAGGCCACCGAGCCACGATATCTCGAATTCGTAAATGACTATCAGCTACGGTTTGGACATTATATGAAAAGTATCCTTTTCTGTTTCGATAATTTTCTGCTTCATTTCCCCCTTAAAGTTACATTATATGTATAAATTACTTTGCTTCATTACGTCTTTACAACTAAAATATTTTTTTTCAGCTAATATCAAGGAAATAATAGAATACATATCACACAGTAATATTATACTTTTGTTTCCACAATATCCTTCAATAGTAAAACAGAGTAAAACTGATAGGTACTTTTGTTACAATTATTAGAACTGCGATTAACTTACCAGGAGATTGAATCCTTATATGAGTGCAGTCTATAGCACCTATTACATTAGGAAATCTTGCAATTTCATAAAAATCCCTTTTTATTTGGTAAATCTCTTCATCAGTCTCTGGCATTTTTATGTAAATAGACGATAACAATGCAATTTCCCCTGTGACCTTTCTAATAACACTGCTAGCAGTTGATTTGTGAATACCCCCAAAATCTCCAGCAACTACCAAGAATGAACCAGTTGCATAAAATCTCAGTGTAATCAACACTTGTGTTACTGGCGATAGAGGATGATTTCTAAAAATAAAAATATTTATAATTCTACAATAATTAAAATAGGTACTAGAAATGCTGACCTATTAGTTGGTCTTTGTAGATTTGCTTCAATGTGCCTCATTAACAAGCGTACAGACTCTCGTGATAGTCGAAATCGGTTTTTAAATTCCGTTTCGTTCCACAAGGTGAAATGGTCTAACCGATTCCTAAATATCCTATGTCGCCGAGGGGCTTCAACAATATTCACAGCATCTTCTTCATCATCTGTTAAAAGTTCCTCAAAAATAACGTGGATATCGTTTGCTAACATTTTGAGAAATCGAAAAATCAAAACAATAAAGTTGAGGTTATATGACTCATATGTAATATTGACAGGAGCAGGAGAATTGTCGACGATCGAAAACCACCATTTTCTACAAAGTTAACTTTAACCGACACCCGTTCCACCCGATAAAGTTAACTGCTAGATTTTGGAGTTAACTTTAACATGTGACGTCATCCACAAGTTAACTTCTAGTTATCTGTCAAAATAGTTTTATAATACCCACCCTAAATCAAGAAGTGATGGAATGAATGTTACCATGGCAACTCAGTCAATTTTTCGAAGTAAGATTATATAGGCTAGTAGCCATATTTGCTGTCAATTTTTGTGATCACAGATAATTTATTACTGATTTTGAAATGGATACAAGCGACGAAGAAAGTGTAAATTGTACTCCACCAGAAATAAGTAAAGCAGCTGAGGATGCGAAATTGAGTTTATTGCCAAGTAAATCCAAGAAAATATACGACAAGGTGTATGAAGAATTCGTGAGGTGGTGCAACGGGAAAAATTTAAAAAATTAGAAATACACAGAGACTGCACTTCTTGCCTATTTTCTGGAAAAATCTAAATATTGCAAGCCCTCTACCATGTGGTCACATTATTCCATGCTGAAAGCTACATTAAATGTA
This sequence comes from Gonioctena quinquepunctata, assembly GCA_018342105.1. NCBI lineage: Eukaryota > Metazoa > Arthropoda > Insecta > Coleoptera > Chrysomelidae > Gonioctena > Gonioctena quinquepunctata. The sequence continues at coordinate 493,811 of JAFIRS010000181.1, forward strand.
CATGATAATGATAATATAGATATCAGTAGATACGCAAGGTTGATAGCTTTTTTGAAACGAAAATTAGATGGTTATAAACCAAAGAAATCGAAGATTTTAAGCAGATAAGAAATCGAGTTATTTTTGAGGGAAGCACCAGACGATTTGTATCTTATGATGAAAGTAAGTTCTAATTTCATGTTTTTTCAATGTTCAGTATGTTAATCTGAGAATTTATTGTAAGTAGCACTGATTTTTGGTGTTTGTGGAGCATGTCGCCGCGAAGAATTGGAAAATATCACAGTGGACGACATTCAAGATTTCGAGACATCCTTACTCATAACTATACGAGAAACCAAAACGAAGATAGATCGAATATTTACTGTAATCGATAAAGAACAGAAATCGCCAAGTTATTTGGATATTTACAGAAGAGATTCTTCCTTGCGAGATCAGAATGTTCAAAAGCGGTTTTTTTATATTATAAAAATGGCAAGTGTACGAGACAGGTTATCGGAAAAAATACATTCGGTCAAATACCATTCAGAATAGCCACTTACCTAGGTATTTCTAATGCGAAAGAATATACTGGTCACTGCTTCAGACGTTCCTCAGCAACTATGTTAGCAGATGCAGGCGAGGATATAATCACCATTAAAAGACATGCTGGGTGGAAGTCGACGACTGTTGCGGAAGGTTATATTGAAAATTCAGTTGCAAATAAGCTGAAGATTGCTAAGAAAATTGTAGAGAATGATGAGCCTTCTACTAGCCATTGCAGACAATCTGAAAATATTGCTCACTACTCTGAAACACCAGATAATAACATGCATTCTCTTCAGACTTCTAGTAATGTGGAATCAGTTGAAATCAGTAACTATCTGCAACAACAGAAAACAACAAATCCAAATATTTCCATAAATAACTGTTCTAATTGTATTGTCAATATTAAGTTACAATTCATTTCTTAAATTAATTTATATTCATTGTTTTCGTTATATTATTGTTAATAATGTTTTGGGTATGATCCATCGGAATATAGATTTCTATCGATATGAGATTGAAATCCACTTTAGCACCTGTTCAACGATTTTATCGCCCGCCGGGCGATAAAGTAGTCCGCGGGCGCTAAAGTGCTACTTTACGCCCGCAAATCCGGACGCTAAAGTGCTACTTTACGCCCGGTCGTGCATAATATATTGAAGTCAAAAAATTATCGATGTGAAATTTGAATTTTTAAACTGGTAGGGTGTTGTACTTATAGCGACAATTAGACCTGGGTTGCTGAGGAAACCTTTAAAGTAATCAAATATCTGTCAATTTAATTCTGTGATTTGATTTAGAAATTGCGAACTTAGTGGCTGTTTTGAATAATATAAAGTTAAAAAATGTCCGATTCCGAGTTTTCTCTGACTCCACCGGAGTTAGTAGATGTAGCGAAAGTAGCGTTACAAAAATTATTGCCAGCTAAATCGCCGAAAATTTACGAAACCGCGTATTCAAGATTTATGGAATGGAAGATGAAAAAAACATGCAGTTCTTTCTCGGAGACGGTGTTATTGGTTTATTTTTCGGAACTGGCACAACAACAAAAGCCATCAACAGTGTGGTCGAATTGTTCAATGATCAAAAGTATGTAACAATCCAATAGTAATGTAGACATTTCAAAATATTTCAAACTAATTACATTTACAAGTACACAAATTAGTGATTTTTTAAATAATTCTCCCGATGAAGTTTATTTGATGGCCAAGGTTGTTGTTGTATTTGGGATTGCAGGAGCTTGTCGTATTTGTGAAATCAGCCAGGTAACATAAGATGATATTGGAGATTCGGGAACGTTATTAATTGTGAAACTCAAGCAAACAAAGAATTATGTGAACAGGAGATTTGTAGTTACTGAAGAATATATTAAATTTTTATGTACATAGCCCTTCGTCCAGCAGCAGCAAAGGATCGCCGCCTGTTTTATGCGTATCGCAATGGAAAATGTATCAATCAGGTTGTGGGTAAAAATCAGTTTCATAAGGTACCTGAAACAGCAGCTGATTTTCTTCAACTTGAAAATGCTAACTCATATACAGGTCATTCATTTCGAAGATCGTCTGCTACACTTTTAGTTGAATCTGGGGGAGACTTGATGACATTGAAGAAACATGGTGGTTGGAAGTCATCAACGGTCGCTGAAAGGTATGTTGATGAATCGGTAGCACACAGGACAGAAATAGCTGATAAAGAACGTGTTGTAGTGCTGAAATAACACCCGATTTGCGACCAGGTACATCAACGGCAGTTGGGTCCATGGCAGAAAAAAATATAATTTCAAGACAAGAAAATTCAACTGTTGTACCGAATAGTTCAAGGAACATGTCATTCATGCAAAATAATTGTACTTTTGATATAAAGGAAATGTAACTTTTGTATAATAAAATATCGTGGAATTGAATATCTACCTTTACTTATGTGTATATATCCGGGAAGAAAGTACTTACTTTTTTCCCGAGGAAAAAAGTAATTTCATGAAAAGTTATATTTTGTTACCTGTCAACAGAGATAAAATGTCAAACGTTTTTCCCGTCACAGATTTTTTTTTCTATCGGCAGTAATAACGATGATAAGATGTGGGTAATTTATAGTGAATAACCGGTACATCCTCAGAAAACTTTAATGATCCATTTAGATTCAATTATGGAATCCATTGTTGATAAATGAGATATAGTGGAGGCCCTAAAATGGATCTTTGAGGCACTCCATAATATACATATCTTAAAGAACGATATTGTGTTACAAATAATATGTTGTTTATTTTATCATGAAATTTATTTCCAGTTGTTCTTTCGTAATATCTGAAACTCGATTCCCTCTCCAGGTGCAAGTTATACACCAACTGCCCAGACCCTGAGAATGCAAGACTTGCCCATGAGGAAGAAAAAGAAACACCCAAGTCCGTTGGGTGAAGATGGTGAGTTTTTTCAATATATTCTGGAATTTTTAGATTATGGCATTCCAAAAATCAATCAACATCCACAAAGGGATACAATTAATAATAATAATAAATGATTTTATTGGCTTCAGAGAGGTTACATCTAGGTGTTACAATTCAGTAATCCTTGAGCTAAAAGGCAGAGTTAACGCTTGCTCGTACATGAGAGTATAAACAAGCATTCTCTTACACTCAACTTTAAAGGGAAAAAAAGAAATAAAAACGTAAACATATACTTATACAAAAACAAATTATCAACTATGGTAAATGGTAAATAATGTAATTTAGGGAAATGAAATTAACAAATCGAGTGGAAAGATAGTTCAAAAATGTATGAAGCCATCAAATAGTTTTTGTTTCATTTTTTTTTTAACTCTGGTAGTTTGGTTTGTTTCATTTCGTCGGAAATCCTATTGTGAAGCCTGATTATCATATAACTGAAGGACGACTGAAATGAGGCTGTGGAGTGGCGAGGAGGGGTTGAACGTGATTTGAAACGAATGTTCAGATAATGAACGTCTGTTCTGAAGGAATTTTTATCGAAAAGATATGCCGGTTTATCAGTTTTGAATAATTTGTGATATAAACTGCAAGAGTAGAGAATTATTCATTTTCCATATTCAGCCACAAATACCCAGAGCGACGTTCATTTTTAACCGACGAAACCAAAAAGGAGGAGGTTCTCTATTCGACCCATATATTTTATGTTTTTCCATCATATTTTTTTCATGTATGATCACGCATAGCTTTTTACTAAGGCGTCCGATTCCGATAATTCTTTTTCAGTGGATAGGGTGTACTTCGAATTTGGTCCCATTTGAATTTAAAAGATGAAATCCACCCCTAAGGGTAGAGAAATGAAGGATATTGATCACTCACCCTCTGAATTCTGGTCCGTTAACCGATTCTATCAGGCATAACTTTGTACTGGGTTCTTTGATTTGGATGATTCTTTTTTTAATAGATAGGGTACCTTATATTTGGATTTCGAAAGGAATTAGCCACCCTTACGTGTAGAAAAATAGGGGATAATTGATTTTTCACTAGTGAACATTGGCACACACATACGTAGTTGACAATGACAGATCGCTACTGACATTATTCTTGTTCCGTCAAAATCAGTATATTTTATGAGAGGATGGAATGATATACAAAGTAATGAAATAAACTGACCAGAACAACGAAAATAATTAATATTACAACAAATAGTTAAAGTAGATAATCATATTATTTAACTGGTAATAGTTGAAGTAAGGTGGGTAAGTAAGTATTTTGGAAGTAATAAAAAACAAGTAGGTAGTAATTGGTAGATTTTAGCCACAAAAAATTGAAAAATAAAAACTTTTTAACAAAAAATCAAACCGACGAAATACGGAACTGAAAATAAAATAAAACTTTTAACAAAATTAAACCGACGAAAATCAACTGAAAAGCAAAAATAAAATAAATCTTCTTAGTCTAAATGATAATTGAGCTCCTAATGTAAGTAACTGATTTTGAGTCGGCGCCAAACAAACTAGCAATTGAATTAGGTGAAGCGTAAAATGATGGCAGCGAGATGCACGGCTGCGTTTTGATGACTTCTTTCATAGATAATGATCTTCGATAATTGTTTGTTTGGCGCCACTCAAAATCAGTTACTTACATTAGTTTAGGAGCTCAATTATCATTTAGACTAAGGTTTATTTTATTTTTTGCTTTTCAGTTGATTTTTTCGTCGGTTTAATTTTTGTTAAAAAGTTTTTATATTCCACTTTAATGACACCCAAAGTTCTTCGGTTCTGTGTCGATGATTCACAGTTATATTTTTTGCTTGAAAACATTGTCGTACGTATACCCCCCCTCCCTCCCCCTCCTCTAACCACTGCCTATCGTTTCTGAAGAGATCATATCCATCAAAAGATATGTTATCGTTAGGTATGTTCTCTGATAACCAAGTTTCACTGACAGCTATTATATCAAAGTGTTTATGGGTTAATTTTTTTGGAGGAATTGAATGTTTCTTATCTCTCTAAGGGAAATTGCAATATCCTCCGAAGAAATCGCGAAAACAAATCGAGGAAGAACAAAGGAGAATGGAAATGCAGAAAAAAGTAGACGCGGAAAGTGGTTTTGTCAGTTTGGGGGAGCTCTTGACTGGAGAGTACCACAGGAAGCAGAAAGAACAGAAGTTATTGATGCAGAAAGAGAAAAAAATGAGGAAGAAGTTTGAGCTATTGAAATGGGAGGGGTTCACCAATGAGAAAGCGTGAATAAATCAATGATTTGGATTCTATGTTTCATAATTGATTGATTTTTGACATTTTTAGGAAGTTGGAGAAATTGCAGGCCATATTACCCAAACATCCCGATGAACAGAAAAGGTTTCTCAACGAGGAGACTGATAAAGATATGAGAAAAATTATCAAGCAGAGGGACCTGCAACGTATGATATATTATTTAACTGAAGTAAGTTAACCAGATTCCAGAGTTTTTGTACCGTGTGTCGGAAAATCAATTAACACTGTTTGATTTTCCGAACAGAAAAACTTCAGGAAAGTACTTTTTCTATTTCAATCAGTCCTTTGTTCGAGACCAGATTCGTAACATCAAGTTCGTCGAGTAGGGGAAGAGAAGGGATAAAGGAATGGAAGACTAAAATAACTTGAAAGAGTTTCCCAAAAACATATGTTTATGAAAAAAAAAAGTTGAGTAATTGAGAGATGTAACAGATAAATGCCATGACAAATAATTGAGAGGATAATTCATGACATTTTTCTACATATAGGGAGTATTTGCATTCATCTGGGAAAGCATTATTATTTTTAGTGGTCCCTTTTGGCTCCAGATTAGATCCTTGAGGTACACCCAAATGTCAAATTAGTTTTCATACATCACATTGTCTGCCAGAAGTCTATGTTTTCATCCTAATTCATTCATAAAGATGATTGAGATTCCCAACCGTGAAAGAATGATCTAAAATTATCTGGAATCTCACCTATAGAACTATTGAATATGTTTGTATGATGTATAATATTGGTTTTCAGGGCATAGATCCGACTCACATTCCAGCATATGACCGAACTTTTTTCACTGCGATAAAAGCGAAAAATACCGGAGAAATACAAGACCTTGAAAGATTACAAGACGATGATGGCAGCAGATGAGAGAGATGTCATGAGATTGTATTGTATATTCATGAGGAAACATCTGCTGTCGTATGTTCTAGAAGATCCATCCGAGTGGAAAAGGTAGATTATCGAGTTTCTTTATTTACTCAATCAATAAATCAAAATATCAATCAGAGATCAAACAATCAACCAGTCAATCGATCAATACATAGTCCGTCAATCGATCTTACCATGAACATTTCGACCAATATTTCTATTTTTGAATGAAATTCTGCTTACGGATTGAAAGTCATTATTTTAGGTCTCTCATATCATTTGTCATGCATTAAGTAATCAATAAACCAATCAACCAACTAAAAGATCAAATAATCGGTAAATCAACCAATTATTTCATACTAGCTGACCCGACCGCAATTTTCTATGCTGAAAACTCTTGTCCGCGTAGAATTTATATTTTTCTGTTTTTTGTGTTGTTCCATCTAGGTTATGCCTTTGACTCTTACCGCTTCGCGTTATCCCGTATTCCCTTCATCCCGTTTTTCCGTTACCGAGATATCCCGTATTCCAGTTATCCCGTTAACCCATTTTCCCGTTATCCCATTTTCCTTTATTCTGTTTTCCCGTTATCCCGTTTTTCCGTTATCCCATTATCCCGTTTTTCTGTTATCCCACTAAACCGTTATCCTGTTTTCCCGACATTCCGTTTTCCCGCTTTCCCGTTTGTCCGTTATCCCGGATTTCCGTTCGTTATCCCGTTTTCCCCAAAACAATTAGCCAAATAGGTCCAGCTGTTCTCAAGCTATGAGCTTACCAACACAAACAGACATTCATTTTTATTATATATTCCTGAATAGTTTCCAGGAAAAAAGAAATTTCCAATTACTTCTCTAAAAATCCTTTCTTTCCAAAAAAACCTCATTCGGAGTATTATGAACATTAAAAAAAAAACAATTAGCCAAAACGGTCCAACCGTTATTTTTATAAAATATTTTTTTTACCCTGACCGGGATTCGTTTTTGTGACCTTTTGCTTGGTAGGCGACAGTGTAACCGCTGAGCTATTTCCTATTGGGTCATTAATGGCCCGGTCGTCTTTTTCTTCGCTAAATTTGTTATACCCGAATTTTCCAATTTCCGGGCAACTTTCCTAATTTCCTTATCAACCATCCTCAACTATTACGAAGATTAAAAAAATCGGTCCAACCATTTTCACGTTTTGCGCTCACAAAGGATAGAGATTCATTCTTATCATACAGGGTGTTACAAAAGTCAATAGAAATATTGTAAGATCGTGTTCCGGGGGTCAAAATACTACTTTAATATAATGATTTTGTCCCATAAACATGTGTTCTAAAATTCACCCCCTCCAAGCGACAAATATTTGTTGTAATTAAAACGTTTTCTGAGCTTGTGATGTTGTGTGATGTTGAGGAAAGTGAATCGATTATGACATTACGGTTATGACATACCGCTATGTTTGTTTGATATAAAACGCCGGAATCATTTCTTAGCAGAAACAAAATAAAAATCCCTAGCCAGCGATTTTCTTGAAAACGGTTAGCTGATTCAAAAAAATTCAAATGGCCAACATTTTTGGTTGTTCATGGCCAACATAATCGTGATGTTCAAAGTGAATTTTATTGGCGGAAATATAAAATTTTGCCCATAAAAACTGTAGGCAAACTCATTCAATGAAATGATACTTTTATAGTTTCGGTCGAAATTAGCCCAATTATATTGAAGAGTAGATAAGCTATGGCGGTTCGAGGACACCCTCAGCTGTGTTGGAACCGCCATAGCTTTTCTACTTTGAAGAAAATCGTTTGGGCCAATTTTCTTAACTCTACCCCCAATTTTAAGTTACTATTTTTTTTAGCGAATTGACTGAAGCTCTTTTTTGGTACGTTGTTCTATTTAAGAAACGGCAATGCTACTTATTTGTTTTTTTCAATTCTTCTATACAAAAACAATTTTCAACATTTTTAATAGATTAGAGTTCCAATCGTATCCAATGGAATTTCCGACGTTAGTGATTAGAGCTCCTGTACCCTGGCACATCCAGTACTGTTTGAGTACCCAGCTCATGGAGAAACATTATTACAATGGGAACGTGATTGTGAGAAGAATAAGGGATCTCTGGTTTGAGAGGTGAGCCGTATATTAATGAACTGCGTTATTGAAAACGGTATGAAAATCGATTTTGATTTTGTAGTATTTTGCAGGTCGAAAAAACTGACAAAGCATGGATACGTTCATGTTAAGTGTCAAGTTCAACCTTCACATCAAAAGTGTGATTACTATCATTTTCCATCACAAATAATTGCGGTGCTTCTTAATGTTCTCTATCGTTTTTCCGAATACTGCATTGTTCTTAGTTTGAACGTTCGAAGCTTCCCATTGGGATTGATGTGAAAAATGGTGCTCGTGAATTTGAAAATGTTATAATTTTTCAGTTTTGAACAATTAACCAAATACTTTTTCGAATTCTCATGATCAATGATGTTCTAGATTTGCTAAATATTGCAATTCGCTCCTTCTCTTCCGATTCAAGACGCCTGTTTGTATGAAATTTTAGATTTTTCCCTGCAAAATCATGACATTATTCGATAAACTCTTGTCCATAGTAACGACTTCAACGTGGACTTTCGCCCAAAATTTTGCAGTATTTTTCACGAAGAAGGATTAGAGAAAGACAAGACAGGGATAAACGAAAGCTTCTGCGATTCCTGATGAATATTTCCCGATCTTGGATTTCTATTTCGGAAAATACTCCAGAAGTTGTATAATACTTTTTTCGGGATCATTAACGAGTCTAATTATCTAACGAAATTGATCGTTAATGACCCCTATTAACCTTCAATTTCTCTATCAATGTATGATTGTGATATATGCAGCCAAACATACACCGAAATCGACCATTAATAACCTAAATATGATCGATTTCTCCATCAATGCATCATTGTGGTATAGGCAACTAAACATACACGAATTCGAATATTATTCAAATTTCAAATCATGTTACCTATGCGCTGTCAAATTTATGTATTTTCGAATCCAAATATTGTAAGTTTCCCCTAGTTAAGGAAATGGAAATCGAAAGTTTCACGTTGACGAGGTCAACGGATTTTTTTTTGTAATCAACTCGTATATTAAAATGGCGATTAATGATCTCGAACATTAACGCTCGCTTCCTCTCGCTTGAAATATTTCGATCATTAATCGCCACCACTAGTTGATTAAGCAACTATTTTTTCCAAGTTGGTTAAAAAAACAGTGATTCATTCTCTGAACTATTTTCTAGGTACCAAGAAATGTTGATCATCCCGCTTTCCAGTCTACTAGAATCGAATGAGCCACTGAATCTGTCAGCTTTCTTGGAAAAAGTCGAAACGATTTGTGATCACTCTAGAGAAATCCTCGAGAAGGAATGGCTTCCAAAATGTGCCGATATTTTTCTGGAATGCAAAAAATATTGGAGGCAGTACATTCCTAAGCAACCGTCAGATTCCGTGGAACTGGTCGAGAGATTTTTTGAATGCGTCAATACGCTTTTGTCGATTGAATTGAGGGGTCTAGTTGTGAGAAGTTTGGAACATTTCTTGTCTCTGTTCATCAAATTCAAGGTTTGCTAGCCATGCCAGTAATATACAGTGCTAGTCAAAAGTCCCCTCCCCCCCTCGTATCTTTTGAACGGGTATACTTATAATAATGAAATTTGGAGGGTGGAAATAAACAGATGTAGGCTTCTCAACTGGTCATAACAGGTGACGCAATAGTCATAAATGACGTCACAAGGCCACTGTGACCAATAATTTTAAATGGGACCCTATGGCAAGTGACAGCTCGTTTGAAAGGTATTGACAATACCTATTCAGTCATACCAATTTTGTTTGGGTTTCGGCTGATTTTGATTGATAAATTGAAGAAATACGAAAATTATAGTTTCGCATTTAATTAATAAAGATTTTAAAGTACGCCTCTGGTTAATTGTCAAAAAGGTTGACGTTTTTGAATTCTCTACTTGTCAAAAGTGTTTATACCTTGAAAATTTACCTAAGCTATTGTTTAACGAGACGTTTAAGTGTTTACATAAGCAAAATGGTACGTACTGTAGTCGACAAAGTAGCAGCTATCTTAATAATTGGTGAATGTAGAAACAATTTCCATGCAGCGGAACGACTGTTTAATGAGAAGTACCCCGATCGCCTATATCGAGGGTTTATTTGAGGGAGCTTCTTCGAAGTTTGAAGCATCAGGTAGTGTTCAAGATGCCAAACGATCTGGTCGACCAACAATTAGTGATGACAAAAAATTTACATAGTGGAGAAATGGTAGTAAACCCTACTTCTTCCACAGCCCAAGTTGCGTCTATCTGTGAAGTCAGTCAAAGGACAGTACATAGGGTGTTGGCTAAAACAAATTTCATCCATACAAATTAAAATGGTGCACCAACTTTCAGATGATGACCCCGACCGAAGACTAGAATTCTGTGAAACTATGTCCAATAAAATGAACCAACAACCAGGCTACATACAGACAATTGGTTTTAGTGACGAAAGTACTTTCTTTCTCAATGGAAATGTTAACACTCAGAATGTGAGGTATTGGAGTGACACAAATCCTCACATCTTTCGTGAAAAACATACTCAATTTCCAGAAAAAGTAAATGTTTGGGCAGGTATTTTGGGAAACCACATAGTTGGGCCTCTTTTTCTCAATGCTAACTTAACCGGTGAATTGTATCTGGAGATGTTACAAAATGATATTGAGTCGTTAATTCTTGAAATTCTAGAAGATAATCCAGATGAATTCGACAACTTGGAAATAACATTTCAACAAGATGGTGCTCCTGCACACTATTACGGTGCAGTAAGACGTTACCTAGATGAAGAATATCGTGGTAGATGGATTGGACGACGAGGTTCGATCGAATGGCCAGCTCGGTCACCGGACCTTACACCATTAGATTTTTTTCTATGGGGGTACTTGAAATCTAAGGTTACGCTACAGCACCTGACAGTATTGCCATTCTGAAACAACGAATTGTTGAAGAATGTAGGGCAATTTCCGCTGACACACTGGGACGAGTACGACAAGAGTTTAGCAATAGGATGCATTACTGCCAGGAAGTAGATGGAGCACATTTTGAACACTTATTATAAGAACTGGTTCTTAAATCTTTATTAATTAAATGCGAAACTATAATTTTCGTATTTTTTCAATTTATCAATCAAAATCAGCCGAAACCCAAACAAAATTGGTATGACTGAATAGGTATTTTCAATACCTTTCAAACGAGCTGTCACTTGCCATAGGGTCCCATTTAAAATTATTGGTCACAGTGGCCTTGTGACGTCATTTATGACTATTGCGTCACCTGTTATGACCAGTTGAGAAGCCTACATCCGTTTATTTCCCCCCTCCAAATTTCATTATTATAAGTATACCCGTTCAAAAGATACGAGGGGGGGAGGGGACTTTTGACTAGCACTGTATATTCACTTCAAATTATGCTTTTTTATTCAGGGTGGTAACGATTTTGAAGGCGAATACGAAGATTTCGGGTTGATCAACCTCCCAATCATAACACTTTGGTGAACCACATTTAGGAAAAAACCTCTTGACTCTCAGTCCGTCTCTGAATGAAGTCCAAGAAATTTTACATCGATGTTTCGACAAGATATTGTCGGTCAATAAGAACATAAGTCGGATAGAGATAATAATGTTTCCAGGTAAGCAGTCGTTTTTCAATCAACTTTACCGGACAATCTCACCGAGAGATGCCAAATGACTCCAAGAATTCCCAGTGTGGTTGTTTACAACAAAATATTCTACCTCTGAGCTTCAACTAAATTTGAAGTTTCATAAATACAAGAGATGTTCGAATTGAAGTGGAGTTCTTGTTCGATGATCGTTGCTAGGGAAATGGGGATCATTCTTGTGGCCTGCGAGTTGTGCAGATCTTAGTCCGTCAGATTTTCAGATGTGAAAGTGGAATAATTGAACGTTATTGTTATTTTTAGAGTTCTCGCGCTTTGAGCGGTTTATACCGTTTGTAACTGAAAGCGACCAACCTGTGAATGAAATTTATGAAAGAATGATGGAGGCAGTAACTCCAAACCTCGTTGGTCCTGACAGTTACCTGCAAATGTACGAGCAATATTATTATTTACTCAACGGAGAAGCCGAAAAAGAATTGGACGGATTCTTTGAAATAGAACCTTTTCCAGTTCTGAGGGTTAGCGAAAGCGATGTGCACGAAGAATTCTCGACGTACTAATATCTATTCTTGCAGGAATTCGCCAAGAGAATATGGAGATACGAGGAGGTGAAAAATGAAATTATAGATCTTAGACGTCATGTGCCTCTGAATTTGTTCAGCCTGGATTGCTCCGAATTGAACGAGACTCTGTATACGATTCTAGACAATCTGCGGATGAGAATCGTCAATTACTTCGTTCTGGAGAACCGGAATCATAACAGGGAGTATGCGTTTTCGATTAACTGGGTGGTATTGATAGGATGATTGAATGAATAAACTCTTAACTGAATGGAATTCGTTGCAATTTCTGTTGCAACAGTCCATAGGTAATGTGAAACATATGTGTTTCAAAGGAAAGCGTTCTATTTCTTGGCTTCTGGTGAAATATTGATTAATTTTAGTCTTTGTATTCTATCTCATATAATTTTCTCTCAGATTTTTTCTGATTAATTTCATTCTTGATCTTCCTTTCTCATTTTACCCGGCTCTTGCGTTCCGAGTATTATTTTTGTCTATCAGTCAGCATTCGACACACATGTTCAAACCATTTGAGTTACCTTATATGTTTTATTTATTTATTGGTTCTATTTGTAGATGGTTCCATTTCTTATTTGATTCCTCCTGTTTCTGTTTTCTGTTCTTCTCAGGAATCATATCCATTGCGTTAATTGTTTTTTTCCTTCCTCTATGTCTTGCTACTGTATACGTATAACCACTTCTTGTTTTTATCTTTTTCGTACTCCCATTTTCATAGATCGTCTTCATTTATTGAATGATTTCTCACTTTTTCCATCCTATCTCATTTCTGCTATTTCTCGTTGTATCTATAATTGAAATATTGTCTGTTCAATTTGTTCTCATTTCATGGAATTTCTTTGTATTTGAAATTATCAATGTTTTTTATTTTCCGACATACATTTTCTCATCTCATCTCATCATTATCTTCGCTAGTTAGCTGTGTTTGTCTCATTTCCCAATAATTTCAACTCGATATTTCTACCCTGTTTTACTGGACTAATTGCCCCATTTCGTGAATGAAATTCAATGTCTTCCATATGCTAATAGGCCAATCAATAGAGCAGAAAATGACTGATTCTGTGACAAAAATAGTGACCGGAAACAGACTGTGTCGTCATATATCCTGTTATATTTCCTACTCGCAACTATCATTAGTTAATTTGTTATAAACATTTATGGTCCGATTCCATTCAAAATTGGTATGAGGGAGTTTTCGGGGTGGAAGATTATGCATTTTTTGTCAAAATTCATAAAATCAAAATGGCGGCTCCAAGATGGCGCACGATCTCTTTGATTATGGTCCGATTCTATTAAAGAAAGGAATCATAAACACGTTGCTATAATAAAAATGCAGAGATTGAGGCGTACTAACTGAAAAGCACAAAATAAAATAATAAATAAAAAGCTTTTTTAAAGACACTAAGAAGTGAAAAATAATTGCCTTAGTTGTGTGACGTAGGTTATTTCGTGAGATACAGATTGAAAAGCTGGTTGCTTTTGTATTAGCACCGAAAACTTTATTAATTTTTTACTTTTTAGCGTATTTGAATAAAAGTTTGTATTTGAAAAGGTTTTTTGTTAATCATTTTCACAAGCTTTTATTTAATTTCACTTTTGTATGTATAGTACAAATCTTGCAAATTAATTTTGACCCATTTCCAGTCGTCCGATTAACTTCAAATTTGGCAGGAGTTCATAATTCCGGTGACAATGCATTATGGAATTGCTTGTCGCTTTTGTATTCGAACTGAAAACTCTTGAATCTGTAACTCACGGAATAACTTATGTCACACATCCAAAGCAATTATGTTTTACTTTTTAGCGCAATTGAATCAAAGCTTGTCTTTTAAAAGGTTTTTTAATAATGATTTTCTAAAGACAAAAGCCAAGTGAAGTGGAATAAAATAAGAAATAAACTGCACAAAGTCATCTTCACAAAAGATTCAATATAAATTGAAACAAAATTGGTAGACCACAGGCGGAAAACAACTACTTCCCTAGCAAATACCACGCAGAACGTTGAATGATATTCACCTGAAAATCCATGCAAACTTCCATATAAATGGAAATTGATTGCAAATGTTTCTTTCTGATGAGCTCGATTATGTTTGATTTATGTCGGGTTGGCCTAACAATCCGCATACCGGTTTCAGGCTTTTTTGGCCCTCATCAGTACGGAGTAGTCACCAGCCAGAGATCCGAAGAGCTCTGGCCGAAGTGAGACACAACATAAACAAAATCACCATCAAGCCTTCATCATCTTTAGGTACGCCGGAAAAGATAACTTTTAACCGGCGGTACCTAGTGACAGAAAGAAACACTCCATACATTTCTCCTACCTCGAAAGGATTTTAAATGAAAGATTGCGTCTCAGTAGGAGTGGCTGAGTTGCCCGACTAGCATATATCTTGAAGAAAAAAGCCAAGTGAAGTGGAATGAAATAAGAAATAAAGTGCCCCTCCCAAAAGACTCAATATAAATTGAAACGAAATTGGTAGACCACAGGCAGAAAACAGCTACTTTCCTAGCAAATACCACGCAGAACGTTGAATCTTTTGTGAAGATGACTTTGTGCACTTTATTTCTTATTTTATTCCACTTCACTTGGCCTTTTTCCTCAACATATATGCTAGTCGGGCAACTCAGCCTCTCCTACTGAGATAATCTTTTATTTAGAATCCTTTCGAAGTAGGAGAAATGTATGGAGTGTTTCTTTCTGTCACTAGGTACCGCCGGTTAAAAGTTATCTTTTCCGGCGTACCTAAAGATGATGTAGGCTTGATGGTGATTTTGTTTATGTTGTGTCTCGCTTCGTCAGAGCTCCCGGATCTCTGGCTGGTGACTACTCCGTACTGATGAGGGCCAAAAAAGCCTGAAACCGGTATGCGGATTGTTAGGCGGACCCGATATAAATTAAACATAATCGAGCTTATCAGAAAGAAACATTTGTAATCAATTTCCATTTATATGGAAGTTTGCATGAATTTTCAGGTGATTATCATTCAACATTCTGCGTGGTATTTGCTAGGAAAGTAGTTGTTTTTCGCCTGGGGTCTACCAATTTTGTTTCAATTTATATTGAATCTTTTGTAAAGATGACTTTGTGTACTTTATTTCTTAAATTGTTTTCTATATTTATGCCGCTACCTTTTCTAGCGTGCTTCGAAAGATGATACCTTTTCATCTGAAAATGCTTGATTTCAGAATATGTGATACTTTCGACGACATGTCACAGAAAGTTAGCGGTAGCCCGGATACAGTTGCAGACTTGGTGGCGTTGCAAAACTATGTGATTGAGTGCAGAGATGTCACCATGTATAACTTGAGGGAACAGATTAAAAAAACCGGCGAAAATATGACTTTTTTGATGGATCACGCACATCTACCAAGTAAGCGAATTTTTATTCGGGAGATAACTGTGAAAACGCAATATTTCATTTGAAACTGGTTGAACCAAACATTTTAGAAACAGTACAGTTTCCATTTGATCATCGTTAATAATAAATACAATGCTTGTTCCCAAACATAGACTGACAAATACAGAGAAAGGGCCACATTATGCATCCATTGATTTCTATAACAATTTACCGGTAATCATTAAAAAAGCTCGCTCACGACAAATTTTTAAAAAACATGTTTTTGATCTGTTGTGTGACATCGAGCCATATTCATTACAAGAATTCATGGAGAAATACTTTTACTACAGCTGAATAAAATTTTCAATAAATCTTACACCTATGACTTGATATTTTATCTATTTATAATTTTTTTTTCAATACATGTTGTACTTAGTTTTATCAGGAAGTATTTCTAGTTATAAGTGACATTTGTATTTTTTATATTGTATATTATGTCCGACTTGAGTTTTTCAACTGTTTAAAATTGAAAGCTTCAAATAAGTCTATCTTTCTATCACCAAAAGAATCAGAGTATATTACTTCACTTTAAAATAATTAAATAATTCTAAAAAAGTTATGAATCCTCAATCGACCAGTATCTATTTTTTCGTATGAATCCAAATGTTTTCTTGATAGAAGCAGGTAATATCTAGAGATTGTTCTATAAGTAGCATAGTAGTACATCAAACTGATTTTGGGTATTGGGAAGTTTGATTTTTGTTAAAAACCTATAAGAATATTTGCCGATATTCAGATGTGTATATGTGCAGATATAATATTATCTTCAATTCATTTTTCTGTATGAAATTTGATGAAATTCAAGTCTATGACTAATTTGAATTAATGTTGTATCATCCTCACAAATACCTCTAATGATCTATACAGATTCAACTGTGAAACCGAGTTCATTTGAATCGAGAAGACCCAAGGTCCCAGCATGGATCCTTGAGGTATTCCACAAGATAAATCTCTCAAAAAACAATCATAATCACCAAGATCAACATATCATGTTCCACCACACAAATTTAAGGAATTGAATTCCATATTTTTTTTTTGAATTTGATGTTGGAAAGTATAATTTTTTTTTATTATTATCTATTTGAAGTTGGATATCTGCGATGGCATTCAGTAGTGCGTAATTTGAGAAATATGTTCAAGAATTTTATTTTAGTGGAAGACATCCAGCTGAACTGCAGAGTGTTCGTTTGGCCCAAAGACATGGAAGCGGTCATAGAGTTGGCCATTCAGCGACTGAATATGAAACGCGATCTAGCCGAGACGCTTTTGAGGAACCGGAGAGTCGCATTCGACAAGAAGTTGAGAAAACACGAAAAATTGTTGATATCTTTCAAGAAGAAAGATCCTCCGATTCTTACCATGGAAGAAATGGAAGACAGCGTCACTATGGTTGAGGGCCTGGTGCGAGTGCTGGAGGTGAGGATGCACCCTTCGAGAAATACAGGGTGGTTCGAAAGTTTCACTTATGTTTTAGGAAGACAAGGAAGAGGCGGAACAAATAAACGAAGAGGAGCAACTGTTGGACATTGATCCGTCGCCGTTCATGAACCTCTATAGGATGCTCAATATCGTGGAGCCGTACGACAAGCTGTGGCATACTGTGCTGGAATTTCACGAAAACTATGAGTTATGGTGAGTTCTGAAATAACTTTTTGTGCCGTCAGTTTTTTTGACGTATTCAAATAGACCCATTTTGTATTATTTTCCAATTTTCTCAGGTACTATGGACCATTCTGTGAGTTGGACGCCGACCAAATCACCGAGAACGTCGACGCCGTTTGGAGGACCCTGTATAAACTGGCCAAAACACTGAGCGATAACCCGGGAGCTAAAAGAATCGCCGAGATGGTGAGAGCAAAAGTCGAGAAGTTCAAGCAATTCTTGCCCGTGATACAGACGATATGCAACAAGGGATTGCAACGGAGACATTGGGAGAAGGTGATTTGAATACTACGATTTTCCTACGACTACGATATTGAATTTCGACTTTCAGATAAGCGAGATTGTTGGTATTCCTCTAAATGTGACTCCCGATTCGACACTCAACGATATGATAGAAGCCGGCCTGCCCAAATTCGCGCAGCAGCTCGAGGAAATAGGAGCAGCGGCCACCAAAGAGTATGCTCTCCAGAAGAATTTGGCGAAAATGAAAGAAGAATGGGTCGATATTTGCTTCGAATGCATATCTTACAGGTGAGTTTTGAATGTATGCTTTCGCTTGGATGATATTTCGTGTATTCGTCCAGGGAAACGGGAGTCAACATTTTAACTGCAGTCGACGATATACAAGTCATGATGGACGACCATATTCTCAAGGCTCAAACCATGAGAGGATCACCGTACGTGAAAGCTTTCGAAGGCGAAATGCAGGCTTGGGAAGAGAAGCTTATATCGATGCAGGATATTCTGGAACAATGGCTAATGGTGAGAATTGATTCATTAAACCAATAGCGTCCTCTTATCCGATGATATTTCCTACCATGTATTCAATTTTGTGTATCCCTATCCAGTGTCAAGCAACATGGATGTACCTGGAACCGATATTCAGCTCGGAGGATATCATGAGACAAATGCCGACCGAAGCAAGGAACTTCAAAACTGTCGATAGAGTGTGGAGAGCCATCCAGAATAATACCATTAAGGATACCCACGTATTGATCGCAACGGACTATAAGAACATGCTGATCCTTCTTAGAGAGAATAACAGGCTGTTGGATGAGATACAAAAAGGCCTCAATGATTATTTGGAGAAGAAGAGGTTGTTCTTCCCCAGGTGAGTTGAATAAAGGAAAAATACAGTTCACCGAAAACTGTGGGGTTCTTCAGGGGTCCCTTTCAGGACCAGTACTTCCTCTCATATACATAAACTCTTTAGCAGACTTGGATTTGATTGTGAAAATCAAAATATTTGCTGATGACAACAATAATATATGGTAGCAAAAATTTATATGAGAAGAAAAATATCCTCATGGCTTATATCATATAAATTAACATTAAATTTTTGAAAATATTGATTCATGTGTAATGTATCAGCACTACGAACAGATAATATCTACCTATGACTACCACGCGCGCGCAAACATTAAACCAAGAGAGCAACGCCCTGATGAATAATTTGACCTTTTTCCACCCACGATGATTGAGCGACGATGCAAGAACCAAATAATTGAAGTAATTGCACAATTAGCGGGCACGATGCATCAGAACGAGATTAAGATTAATTCCCCGAAAACCGAATGCACAAATACCGCAATCTATGATCTGTAACTCCGCCGCATGTAACAAAAGATTTCGATTTAGTATAAATTAGCAATCAGAAAAACATTAGATTCATTCAAGTTAGAGATTCAGATCTTAGTAGTCTTGTAGTAGACTCAAGTTTTAGACTTCATTTAGTTTCCGTCATTCCAGTCTCGTGCTTCGAAACAAGTATGGTGTTTTAAGTTAGTGCCTCGATAACATCCATTAGTCAGCCTCGGTAATCTTCGGAAATCACGCAATGGGTCCAGTGTAAAAACCACACGGACCGACAAACTTGGCAATTTCCTGATACATAAAAAGACCCAACTCTTGGACAACCAGACGCTATCGGCTCAGTCGTGAATAGAAAGTTCCGTTGTTTTTCTCCCATATACTTATCTATACGACCGAAATTAAGATAAAGCCTCCGTGTTAGTGGGTCTTTCATATCGCCTTTGAGGGATATTTTTACGATGCTGGTTTATAGGTTTATAGGTATGATTTGATGTATTATTCAATTGCACGTTTATAACACGTTTTATAACGGTGGGACTCCGGCTAGTTTTTCTATCTCGCTATATTGATATAAGGTTTGATTTCGTTTTATTGTGTGCCATTTGTGTTCTTCATTGGAGATAATTTTGTGATGTTTATGACTAGTATATAAATACAGCCAGTGTCTATCACATTTGTTTATGAATGATTGATATTGTGGCCGACTCTTGGTATTTTTAAATATACCGGGTCAATTATAAGTTATTAGTACATCAAAAGTGAATTGTTGAGTTCCATAAAATTTTATAATAAATGTTTATTCATGGTTCAGTGTTAAAATTTATAGAATTTGGCTTCTCGGTACTGTAAGGTGTATGCTCAGAAATTGAGGAGACCTCACGGACCCCTGATCTAATCTCACCTAGTCTGTATGAACTTCGGTAGCTCTAGCCGCTCAGAGTTGCTGAACGTATTCCGAATCCATCAGAGCAGGTGAAAGGTGTGGGTTGCTACCTTCGAACTAAGTTTTAGCGATTTCTTGGTGAAAACTGAGAGGAGTGTTGGAACGGGAAGAGGGGGCCCGACACATATTCGTAACAAAAATATCCTCAAAAATGTATGTGAGAGATCCTATTAAATTCAATAATGAAAGTATATAGTAATCTTTCAACCTGAAATTCTTCAGTTGAATTAGGAAATTATTTTCGACGGAATCGAAAAATGACAAAGGGCTTTTCGATTTGAATCGCGAAAAAAAAAATTTTTTGATGGGAGGCACAGGCCCCCTCAGTCGACTCTAGAAAATGTCTTCGTTATAGAAAGTCGGCGACTCAAAAAAATTGATGTCCCCGAAAAGCGCAGCAAAAAAAAATCAGTCCCGGGACCCCCCTTCCCCCCTCACTAGAAATCATACGTCATGGGAAAAAATTATCGTTTTTCGATAAAACTTCAATGGACTTTTTTGTAGTACTCTTTTTGAACTTTTGGGGGGGAAGGGGGGGTATCGTTAAAATCAATGGGGTCAACTAGGAGAAGGAGTTTTTTTTTCGCGTTCAGACCCTTAAATGGTCCCCCGTCCTTCTTTAAAAAGCCCCCTGGCACAATCCGCATTTCTCTACGACCTTCCCCCCCTTTAGACTGTGCGCTTCCCCGTGGACTATTTTGAATAACGAGAGTAGTTTTGACTATATCTGTCAAACTAGATGGTCAATGACTTTGATTTTTTTTTCACAATATTTGTGATATCCTGCACTAGCTCTTTCTTGTTTTTCATAAACTTCTTAATTTTAGTACTAACGGTTGGATTATTAATGTGCTCTTCCCCGGTTTTAATTTTTTTTTTTTCACACTATTTGATATCCTGTGCTCCTTTGTTTTTCTAAACTTCTTAATTTTAGTCCTGACGGTAGAATTAATAATGTGCTGTTTGCCTATGCATGGTCCATATTTTACGTGTTAATTGAGTCAACTTCAATTATATATATCTCAGGTTCAAGATGGTGAAACTTGTTAAAATTCTGTAGAGGTGTTGTTCACATGTTAAACAATACGTATGTCAAATTTTAATAATTTCCTAATTCAACTGTCTCGTTGCGGTACTACCTTAAGAAAACTGATTTCGCCTATAATAGTTTTTTTTTCAAAATGAGAAATTTTGTACCCATTGAATATCTCCTCTCCCCCTGCTGTACTATTGAGCTCCTTCAGTTATAATATATTGAATAATGGATTATTCGAATCCCAGATTCTTCTTCTTGTCGAATGACGAGCTGTTGGAGATTTTGTCGGAGACGAAGGACCCTCTTCGAGTTCAACCACATCTCAAGAAATGTTTCGAAGGTATTCACTTGTTGGACTTCAATAAGGACGAAGAGATCCTGGGTATGATCAGTGCGGAAAAAGAGAAGGTTCCATTCAGCGGAAAAATCACGCCAGCAGATGCCAAGGTACATACATTTTTTCAATATATTTTTATTGTTAAATATCAATGATAATGAGACCCCAATTGTCACTCAGTGAAAGTTCCAGGTGATATGCTTTTTGGAAAGTTAATTAAATTTTGGTGAGTAGTTCTGGGACACATGTCCATCCGAAGAGA
The DNA here is from genome assembly GCA_018342105.1 of Gonioctena quinquepunctata. Taxonomy (NCBI): domain Eukaryota; kingdom Metazoa; phylum Arthropoda; class Insecta; order Coleoptera; family Chrysomelidae; genus Gonioctena; species Gonioctena quinquepunctata. Next base: position 515,411 of record JAFIRS010000181.1, read on the forward strand.
CCAAAGTCTGACGTTGAAGATTTTTTGTAGTCTGGCACCCTCTTGAGTTCTTTCTATCTCCTCACAATACCTCCTCCACGAGTACCTCTTGGCTTTCTTCAGTACCCTTCTATAACTGGTCGAGGCGTTACTGTGTCATCCCACCTTCCAGTTTTCTTGACACTGTTGAATTATTTCCTAGTTTTTGCCCTTAATATTTCCACCAGGGCACATGCCTGGTCGAGTTCCTTGTGATAAGGGGACCATTGTTGTTGAACGCAGAGATGGCTGGGCCATTGAATTGCTCCATGTTTGCACTTATCGGTTTCTGCAACCTGGATTCAAATAAGCTTATCATCCATTGAATTTTGGAACGGATCAGTTTGGCAGTCGCTGTTCTTCGATTTGAATAACCTTTACCCTTCATTGACTTGGCATTCAAACTTTCGGTCTCATTGAAGTTTCTAGTAGTTCTAGAAGAGCATCTTTTTATGTAAGCATTCCTATAGTTACGGCTCATATTCTATCCTAGGGGATGGTGGAAAAATGGTTGGTCCAAGTCGAGGCGGTGATGATCCAGTCTCTCATGGACATAATCAAGGAATCGATGAGGTACTATCCAACGGAAGAAAGACCGAAGTGGATCTTGACTTGGCCGGGTCAAGTCGTCCAGTGCGTCGATTGCATCATGTGGACCACGGATGTGACGAACGCCATCTTCAGCGGGTCCATCGAGGAACAGGAAGAATTGTGCACCGAACAGATCGAGCAGAGTGTGAGAATGGTGCGAGGATCGTTGAAGCCTAATAATCAAGTGACGGTGGAGGCTCTCATCGTTATCGACGTACATTGTGAGTACGATAGTTATTTTTTTGGGAACGCCTTAAACGTTTCCAGGATGAAATTAATAATTTTTGAGTTTTCCAGGCCGGGATATCGTGAGGCTACTGAAAGAACTGAAAGTAACCTCAATAGCGGATTTCAACTGGATTTCTCAGTTGAGATATTACTGGAAGGACAGTTTAGTTTCCGTATGCATGATAACTACGGAGGTGATGTACGCTTTCGAGTATTTGGGCAATACGGGCCGACTAGTGGCCACTCCACTGACGGACAGATGCTATAGGTATGTATACGGGGGAACAAAAGAGATGTGTGGCAGATCGCGAATCCTAAACTATTTGCCATTCCTGAATATCTTCATTTATAGATAGTACCGGATTTCAAAAATCATTCATGATTCTCTTTATTTCGGGTCCTTCCAAGGCTAATATTTTTTCCAGGACTCTTATGGGAGCACTGAGGTTGAACCTTGGGGGAGCTCCTGAAGGTCCAGCAGGCACAGGTAAGACTGAAACATGCAAGGATCTTGCCAAAGCGGTTGCCAAAAAGTGCGTCGTCTTCAATTGTTCCGATGGACTGGACTATAAGGCGCTCGGGAAATTTTTCAAGGTATAGTATATCATACAGGATGTTGGCGTGAAAAGTACAAACACAGACTAGCTCAGAAGTTCACAATTACTACCAGCGAGTACTCAAACATTACTTCGATTACTAGTTATTTTATTTTCCAAAGATTCAACTAGTATTTACATCCCATCGGATTTTTGTTGAGTGAGTGTAAAAAACTCTGGATTCATTCAATTTCCGCAATTTTAACTATTGAGTATGACCTCGTAGGTTCTGTCAGAAAACGCTCTTCCCTACTTCGTGGAATATCAGTTTGCCTAATCATTCAAATAGCGAGTCGGGTTGTGTGGTCTAGTGAGACGTCTTTAATCTATGAGATACCGGACCCAGAGATGTTTGGATGGATTTTGGCCCACTTCCATAATTTCTAGCAAACATCGAAACCCCGGCTCGAAATTGTCTCGATACTCTCTCTGTAATGTTTGTTCATCGCTGTTTCAAAAAATCTGGGATGCTAGGACCTCCGTCCTGTTTGCAGATTCCTATTCATTGAAATATCTGTTGGATAGACAGATTGTTGTTGAAATCGGAGTTGAATGATGCTGCATGAGAAATCTGGCTAACTTTGGCTATATATCACTATCATTCATAATTTTTGAGGAATGTTTGGTTGTCTGTACCATCATCAGGTGCTGGGTGATACAATGCTATCCTAGCATGCCTTATCAGATTATTCGTCATGAATTTTTGGAACTCTGCTGATGTGAAAGCAAGAATAAATGGTCAAATTATATCGAAAGACTGAAATCCTACCGACTGCGCCAATATTGAGTATGACCTCGTAGGTTCTTTCAGAAAGGATGCTAATGGTTCAACTGATGGTATATTGCTTTTTTATGACTGGCAAAAGTGACATAATATACAAAATAATCATAAAATGTGTTTTCCTCGGGAGACGCCGACTAATACAGGGTAACACAACAGTCTCAAACAAAGCTCTAACTTTCAAATTTGTGTCATTATTTCGAAAGTAACAGAAGGTCGACGAACATCATTTCTCCTGTAAAAATCAACTGAAGCTTCTTGATTTTTGAAATAATTTTGTTGTATGTTGTATGTATTTTCTCGAATGCGTGATGGAATTATTGATATTTTAAACAGGGTCTAGCTCAGTCGGGAGCATGGGCGTGCTTCGACGAATTCAACAGGATAGAGCTGGAAGTTCTATCTGTAGTGGCACAACAGATACTGAGTATCCAAACGGCGGTGGCAGCAAAGTTGAAAAAGTTTATTTTCGAGGGGACTGAAATCACTCTCGATCCGACTTGTACCTGCTTCATCACAATGAATCCTGGGTAATTCCAATATTTATGATATAACAGTTTATGGAGGCATCCTCCAGAATTGCAAGTTTCTCTGGTTATTTCAAGTTACTATCAATTTAATTCTTTTTTTTATTTAACGCAAGTGCTAGATTTTTTTCCAAAAGAAAAATTATCTGATGAGTTTTTGACGCATTTTCGTATGTCTATTACAGATATGCTGGTCGTCAGGAGTTGCCCGATAATTTGAAGGTGTTGTTCAGGACAGTAGCGATGATGGTACCGGATTACGCAATGATTGGGGAGATATCTCTCTATTCCTATGGATTCGAACAAGCAAAAAGGTACTTCTCAGTACAATTATTATTCACTATTTTTGTCGGAGTTCAGTTGGCATTGAGATCAATATAAGTTGAAGAAAAAAGTATTGTTTTCTTGCCGACGTTTCGAATTTAATTAAATTCATCCTCAAGGCTCTGTAACAATTGTTTCTCATATAATAAAGTATAATAAGTATAAAAATAGGTGTTACTTGCCACGATATATGATTGTTATCAATGGTTTTGTGAAATATTGGGAAAGTACTCACCAAAAGTAGTTCTTTCTGTTTGGAATCCTAAAACTATAAACCATGGTCAGACGTAATAGATACACAAACGAAAATCCACAGGCACAATAGTACATATATTCTAACGAGACAATTGAACACTTAGGTAAAAATCTAATATTGTAAAGATATTTGAGAATAAAAAATATAAATAATGGGACTTTGCCAGTGTTTTTTTAATTGATGAGAACACATGTGTTGACAGCAATAATAATGATAGTAATGATAATTTATCTAGGAATGTAGTTAATCAAATTGAAAAACGCAGTGTTTAATCCATCGATGTCTCTTCTAGCGTTAACACGGTCATGTTTGAGAATTTGGATCGTTTCACTTAAAAGTATTTTGGAAAGATATGGTTGAACATCAAAAACAACTGGGGTTGGGAAATCAAAGTAATGGTTATCTACACTGGCGTGTTCAACTAGAGCAGTAGGATTCATGAAGTTCATGTTCAGACATTCGTTTTTTCAGGTACCTACCAGTTTGTCCTACATAGCATTTATCACAGTGATAAGAGAAAATAACCATAACTTTGATTTTACAACCCCGGATTTTCTTGATATTCAACCATATCTTTCCAAAAGACTTTTGAGTGAAACGATCCAAATTCTCAAACATGACAGCGTTAACGCTAGAAGAGACATCGATGGATTAAATGCTGCCATTTTCAATTTGATTACCAACATTCCTAGAAAAATTATCATTAATATCATTATTATTGCCGTCAACATCTGTTTTCTTATCAATAAGAAAAAATGTTCCATTATTTATATTTTTTATTATCAAATCTCTTCCTATCCTAGATTTCAGTGTTCAGTTGTCTCGTTAGAATATATGTACCTGTGCTTGTGTATTTTCGTTTGTGTATCTATTACGTCTGACTATGGTTTATATTTTTAAGTATTCTAACCCGGAAAGAACTACTTTTGGTGAGTACATTCCAAATATTTCACAAAACCGTTGATTACAATAATATATCGAGGCTGGTAACACCTAATTTTTATACTTTATTATACAGTGACCGGCAGAAAGTACGCAACATATGGGAAATTCTTTTATTAATAAATTTAGACGAATATCGATATGTGCAATCGCTTCTGCATCAAAAGCAACCCCAAAAGACGTTGTACAGTGCCGTTCGTCTTTTCGTGTTTGGAGGGAAATTTGAAAAAATTAAAAATTATGTTTCAAAACACACTTAGTTGGGAAAATATCGAAAAATGTTATTCGAAAAAGTTGTTCAGAACGTTATTTTATAGCTATGTACAAATTTTTATGGAAATCTGAGATAAAAAAATTTAAATCAATTTTTTGCCATAATAAATATTTCAATTTGGAAAAATACATTTTAGACAAAGAAACTCATTAGTTAAGCCAACAGTAATATTTTGAATGATATTTTGTAAATATTCGCAAGCTACTTCTATTTTATTCGGAAAAAAATTGAAATCTATGGGTTTGCCATGTATTCAGCTTCTTCATAAGAGGTCACTGAAATATCTCCAGGACATTATAATAAAAAATTCATATTAAAATTTTGTAGATACATGGTTCTTTGTCAATAATAAACAGTATCGGGATTATAATGTCCTGAAGATATTTCTGTGACCTCTTATAACAACTAGCACAAATCTAGATTTAAAATTTTCTTCGAATAAAATAGAAGTAACTAATGAATCTTTACAAAATATTATTTAAAATATTACTCTTAAGATTACTAATGAGTTTCTTTAATCGAAATGTATTTTCCAAATTGAAATATTTATGGCAAAAAATTGATTTTATTTTCATCTCAATTTTTACAAACTTGTACATAGCTATAAATATCGTTCTAAACAACTTTTCCAAATAACATTTTCAATATTTTCCCAAATAAGTGTGTTTTGAGACATAATTTTTAAATTTCCCGCCAAACAAGAAGAGACGAACGGCACTGTACAACATCTTTTGGGGTTTCTTTTGATGCAGAAGCGATTGCATGTATCGACATTTGTCAAAATATTATATTAAAAAAAATTCCCAAATGATGCGTACTTTCTGCCGGTCACTGTATGAGAAATCATTGCTACAGAGCCTTGAGGATGAATTTAATTGAATTCGAAACCTCGGCAAGAAAATAACAGTTTTTTCTTCAACGTATACTGATCCCAATCCAACGAAACTCCAAAAATTACTATTTTATCAGATTATTCACTAATTCAATTTCAAATGGCATCCGAAAATACCTTTTAATCAGTGTATCAAAATATTTCAAACTACTGGCAGACTTGTATTGTGATTGCCCTCTGAAAATGAAGATGTATTATCATTATTGACACCCAGCTGCCAAACGGGGGATATGCAGAAAGCCAGAGGAAAAGTAAGAGGCTTTCAACACATTCTAAACGATCATAATTCCCCTATAATTCAATAAACGTTAAAAACAATGTACATAAAAACATTTTTTCTCAAATGATCAATTAATATTACCACCTCTCCCACTTTTATTTCATATTTAACTATTTACAATATATACTATTTCCTACAATGTTTTCTCTTAAACTTATGAACTTTCAGTGTTTCCTGGGATGATAATGATAAAAATATTACAATGGTTTTTATGCCAACAATTCATCTTCCAACTTGATAGAAAAATGTCTCTTTTCAATTCAATATTTTGATTCTAGTCTTGCTCAGAAAATCGTCCACACATACAAACTATGTTCAGAACAATTATCTTCTCAGAACCATTATGATTATGGTATGAGGGCTGTTAAGTCTGTTCTTCTGGCTGCCGGAGCACTCAGACGAGCTTACCCAGAAGTTGAAGAACCTCAACTAGTTCTGAGAGCCTTAATCGATGTCAATTTACCAAAATTCCTTGCTCAAGTAAGTGATATTTCATTGATGTACAGACATCCCACCATGACCAGGATGTCACTAAGACGTCCTAACCTGGTCTTTATTGAGGAGTTCGAGCTTCCAGTACATTATTGGAACATTTTAGAAAAAAACATTTTTAAAGCAACCAGATCTTTTTCATCGTGATATTTTTGCTGCATTCGATTCGTGTTTCAAAATGCATAGACCTGAAATGTAACGAACGAATATCAAAACGTTTTGTACTATGTAATTTATAAATATACAGGGTGTTAGTGAATAAGTTCGACAAACTTCAGGAGGTGATTCTGCATGAAAAAATAATGACAGTTTGCTTTATAACTTTTGTCCGCAAGTGCTTCGTTATTCGAGATACGGGGTGTTGAAGGTTTTTCTTAAAAACTCACTATTTATTTATTGCTCTGAAACCGATCGAAATATGCAAATTAAATTCGGTGAGTTTTGAGAAATAATAATTGCGCATTTTTCTACATGCAATTAAGAATTTTATGTTCATCATTGGCGCGCATACGGGTAATGATCTCAATTTTTCTAAGAAAAAAATGCTACGCCACTGAGATATTTTCTTTTGTTCAATTTGTGACAAAAAAACTCTCCTGCCTTTTTTTCGTATGGAGCGCCGTTTTTATGCAAAGAAATAAAACATCTTAACGCGTATTTTTCATTTTTCAATACATCAAGAACTATGTAATACAATAACGTTAAAGCAGAACAACAACAGAAAATAACACCAATAAATAAATAGGCGCGAAGCTACAACAAAAGTTCAAAATGACCTGCCTCAGACGTGATACAAGATTCAACTCTCCGCCTCATTGATTGTCCTATTTGCGCAAATATTCCTGGTGTATTTCTTATTGTCTCACAGCCGGCTATAATTCGATTCCTCAGGTCTTCAACATTTTTGACGGAAGTGGAATAACCTAATGACTTAAGAAAACCCCAAATGCAAAAATCTTGAGGATTTTAATCCGGATATCGAGCAGGCCAATGTCCCGTACCTCCCCTAATTATCCTACGATTTGGATATACTGTAGCTAAGTGATTACGTACAATAATGCTAAAATGTGGTTCATGCACCATCATGTATCAACCACAAGTGTTGTCTCAGCTGTAGAGGAGTTTCTTCAAGAAGAACAGGTAGGAAATTGAAGTAAGAGTCGCCTGTTAGTCGTTGTGGGAGGAAATATGGACCGATTTAATTATCATCAAGTACCCCAAGCCATACATTTACTGAAAACTGATACTGAAAATGAGCTTAAAAGATTCTATGTGGATTTTTCTCAGCCCAGAGGTGATTGTTATGGAAATTTCGTATACACTGTCGTCCAAAATTAGCCACGTCAGTAAACAGAACGCCATTTAAAAAATCAGGAATTTGAGCGATTTGATGAAGAATCTAATGGCAAAAACTAGGCGCGGAAAAAAGTCTCTAGGTAGTAGAGCTTGAAACGGATACAATTGCTGTTCTTTGAGAATTTTAAATACAGTGAAGTTGCTTACATTCAGCATGTTGGTAATTTTTCGAGTACTTGTTTCAGGTGACTCCGCAATTAACTCGAGAACTGCTTCTTCTAGTTGCACAGTTCGTACTTCTCGAGGGTGCCCGCAGTCAGCCGTTTGTTTCTTAAATGTACCATTTTCGCGCAAACGTTGGTGAAGACGAGCAAATATTGTGTGATGGGGTACCCTACGTCCTGGATACAACGCAGCATACAATCGTCGAGCTTGCCGACCATTTCCATTACTTCGACCATAGACAAAATGCATGTCTGACAATTCCGCATTTGTATAATTTTCCATCATTTTCGATAAAAGAAAAATTAATTACTTATTATCATTAATGGAAAAAGTAAGTTTGTGGCATAATGGACAGATCATTAAATAAAAGAAAAAAAGCATCCTCAAGTGGGAGTCGAACCCACGACCTTACGTTTTATAAACATACACTCTAACCACTGAGCTATCGATGACATAGGAATCGACACAGACTCGCGAATACTTCACCTCCATAATTTAATGTGCATGCTGGAATGAATCGAAAATCGAACGAACTTATCAATGGCCGTCGAGACTCGATACCTATTCACTCCAACATCATCATCGAATTGACGATTTCAGTAGGAGATCTAGGAAGATGATCTCCAACCACGGATAAGATTTAGGATGCCAAATATTTAATGTGAAAGTGGGAAATTATTGCCACAAACTTCCTTGTTACATTATCATTAATGTTATACCAAACTAAAAATATTCGTATTCAACAGAATGTTGACAGTAGCCTACTAGCATCGCTACTAGATAATGTATTAATAACAAATACGCGTTAGGATGTTTTATTTTTTTGCATAAAAACGGCACCCACACGGAAAAAAGGCAGGAGAGATTTTTTGCCACAAATTGAATGAGGAATTCAAAAATGATTCTTAATTTGAAATATCTCAATGGCGTACCATTTTTTTATTTAAGAAAATTGAGATCATTACCCGTATGCGTATCAACATGAAATTCCTAATTGTATGCCAAAAATGCGCAATAACTACTTCTTGAAACTCACCAAATTTCATTTGCATATCTTGACCGGTTTCAGAGCAATAAATAAATAGTCATATTTTAAGTTATATATCAAACTATCGTTAATTTTTCATGCAGAATCACCCCCTAAAGTTTGTCGCACTTATTCACTAACACCCTGTATTTCGAAGAGAAAAAAATTGCGGCCTTGTACGATGCATCAAAAAATAAATTAATTCCAAGCTGATCATTTTTCCCCAGGACATTCCCCTCTTCGAAGGTATCTACAATGATCTATTTCCCGGAGTTGAACTTCCACCTTTCGAAAGAGCAGACCTCATAGAATGTCTAACAGAAGAAATAAAGAAGAGAAACCTACAGCCAACTCCGTGGTTTATAGCGAAGTGTATGCAGATTTACGAAATGATACTCGTCAGACATGGATTAATGATAGTTGGCAGGCCAATGGGGGGAAAGACATCTGCATATCAAGTGAGATTCGATTGACTCCCATATACTCGTTTTAATTATAGTTTTAACTGCATGGAATGAAAATAGTATGAAATGTATTGTTATTACTACAAGCAATTTGAATATTTCAGTGCTTGGGAGAAGGTTTGGGAAGTCTGGCGAATCGAAGGGAAGCGAAGTTGGTTGAAAACCAGGTTACTTATAAAATAATCAATCCCAAGGCTATAACAATGGGCCAACTATACGGAATGTTTGATCCCGCTTCACACGAATGGTCGGACGGCGTTTTGGCGACAACTTTCCGGGAATATGCTAATAGTTACAGTCTAGATAGGAAGTGGATTATTTTCGATGGCCCCGTAGATGCGGTGTGGATCGAGAATATGAATACAGTTTTAGATGATAATAAAAAGTTGTGTCTGATGTCGGGAGAAATCATTCAGGTCAGTAGGAACTGGTTTGATATATTATGTTTCATTTTGGAACCCACATGTTCGAGAGATGGAGCAAAGAATAGATGAAAATGTGTGTGTGAGATTTTTGTGATGGTATAATATTATTTCATCTGTTTTGGATGTTATAAATAATCCTTTCTGAAAAGGTGTATACAGACTTTCACTGATCTAGAAACTTCTCCAAATAAACAATAAAACAATATTTTGCAAATGGGCCCCACGTTGGGAGCCCAATTGCATTATTTCATTTGTTTCGGATGTTATGAATAATCCTTCCTAAAAAAGTGTATGCAGACTATTACTGATCTAGAAACTTCTCCAAATAAACAATAAAACAATATTTTGCGAATGGGCCCCACGTTGGGAGCCCATTTGCATCATTTCATTTGTTTTGGATGTTATGAATAATCCTTTCTAAAAAGGTGTATACATACTTTCATTGATCTAGAAGCTTCTCCAAATAAACAAAAAAACAATATTTTGCAAATGGCCCCACTTTGGGCGCCATCTGTATGTTATGAATGATCCCTCCCGAAAAGAAACCAGTGGCTCTTGATACAGAGGCAAGGGTTGGGGTTCGGAAAAATCCTCCAAAGAATATTCTCAGAAATTTGTTGTTCCCTACAGAATGAAGTTGGGTTATTTGAAGTTATAATTTGGACACCATTTACAGGTATGAAAAATAAACCCAACTTATTCTCCACCCCAGTCTCTGTAGACAAACTTTTACTGATCTACTAAAAACTTTTCCAAACACACAATAAAAGAAAAATCTTAAAAATAATATTTTTAATACCTATTTCCATGGTTTAATAATAAAAACTTCTTAACAAAAAATTAAACCGACGAAAAAATCAACTGAAAAGCAAAAAATAAAATAAACCTTAGTCTAAATGATAATTGAGCTCCTAAACTAATGTGAGTAACTGATTTTGAGTCGGCGCCAAACAAACAATTATCGAAAATCATTTTATTACTTTGAAAGAAGTAATCAAAACGCAGCCATGTATCTCGCTGCCATCATTTTACGCTTTACCTAATTCAATTGCTAGTTTGTTTGGCGCCGACTCAAAATCAGTTACTCACATTAGTTAAGGAGCTCAATTATCATTTAGACTAAGAAGGTTCATTTTATTTTTTGCTTTTCAGTTGATTTTTTCGTCGGTTTGATTTTTTGTTAAAAAGTTTTTATTTTTCAATTTTTTGTTGCTGAAATCTACTGATTACTACCTACTTAATTTTTGATTACGTCCAAAATACTTACTTACCTAGCTTACTTCAACTATTAACTATCAAATAATATGATTTTCTATTTCAATTATTCATTGTTATATAATATAAATTAATTTTGAAAGTTCTGGTTGGTTGATTTCATAACTTTGTATATAATTCCATCCTTTCATAGAATGTAATCATTTTGACGGATGTAGGAGGTTCTGTCAATGTCAACTACATATGTGTACAATTGCCCAATCATCCCCTATTTTTCTACCCATAGGGGTTGATCATTCAATTTCGAATTGGAAAATGATCAACTATGAAGTATACCCTTTTTATTAAAAAAAAATCATCCAAATCGGAATACCATCTACAAAGTTATGCCTGATAGAATCGGTTAACGGACCAAAATTCAGAGGGTGAACGATCAATATCCTTCATTTTGCTACCCTCAGGGATGGATTTTGATGTTCAAATTGGAATGGGACCACCTTCGAAGTACACCCTATCCAATGAAAAAATAACCACCGGAATCGAACCGCTGTGTAAAAAGTTGTGCGTGATCATACATAAAAAAAAAAATATACGCATCGAATAGAGAACCTCCTCCTTTTTGGTTTCGTCGGTTAAAAAAAATATGATCACACTAGGCAGGTTCCAAGAAGACTATATGAACTTCAATAATTTGAATATCATATTGGTGTTTATGAGGAGCATTAACTTTTTTATGCTCAACTGTATTATATTATTTCCAGATGTCACCTCAGATGAATCTCATATTCGAACCCGCAGATCTGGAACAAGCTTCTCCCGCAACCGTTTCTAGATGTGGTATGATTTACATGGAGCCAGCGCTGCTTGGATGGAAACCTTTCATGGACTCATACATGGCCACGTTGGAAAAATTCTTACTGGTTGAGCAGCTCGATCTCCTTGTTGAATGTATAGAGTGGCTCGTGCCTCCTTCCTTTTATCACATCAACCACCATTGCCAAAAGTTTGTCGAAACATCCGATATACACCTCTTTCACGTAAGAATGAAAACAGTGAATTTGCTCTTCCTCAAAGCTCAGTATCAGGGTCTATTCTATTTTTGTATTTTTCCAGTCTTTCACCCGTTTGTTCACTTGCCTTCTGCACGAGGAAAACCAAGTTAGTACGGTTTGGCTGCAATGCGTCTTACTCTTTTGCTTAGCCTGGGGCCTGGGGTCAACTTTGACCCATGAGGGCGAAAGACTTTCGAAGCTTTCTATCGGAAGATATTAAACGGAGATGACAAAAATCACCCGAAGCCAAAGTCCTTCAAGCTGGCCAAAAATCAGTTATTTCCGACAGATCTACATCTTTGACTGGATTTACGATAAGAAAAATAATGGAACTTGGATCAGTTGGTCGGATACTGTGGATAAAATTCAGCAGATACCAGTAAACGCCAAGGTGATAATTTAATAAAAAATCGTGGGGCATACTATTCAACTGAGATATATTATGAAACAATTTTCTAGGCTAGTCAACTGATAATCCAAACGAACGATTCCGCCTGTCAAAGATACTTTCTGCAAATGTGCCTCAACAACAATATTCCACTCCTTTTCGTCGGCCCCACTGGTACAGGCAAGTCTTCGGTGGTACTGGATCACTTGGTGAACTTACCGAAAGAAAAATATTTACCGAACGTTGTCAATTTCAGTGCCAGAACGACATCAATGATGGTAAGTGGTGATTATAATCATTTCTTGTTATTCCAAGATTTATTGGCATGTGAAGCTGAAAAATACAGTTTTTATATATTCGTATTATTTTGAAGACTCAAGAAATGGTCATGTCGAAACTGGACAAGAGAAGGCGAGGTGTTTTCGGACCATCTATGGGTAAACAGTGCGTACTATTCGTGGATGACGTAGGTATGCCACAGAAAGAAGCGTGGGGAGCTCAACCACCAGTGGAACTGCTTAGACAATGGATTGACCATGGTCATTGGTTTGATAAAGACACTTCCATGTTGCAGTTGGTCGATATCGTGAGTATTACCATTTGATGGGGATATATTATTGATAAAAATTGAATGTGTGATTCTATTTTTTTCTCATAAATATGCATTTTTCATTCCATCCAGATTTCAGAATTGATGGTACTCATTTATGTTATTGTCTTGCCAAATACATCATTATTCATTTCATCCAGATTTCCATAAAAAAAATACTCATTCTATTATATTTTCCATTCTCTTGCCAATTACATCATTGTCATTCATCCAGATTTCCACAAATAAAGGTACTCATTCTGATATTTTATATTGTCTTGCCAAATACAGCATTGTCATTAATCTAGATTTCCACAAATAAAAGGTACTCTTTCATGATATTTTCTATTGTCTTGCCAAAAAAGCATGGTTTAATCCAACCAGATTTCACAAGTGAAGGTACTCATTTCTGAATTTTATTCTCTTGCCAAACACAGCATTCTTCACTTCATCCAGATTTCCACAAATGAGGGTACTCATTCATGATATTTTCCATTGTCTTGCCAAAATACAGCATTCTCCATTTTATCCAGATTTCCACAAATAAAGGTACTGATTCAAATTTCCATTATTTCCAAATACATAACAGTTTTACAATGATTCATTTCCAATATAATCATTTTAATTCCATGTCCTTAGTAATGTATTTCCATTGAAATCTAGATTTCCACAAAAAAGGGTACTCATTTATGATACTTTTCATTGTCTCACCAGATGCAGCATTGTTCACTTCATTGAGATTTTGACAAATAAGTACTAATTTCTGATATTTCCCATTGTCTTGCCAAATGAGCATGGTCACTTTTTTCCACAAATAAGGAGCTAGCTTGAATACACAGGGTATGCATGGACTTCCTCTTTTCCTTTCGGGAATGTATAGATGGGGTCAAAATATCACCAGTACTTCTTATAACTTTTGTTCCTAAAAGCTTTCGTTACCAAGTTACGGGCCCTCAAAGCTACAAAATGAAACATGTTTTTCTTTGATAACTTCCAAAGTGAATATTCAAAATCATCTAAATTTTGATGATTGACTAAACAAATGAATTCCTTCGATGAGCTTTCATGCAGGAGTCAGTTGTTTTGCTACAAAGTCAGAAACGGACTACACCCGATGGTCCACATCCCAAAACTTTGAAATGACTGGGATTTGTCAATATGTATCAACAAAACAAGGTTACCTGGATAATTTCCTGAATGAAAATACTCGTGTGGAAAATCGATCGGAGCAACGATTTTTGATAAAAATGCATTTTTGTTCGATGACATCCAACCTGAGATGTCTACCATTATTCGAAAAGATTAATTTGTAATGAAAATAGAAATGATAGATACAATGTTCTTAACGAATTTTTATCATGCAAACACGTTTACCTTACAAAACTCATGGTGTAAATAATCAATCGCAAGCCTCAAGAGCAAACAGAAATGCAAAATCCGCTACAAAAACTGCTCTCTCAATAAATTTTATTAGTCGGCGCAACACAACAACAGATAACCAACACGAAACGTGCTTATTCCACGCGTACATACAAAATATGGACTGAATTCGATATTTCATAGTGGAGTAGCTTGTTAGTTCGAAAACACCACGAATCTACATAACTTGATATTTATTTGAAAAAATATCTACATTGTGAATGAAACTCTCAACTAGGTACTGTACTTGTTGTTTACGACTTTATTTAAGCATATTTTGTATTATCCCTGTTATAAATATTGTTGAATTAACTATTAGTATTTCTACTGTGAAAATTTTTCATTTCAAATAATGGTGGACGATCGGGTTTGATGTCGTCGAGTAAAACTGCATTTTTATTAAGAATTGTTGCTCCGATCGACTTTCCACACGAGTACTTTTATTCAGAAAATTGTCTACGTAACCTTATTTGTTGAAAACTATTGAAAAATTATCTGTCATTTCAAAGTTATGGGGTGTGGACCATCGGGGGTAGTCCGTTCCTGACTTTGTAGCAAACAACTGACCCCGCATGAAAGCTCATCGAAGGAATTCATTTGTTCAGTCAATCACCAGAATTTAGATTATTTTGAATATTCACTTTGAAAGTTATCAAAGAAAAACATTTTTCATTTTGTAACTTTGAGGGCCAGCAACTTGGTAACGAAGGCTTTTAGGAACAAAATTATATGAATACTGGTGATATTTTGACCCATCTATACATTACCAAGAGGAAAAGAGGAAGTCCAGGGACACCCTGTATTTCGATGGATATGATTTGTACATTTCAGTTGTTCATTGGGGCAATGGGAGTGCCTGGTGGTGGAAGAAACGAAATAACAGAACGATTCCTGAGACACATGCAAATTATTGGACTGGATTCATTCGATGATCAAACTTTGAACAAAATTTTCGTTACCATCCTGGATTGGCATTTTGCCAAAGGATATGGAGAGAAGATCTCTAGATTATCCAGGGTATGTCCTAGTCAGTATTTTCTTTAACACGTTGATGGACACTAACGTCATACGGCGTCATAGAGGTCGGTGACAAATGCGGCAAGACGTCGCACTGCGTCCTCACAGATCCAGATTAAATTGGACAGAACGCGGAACAGCGTTCAATTTCGCATAGTTAATATAGGAGACACGTGATTACTGTCACGGATTGTGTGCAATAGGTTCGTGTAGTGTCGTTTTCTTGCATAAAATATCGGTTTAAATCTCCACCAGCCAGAATTTGACCTTCCCAATTTCATCACAACGCCGCGCGGCGTCGTTTTTGCCATGAGAAACTCATATATTTTTATTTGCTGTGTCACGCGATGTATAGTGTAATGTACAAGTTTCTGAGTATTTTTTTTCCAAAGATTAGAATAATATTTAATTTTTTGGAATAACGATTTTTTTGGAAGATACGAATTTTTAATTTAGTGCGATGTTTTTCCAAAAATACTTAGGATAATATATTTTTTGAGTTATGAATGTCAAGAGAAAGATACAAATCTGTCTGTTTCACAATGAGAACGATTTCGGATTTCCCTGTGTCCCTCAACGTGTTAAGATTCCTTGCTATTTTAAAGTTATTCTGTTACTTGCTTCTGCTGGATTAACATGACTATTATATTTGTTGATATATCGGAAACAGATGAAATACCATCAACTGATTTTCAGTTTTGTGTTGGAGCAACGATAGAAGTATACAAAGAAGCTACTATAAAATTCCTACCAACGCCATCCAAATCACACTACACTTTTTCTCTGAGAGATTTCTCGAGAGTAATCAATGGTCTTCTACTAACTCCTTCCTCTCGCATGGACGACCCGGACAAATTCATACGGCTTTGGATACACGAAACATACAGAGTCTTCCATGATAGACTCATAGATGATAATGATAGGTGAGTTTTCGAAAATTTCGGTTTGGATTTCAGATTCAAAATATGGGAATTTGTCAAAATCTTATTATCATGATTCGATTCACATATTGGATATCTAGAATCTTCGAATCTATCTGAATAAATTTAGTCGAATTAAAACGCTCTGAATAATCCGATTTTTCAAAAAAAAAATTGTCTTCATAGGAGTTTGCTGTTTCGTATCGTCAAGAATGCTTGTTATCAAAATTTCCGACAACATATGGAGAAGGTGTGTGTAGATCTCATACCGGAAGATGAAACTATGGGACCCCAACATATGAGAAATTTATTTTTTGGCAATTACATGTTTCCAGATGCCGAACCAAAAATTTATGATGAGGTATGGACATACTCATTGTTTGGCTGAATTTTAATTTAACCCAACAATGATTATTAACTACCTGTTGGAAAGATGACCATGATGGAATATATTTTAAGATTACAGAGATGGATGACTTGATCGAGAAGATGGAATATTATTTATCCGAATACAATGTCATTTCGAAATCACCTATGAACTTAGTAATGTTCAAATTTGCCATAGAACATGTATCCAGAGTATCACGAGTATTAACACAACCAAACGGCAATGTTCTGTTGGTTGGAATAGGCGGTTCTGGGAGACACAGTTCCGCCAAATTGGCGGCATTCATGGCAGAAAGCAATATATTTGAGGTGAGGGAAATAAAAACATGTTGCTGGATGATCACTTTTTGGAATGTTCACAGATTGAATTATCGAGAAATTACGGCATATCCGAGTGGAGGGAAGACCTGAAAAAATTGCTCAGCAAAGCAGGTTGTGAAGGAAAACCCATCGTATTTCTCTTTGCGGACACTCAGATAGCCGATGAAATGTTCATTGAAGATATCAGTACCGTATTGAATACTGCCGACGTTCCTAACCTCTTTGCACCAGATGAAAAAGCAGAGATTTTGGAAAAAATGCAGAATGTCGCCAAAGATTTGGTAAGAAGCCATCGAACCCTATTGCCTATACTGGTTACCCACTTAATTGAACAATTACTTACCAATCCCCCTATGTCATTCGAACATATCTTCTGAATAATTTTTTTGAAGAAAAATCTAGGAAGGAACATACAGTGTGACCCATTTAAAATGGAACCACCCCTATAGAATACGAATTTTTCAATCATTCTCAAATTTTCATAATTTTAGTTTCATTTCCAAGGCACTCTTTGGTTTTTTTTCTTTATCAAAAACGGCAAAAGTTTATTAGTCAATTTTTGTTTCCAAATTTACCTACACCACTGGATTTGTAGTCGTTATAAATGAAAACCATCAAAATTTCATAAAAAAATATTGGTTAACAACGAAGTTACAACAACTTCAATTTTGGAAACAAAGTATTTCATTATAATTTTTATTTAGATTATAGACATATTTAAAATCTGGCAACACTGCCGATACAAAGTAGAACACCAGTGAATTTGTACAGTTATAACTCCTGAAAGTATGGTAATGTGAGCGATTTGTGGTGGAAGCGATTTTGTAATGAAAATTTGACTACGCCACTGGATTTGTGAATTATATTCCCCTCAAAATCATTTATTTGAGTTAAGGGTATGAGGGTATTCGAAAATAACAGAAAATTTGAAATTCATTTTCAAGTTATACAGTCTTCCATAGCCGATAAAAACAAAATGAACCGAATCAAGTTTTGAAGCATCAAAATTATTTATTCAATAATAAAACAGAAAGCAGGACAAAACATGTTCCTTTCAAATTCTGCAAAACTCAACTAGAACAAGCTTTTAGAGAAGGTATGAATAATTCGAGGAGAGCTGAACTAATATATTAGGCATAGGTATTGTACTAAATCAATAGTAGGCTGTGATTTAGTACACCACAAATCGCTCACATTACCATACTTTCAGGAGTTATAACCGTAGAACGGAATGAGCTATCGACTTCGGATTTTCGCTGTACAAATTCACTAGTGTTCTTCTTTGTATCGGCAGTGTTGCAAGATTTTGAATATGTCTATAATCTAAATAAAAATTATAATAAAATACTTTGTTTCCAAAATTAAAATTGTTGTAACTTCGTTAATAACCAATATTTTTTTATGAAATTTTGATGGTTTTCATTTATAACGACTACAAATTCAGTTGTGTAGTCAAATTTGAAAACAAAAATTGCCTAATAAACTTTTGCCGTTTTTGACAAATGCAAAAAAAACCATAGAGTGCCTTAGAATGAAACTAAAGTTATGAAAATTTGTGTCAAGATACAGTTTTTGATGCTCAATATTATTTTTTTTTTAGATTGACCGAAAAATGCGTATTCTACAGGGGTGGTTCCATTTTAAATGGGCCACACTGTATAACAGATATAGATCTATAAAATGTTGAAATTTGGTTTTTAATATGCTTGAGTAAGTTTGAAGCAGAGACGCGTTACTCCTCTTGATTTTAAACTTCCTTTGGTCCAATTGAATAGGACCATTCGATTTGTTACGGCCCATCTCACCTTCAGCTGAATAAATGGAGGCAACAAAAGGTATATCAGTATTTATTCAGAGTTAATGGACAACTGATTCTATTCGATCCTCGGTATAAGGTCGTCGGCATCTGAAACAAATTCTGACATCTGAAACAAATTCTGCAGTCATAAAACCTGTTCATAACCTTGCCGGACAATAACTCCTAACCTCATTCGTGACGGAAAATAGGAGTCGCTATAGTTTTTCCACAATCCATTTCCCAAGAAACGTACACATTTATGGAAGTGAAAAATACTCAGTTTCGTGAATTCATCATTGTTATTGTCCATTGGCTTTCCTATCAGAAGTCGAATTTCAAACAGATGTTGGTTCTGATTCCTACATATGTCAATCAGGGCTCTCAACCCTCAATGAGAATTGATAATAAAGACAGTTGATGGAAATATATTACACTCATCAGTGTAGTCATGTTGTGGAAATTTCAAAAACAGAATGGTCTAATGGGAAATGAATCTGATGCTAATTTTTTCATGGATATGCATTATTCATTGCATCGAAATTTCCACAAATGATGATGATTTTCACAAATAATGATATTTTCCATTGTCTTCCCGAATACATCATTGTTCACTTCATTTAGATTTCCACAATTGGTGGTATTCATTTATGATATTTTCCACTGTCTTGCCAAATACACCAATGTTCACTTCATCCAGATTTCCACAAGTGAGGGTACTCATTTCTGATATTTTCCTGCCAAATTGAGCATTGTCCTCTTCATCCGGATTTCCACAAATGAGGGTACTCATTTATGATATTTTCCATTGTCTTGCCAAATACAGCATTGTTCTCACCACAAAATTTTCACAAATAAGAGTACTCATTTCCGATATTTCCCATTGTCTTGCCAAATAAGCATGCTTGAATATATTTCGATGAACATTATTTGTATATTTCATTTGTTCATTGGAGTAATGGGAGTGCCCGGTGGGAATATAATGTTAAAATTCGGTTTTTAATATTATTGAGTAAGTTCGAAGCAGATAAATCCAATATCATTCAAAATTTGCCATCATATAAGACCATTCCATTTGTTACAGCTCATTTAACTTTCAGTCGAATGAATGGAATCAACAAAAGATATACCAGTCTGTATTCAACTGATTCTATTCGATACTCAATATTCTGCCTAAATCCCAAGTAGTACCTCGCAAAAGCATCCGTTCTCTTTTTCTTCTTGGCAGCCTTGGTGAAAACATGTATTTCTGATCATCATAAAGTTCATGGATTTTTTGCAGCCCGGAAAGAAAAACAGAGTTGGAATACTTTCAAACTAATCACATTGATGATATTTGAACATAGTTTGTATATTTAAATTCAAACTTTCACCCTGAAGTTTCCGTGAAACCTTTTTTGAGGCAGATATTCACCTATTTCACTTTCCTCAAGGACTTTTCGTAATTATTAGAAAGGAAGAATCTTTTCATTTTCAAAGTTTAGTGGTGTATAGTGTGGAACAGAAAATCAACTTTTAAAAAGAATTACACTAGTTCGTGAAATTCTGAGAGGAAATAAAACTGAATATTTTGCAATTTTGTTTTTTCTTCTGCCCGGAGCAGCACAACAGTGACTGAGTTTTCGAAATCATTATTTTAGGGTAGAAAAATCGATACAACCCCTCTGGCCCTATACAATTTTTTCATCGAGAGAGTCCGCAGTAACTTACACGTATCCCTCTGCATGTCACCCATCGGCGAAGCCTTCCGCGTGAGATGTAGAATGTTTCCATCTCTGATCAACTGCTGTACCATCGACTGGTTCCAAAGTTGGCCGGACGACGCGCTAGAGCGAGTAGCTAGCATGTTCCTCTCCAAAACGGACATCGAGCCGTCAGTGACGAGTCTATGCGTGTCCATATGCAAGTACTTTCACGTAACGGTACAGGAAGCCTCGCTCTTGTTTCACATCGAACAAAAGCGCAAGACCTACATCACGCCCACTTCGTATTTGGAGCTGATACAGACGTTCATGTCTTTGTACGCTCTGAAGGTGGATCAGATTACGGGACAGAGGAACAGGTACGAAACGGGTTTGGAGAAGTTGGACTTTGCGACAGGACAAATTGGAGTCATGCAGGAGGAGCTGCACGATTTGCAGCCTAAGCTCATCGTGGCGTCGGCTAAGACGGAGAAGTTGATGATCAAAATCGAGCAGGATACTGTCGTTGTCGAGAAACAGAAAGAAGTAAGTACGTTTTTTTCTTTTATGTCAATAAGCGGTGAGATGATGATTGGGTCAAAAACGTACAGGGCGTCACATCCCTTGTGATTGGAAAAAATAACTGAGAAACAGTCGGAAATATATTTAACGACTCAAAGTTGGTACGGGTTTTCAGATTGTCGGAGCGGACGAAGCTCTGGCGAACGAGGCGGCCGCTGCCGCTCAAGCTATTAAGGACGATTGTGAATCGGATCTGTCTGAAGCAATACCAGCATTGGAGGCAGCTGTGGAGGCTCTGAATACCCTGAAACCCGCAGACATCACCGTGGTGAAGTCCATGAAAAATCCTCCTTCAGGAGTCAAGCTAGTGATGGAAGCTGTAAGGATATATAGCAATGTGGCTATGGAGGTTTGATTTCAATTGCCTTTTCAGATATGTGTTATGAAACAAGTGAAGCCAGAAAGAAAACCTGATTTGACCACCGGGAAGATGATCGAAGATTACTGGGGTCCTTCTGTTAAAATGTTGGGAGATATGAAATTCCTTGAACATTTGAAATCTTACGATAAGGATAATATACCAGTAGCGGTGATGAAAAGAATCAGAGACAGGTGAGTTATTTCTGTACTAATAAGGGGTTTTGGAGAATGTAACTTCGAAACATTGTTATTATTGAATTGGAAATATTGCGTCCATAAGAAATACAAGAAAAAAGGAAATTTTGTGGCATAGTGGACAAATTATTAAATTAAAGAAAAAAGTATCCTCAAGTGGGAGTCGAACCCACGACCTTATGATTTCTAGTCATACGCTCTACCATCTGAGCCATTCGAGGACATAGGAATCGACACACACTCGTGAATCCTTTCCTTCCATAATTTAATGTTCATGTTAGAAAATGAATCGAAAATCAAACGTACTTATCAATGGCCGTCGAGATCCATTACCCTTCACTTAACGTCATAGTTATTTGACGATTTCAGTAGCAGATTCCTATGTCCTTGAATGGCTCAGATGGTAGAGCGTATGGCTAGAAATCATCAGGTCGTGGGTTTGACTCCTACTTGAGGATGCTTTTTTCTTTAATTCAATAATTTGAGCACTATGCCACAAAATTCTCTTCTTCATTGTATTTCTTTCGGACGCAATATTTCCACTTTAACATTATATATTTGGCTAAATCTTATCAGTGGTTAGAGATCATCTTCCTGAAATCTGCTACTGAAATCGTCAAATAACGATGACGTTGAGTGGCGGGTAATGGATCTCGACGGCCATTGATAAGTACGTTTGATCTTCGATTCATTTTCTAACATGAACATTAAATTATGGAAGGAAAGGATTCACGAGTGTGTGTCGATTCTATGTACTCGAATGGCTCAGATGGTAGAGCGTATGGCTAGAAATCATAAGGTCGTGGGTTCGACTCTCACTTGAGGATTTAATTTAATAATTTGTTCACTATGCTACAAAATTCCCTTCATTATTGTTATTATTGTTATTTGTGGAGGACGAACATGTAGCAGGTCTTTTTTGTTTGCATTTTAAATCAGAATGAGATCATTTTGCCGACGGATTTTTCTCAATATTGTTCTGAAGGTTGAAGACAATGTGGTTACTTGATTACTCTCGTTTCAGACGTCCATCGTCATAATGGATTTGAAAGTGAACTCTCATAAGCTTAGGTGCTACTTACTATTCCTGAAGACGATTGTAGATACAAGCAATCGTGGCAAACTCTCAAATCCATTGACGTCCGAAACGAGAATATGTTTTGAGGACTATTTAACGTTGAAGATTTGAATTATGAGGTATTTTTTCAAATATTCTCAAAATCGACATGATTTTTTCTTCGCCAGGTATATGCCAGATAGAGAATTTGATCCCGAACGTATAAAGAACGTTTCTACAGCTTGTGAAGGCTTGTGTAAATGGGTGAGAGCTATGGAGGTTTATGATAGGGTAATCAAAATTGTTGCACCTAAAAAAGCAAGACTGTCTGAAGCAGAAGCTGAACTGGCATTACAAATGGACACCCTGAACGAAAAAAGAGCCCAGTTACAAGAGGTAATTTGTCATAGAATTCAGTAAACCGGAGAATTGGAAAATATGTAACGAATCAGGGCTTCACTTCTATTGAAATATTGGTTTAATTATTGTGCGTTTATTTACACAAAATCAACACTATGATGCACTCTGATAATTCAATGAATCAATTACCGTTCACAACTGAAATATTGTGCACGACACTCTTTCTGACTCACTCTGTTTTTTTTTCCGATGAATAAATCTGTACGGTACTAATGAACAACTTTCCGGCGTTTCAATTTGGCAAACTATGCACCAAACATTTTGTATGTATGTATATATTTAGGTTGCTGACAAACTTCAAGCTCTGAATGACGAATTTGCCGCTGAAACGAAGAAAAAGAAAGACCTCGAAGATCAGATCAACGTATGTTCCCAAAAACTGGACAGGGCAGAAAAACTGATTGGAGGTCTGGGTGGTGAGAAGACTCGGTGGTCTGAAACAGCGAAAGAACTGCACGGTCTGCTGGGTAACGTTATAGGTGACGTTATTCTGTCGGCAGGAACAATTGCTTACTTGGGTCCGTTCACAGTAAACTACAGGTGATTTATTTTCCGCACTATTTTTCAACCAATGAATGAAATAATAACGGTTGTTCACATTTTATCAGTAACTATAAAAGGGGAAGGCAATCCAATCCACTCATACAAACGAATTTCGACGTCCGACTTTGATAACTTGTGGTGCAAAAAAAAACGTACTAAACTAACCGTGCTAATTACTTCAAGAACTTGCTGAGGTAATGCCAATTCTAAACTGGTATTACTATTCAACAGTCCCCCTTCAATTATTTATGAAAATTTCAATGAACGTAGGCCTCATATTGCAGATTCAATATCAAATCAAAAGTCATGTGTCGAAAGTATCCAGAAAGTACTGAATATATTCCAGGGGAAACGGGCATGATCAATTATGACTGCGTATTGAATTTCAAGTTTCTCTTGCATCTACTAATCCCATGATCCATCCATATCATAATAATTATGTTTTCAATATAAGCTTTCTATTCCTTCAATTAGGCTTCTCGTAAAATCTCTTTTCTGAGAGCTTTCAAATGTCTTCTTACCTGGTCAATCATTTTCTCTAGGCCAACAAAACATACATTTATTGAAGTAAACAAAAGACACACTCCACTTCACTGAATGATTTTTACTAATCTGGGTTCACAAATCCACGGCTCGTGTTTCGCTATACAATAGCTTTTTCAGGTGGAGATACTATTGTATTATCTCCTCCTATTGTATGGGAGAGTATCAAATATTGAAAAATATTTCAATTCTTGAATCCAACATCATTGCCACGTTTGGATCTCATTCCTTCGGAACTCTGGAAATCATAGCTTGTCCAAAGAATACGTTGACACCCGGTATAGTTAGCGTAATACCCTTGAAATTGTCGAAGTCTTCAGTTTAATATGTTGGTTTTATTATTCTCACCTTCCAATCTCCTAGAGTTTCTGCTTATAAAAAAATATATAGTCTGCATTTCACTCAACAACGAAAATGCAGGAATTTCAAAATAATAATAATCTAATGTAATATCCTTATTTACTGATACAGGGTGTTAGTGAATAAGTGCGAGTATTATTAATTTATATTTATTTAAAAAATTCTCACTATTCTTAATTCAAATTTATTAAAATTTATTTTCTATTTTTTTAGTTTGGTTTTCTATAAAAGCGTGTTTTCTGGTTTTTTAAACTATTATTTATTTTTCAATTCGGTTTTTTATAAAAAGCGTGTTTTTTAGTTTTTTTAAACTATTATTTATTTTCTACTTTTTAGTTTGGTTTATTTATAAAAGCGTGTTTTTTTAATGTTTTTGAACTATTATTTGTTCTGATCTACTATTAATTCCGTTATTACTATTAGTAACTGTAATTATTTTCCAAATCATTAATGTGTACAGCTGTATTAATAGTCAAATCTCGATTTTAGGAGTCATTCAAAGATTTTAACGTTGTCAATATATACAGTGAGCCGCCATCTTGAATTTTTCAATTTTTACGAAAGAATCATAATATTCGACTCCAAAAACCCCCCACATACCAATTTTGAATAGAATCGGATCATAATCACAAAACTCGTGTACCATTTTGGAGCCGCCAATTTGAATTTTTCAATTTTCACAAAAGAATCATAATCTTTGACCACGAAAACCCTCAGATACCAATTTTGAAGCGAATCGGACCATAATCACAAAATTCGTCCGCCATATTGGAGCCGCCATTTTGTTTTTTTTTTCACACACATTGTCACCGGAATTATGTACACCTGCCAAATTTCAAATCATTCGGACGTCTGGAAGTGGGTGAAAATCAAGTCCAAAGGAGTCGGTTACAAAAAACGTACAAGTGAAGCTAATATAAAGCGTGTAAAAATAATGACAGTTTGCTATATAACTTTCGTCCGCAAATGCTTCGTTTTCCTTGATACGGGGTGTTAAAGTTTTTCTCAAAAACTGACTATTTATTTATTGCTTTGAAATCGGTCGAGATAAGCGAATGAGATTTGGTGAGTTTGAAGAGGTAGTTATTGCGTATTGTTAAGGTTTCCCCTTATTCTTGACCCATCTTTTGTTAAAAACTATTATTTTTATTTTTTGTTATTCTTTATATATAAGTATTTTCATATGGTCGAAGCAATTCCCCTTAATTTTCAAATATATATATCATTTCGCGTTCATGAAAGCATACTTCCACTTTACGCATGCGCGCGAAGAAAATCAAGCAAGAATTCAGTTTTTCTTTCGACACTCCGCTTTGAAACACCCGCTTTGAAACACTCCGCTTTCAAGATATACGTCTCGCCAGTTTAGTTAAAAACGGAAAACATTTTGGTTCTTCAAGTTTCCGTTTCACCGCTATAGTGTTAAAAGGAAGACATTGTCACGTGTGTGATAACCCACTTTTCGTAGTTTAAACACAAGATTCCTGAAGGAAGGAGGAAGATCCATCCATCTAGGCACCAGAGGTAGGTGGAAGTTCTTTCTCGATTTTAAATCGTTCAATAATCCATTTGAACCAGCAAATTTCATATTTTTCATATTTTTCATTTTTACCGCCACATTTTTGGTCCTTCTGAGCCAAGAATCCCCTGGATTATTGGTTTTTTCATTTATTCATTTAAATACGAAGAATTGCTTCGACCATTTTTTCAAAAAAAGGATACAAATTCCTACCTACAATTGTTTCACCAGCTGAATACCGGTGACCTTGAATTTATATTTTGAAAAAATGGTCGAAGCAATTCTTCGATTAAATGAATAATGAAAACCAATAATCCAGGATTCTTGTCAGACAAAATGTCGTATGAAAATATGAAAATATGAAATTCTGGTTCAAATGGATATTGAACGATTTAAAATCGAGAAAGAACTTCCACCTACTCTGCCTAGATGATGGATCTCCTCTTCCTCAGGAATCTTGTTTAAACTACGAAAAGTGGTTATCACACACGTACATGTCTTCCTTTAACACTATAGCGGTGAAACGGAAACTGAAGAACCAAAATGTTTTCCGTTTTTAACTAAACTGGCGAGACGTATATCTTGAAAGCGGAGTGTTTCAAAGCGGGGTGTTTCAAAGCGGAGTGTCGAAAGAAGACATTGTCACGTGTGTGATAACCCACTTTTCGTAGTTTAAACACAAGATTCCTGAAGGAAGGAGGAAGATCCATCCATCTAGGCACCAGAGGTAGGTGGAAGTTCTTTCTCGATTTTAAATCGTTCAATAATCCATTTGAACCAGCAAATTTCATATTTTTCATATTTTTCATTTTTACCGCCACATTTTTGGTCCTTCTGAGCCAAGAATCCCCTGGATTATTGGTTTTTTCATTTATTCATTTAAATACGAAGAATTGCTTCGACCATTTTTTTTTTTTTTTTTTTTTTTTTTACAAAAAAAAATATCCCTATATTTTTTTATCAACCATTGATTACAATTATAATTTTGTATTTACAAATTAGATTTGGGAAGATAGCTACCTCGAGGACAACGGTCTTGGGTCAAAGTTGCTGAAGAAACTGGAAGTGTAGAGGTAAGATATTACGATGAGGGCTAGAATATTCAATGAACTATTGGATAACCCTGCTGATCCAGTTTGCATTGCAGCTGGTCTTTCGCCGTTCAAAACATGTACTCTGACACTTGGGTATCAAAATTCGTCAATCGCCTTTTTCGGTTATAACGCTCACCCCACCACGACTCGAATCGTAGCTGATCACGTCATCATGGTGATACCAGAAGATTTCATATTTTTCATATTTTTCATTTTTACCGCCACATTTGTGTGTATCATTTGACATGCAATTAAGAATTTTATGTTCATCATTGGCGCGCATACGGGTAATGATCTCAATTTTTTTGAAGAACAAAATTGGACGCCACAGAATTTCAGATTGAAAACAATTTTTGAATTTCTCGTTTAATTTATGACATAAAATTTCTCCTGCCTTTTTTTCGTATGGGGCGCCATTTTTATGCAAAAAAATCAAACATCTTAACGCGTATTTTTCATTCATTTAATACATTATCAAGAACTATCTGATACAATAACTTTAAACCAGAACAATAACAGAAAATAACACTAATAAATAAATAGGCCCAAAGCTACAACAAATGTTCAAAATGACCTTCCTCAGACGTGATACAAGATTCAACTCTTCGCCTCATTGATTGTCGTATTCGCGCAAATATTCCTGGTGTATTTCTTATTGTCTCACAGCCGGCTATAATTCGATTCCTCAGGTCTTCAACATTTTCGACGGGAGTGAAATAAACTAATGACTTGAGAAAACCCCAAATGCAAAATCTAGAGGATTTAAATCCGTAGATCAAGCAGGCCAATGTTCCGTACCTCCCCTACCTATCCAACGATTTGGATATACTGTATCTGAATGATTACGTGAAATAATGCTAAAATGGACTGGTGCACCATCATGCATGAACCAGGAGTGTTGTCTCAGCTGTAGAGGTATTTCTACAAGAAGAACAGGTAACTCTTTCTGTAGGAAATTGAGGTAAGAGTCGCATGTTAGTCGTTGTGGGAGGAAATATGGACCGATTGAATGATCATCAAGAACCCCAAGTCATACATTTACTGAAAACTGATGCTGAAAATGAGCTTCAAAGATTCCATGTGGATTTTCCTCACTCAGAGGTGATTGTTATGGAAATTTCATATACACTGTCGTCCAAAATTGGCCTCGTCAGTAAACAAAACGCCATTTAAAAAATTAGGAATTCGAGCGATTTGATGAAAAATCCAATGGCAAAAAACTAGTCGCGGAAAAAAGTCTCTAGGTAGTAGAGCTTGCACACGTTGAATATGAAACGGATACAATTGCTGTTCTTTAAAAAAAATTAAATACAGTGAAGTTGCTTACATTCAGTATGTTGGCAATTTTTCGAGTACTTGTTTCAGGTGACCCGCAATTAACTCGAGAACTGCTTCTTCTAGTTGCACAGTTCGTACTTTCTAGAGGGCGCCCGCAGTCAGCCGTTTGTTTCTTAAATGTACTATTTCCGCGCAAACGTTGGTGAAGACGAGCAAATATTGTGTGATTGGGTACCCTACGTCCTGGATACAATAACTCAGCATTCAATCGTTGAGCTTGCCGACCATTTCCATTACTTAGACCATAGAAAAAATGTCTGACAATTCCGCATTTGTATAATTCTCCATTCTTGCGATGAAAGACAAATTAATTACTTATTATCATTAATGTTATACCAAACTAAGAGCTTACAAATGAAAAAATGCTAATTTGACATTTCGTTGAAATATTCGTATGTAACAGAATGTTGACAGTAGCCTACTAGCATCGCTACTAGATAATGTATTAAAGTAATGACAAATACGCGTTAAGATGTTTTATTTTTTTGCATAAAAACGGTGCCCAATACGAAAAAAAGGCAAGAGATATTTTTTGTCACAAATTGAAAGGAGAATTAAAAATTTTGAAATATCTGTGGCGTACCATTTTTTTCTTTAAAAAAATTCAGATCATTACCCGTATGCGCGCCAATGATGTAAAAAATGCGCAATAACTACCTCTTGAAACTCACCAGATTTCATTCGCATATCTCGACCGGTTTCAGACCAATAAATAAATAGTCAGTTTTTAAGAAAAACTTTAACCCCCTATATCTCGGAAAACGAAGCATTTACGGACAAAAATTATATAGCAAACTATCATTATATTTTCATGCAGAATCACCCCCAGAAGTTTGTCGCTTTTATTCACTAACACCGTGTATATCGCTAGTTGAATAGCCCAGTGATTGATTTTCAGAAAACGACTGATCGTGGACTGGAATGAATATTGCAAGGAACTGGGTATTCCTTGTTCGGATAATTTTTCACTGGTCATAACAATGGGCGAACCAGTTGTTATCAGGGCTTGGAATATTGCTGGGTTACCGGTCGACAATTACAGCGTCGAGAATGGCATTATATCGACAACTGCACGAAGGTGGCCGCTGATGATAGATCCACAAGGTAGGTTGAGAAGTTTGAATGATGAACATCGATCAACTAAGTGAACGGTGCAATGACGAATGTAATTGGAAAATCGATTTGTATTCCCCAGGGATTGATACCTAGGCTCCTCTTGTTGGTGAATTTTAGCTCGCTAATATTAATTATTTTCAGGGCAAGCGAATAAATGGGTAAAAAACATGGAGAAACAAAACAGACTCAACGTGATCAAACTGACAGACGCCAATTATATTAGAGTTCTAGAAAACGCCATTACATTCGGAACACCCGTACTACTGGAGAACATAAACGAGGAAATCGATGCCGTCTTGGATCCGGTACTAGTGAAAACGTTCTTCAAATCCCAGGGCGTCTGGTATCTGAAACTCGGAGAAAACGTCCTGGAGTACTCCTTCGATTTTCGATTCTTCATAACGACCAGGTTGAGGAATCCCCATTACCTTCCCGAGATTGCTGTCAAAGTAACGCTGGTGAACTTTATGATCACCCCGCAGGGGTTGCAGGATCAGCTACTGGGAATCGTCGTCGCCAGAGAAAAACCGGTATTGGAGGAGAAGAAGAACGCAATGATCGTCGAGAGCGCCAACAATAAGAAAATGCTGAAAGAGATCGAAGACAAGATCCTGGAAGTTTTGTCCTCGTCGGAGGGCAATATTCTGGAAGACGAAACTGCCATAAAGATATTATCGTCCAGTAAAATTCTATCCGAGGAAATACAGGAGAAGCAAAAGTTGGCGGCGGTTACGGAAAAGGAAATCGACCAGGCACGTAACGGTTACGTGCCAGTCTCCAAACATTCTTCCGTGTTATTCTTCTGTATATCCGAGCTGGCCAATATCGATCCCATGTACCAGTACTCGCTGGGATGGTTCATCAATCTTTATAACCAGTCGATTATCAATAGCGAAAAATCGAACGTATTGGAGGAACGACTGGGATATCTCAACAGCCATTTCACTAACAGCATATACCGGAATGTTTGCAGATCTCTTTTCGAAAAGGACAAGCTGATATTTTCGTTCGTGCTGACTGTTGGAATCCGGAGATCCGAGGTAGGATTATTTCAACATTCGAAGGCGCATACAAAATGATGGTCGGGGGCCCAAAACGGACCCGGACACCACTAGTAATTTTCTGAATTGAAAATATGTTCTAGAATACTATTGATGAAGAATTATTGACATTTCTGCTGACTGGTGGGGTGGCCCTGGAAAACCCTCATCCCAACCCTTCACCCGAGTGGTTAACTGAGAAGTCTTGGTCTGAAGTGGTAAGGGCTAGTGCTTTGAAGGGGTGAGTTTTTCTTTTCATTGATTTCTATGGATCACGTAGTCAATGCATTTATATCATTTCTTGAAAATAAGTGTTATTCGATAAAAGAATATGTAGTCTGAAGTAAATTCAGTTATTTCCGCCTAATGGATATACAAATACCAACAATGAATGGATATTTGTATTATGGGGCGGGATACATCGGCTTCAAGGTCCCCAAATGTTATTAATTTCGATGCTGTTGTACTACTATTTACTGAACATGTGAATTGAAACCCCAAAATCGGGTTTCTACGCGCCCGACCATATCCACGGTGTCTATAACAACCTCTCTTGCACATCAGTCATCAGTCAGTCATAAGTAAACTTTCAACAAAGCTAAATAAATATAAAAGTATGAGATTCCAAAGTGTGCGTTATCGCGTTGAAATTGTCTGATCCAAGTAAAAATCATTAAAAAGTAACTCGGAGTGTTTCTGAATCGATGCTTATAGTAGGTAAGATGAACATGTTATTCTGTGTGGCAAATTAGGGTATGGATTCATTCACAACAATTAACTATTTGATTAGTAGAATATCCAAATCTACTGAATCTACCAATGATCATAAATTTGACAATAGCAAAGCCAACATGCGTGGTTACCAAGCCATACCAGTTCAGAATACTATTATTTTGATCTTTGATTGGAAGTCATTCTGTCCAGCTATATATCTGTGAAAATTATTTTGTTTTTTTTCCATGAGCAAATGTTTTTATTTATCGTTAATACATATATATTATTGATGTCATGAGTGTGTTATTTTTCTGAGTAACCTAAGAGACTAGCCAAGTAGCATAAATTGAATTCCTCACGCTCTAATATACAGTGCTCGTCTAAAGTTTTTCCCCCCCCTACTAATTTTTGAACCAACTGGTATATCGCATCGAAATTTGGAGGGCTCAAATAGGAGATAAAAACCTATTCTTACATGAAAAAGTCACAGCAAAAAGTTTTAAAATGGTGGCTGAGCGCCATCTCCAATACTTTTTTTAAATAGAACACCCCGTATATTATTCCATTTTTGAAATCTGCTCATAAATCTCAACAGTTTTCTTCAATACACTTTACTCCTGAATTCAATTGTTTTCGAAATATTAACGTTTGAAAAGTGACATTTTGGTCATTTCAAACCCAACCAAAAACACTAATGTTGCAATCAATTTGCATTGGAAAAAATTGTTGCGCGGTAACATCACGTTTACTGTCAAACTAAATTGCAAACTGTCAAATAGTCCGTTGAGCGCCCAAATCCTTTTATGAAAAGTGTGATCATGGCTCGTAGTTTAGACGATAAATTTGAAGCAGTTTTGATATTTGGAGAAGCTGGAAGAAATCATCATCTAGCAGTCCGTATGTTTGATGATAGATTTCCCGAGAATCCTATTTCCAGGTCATATTTGCGCAAACTTTTAAATAAGCTCCAAGCAACTGGTACGCTGAAAGATACTCCAAGATCAGGAAGACCGCTTCTTTCAGAAGAAAAAAAAGGAGAAATTGTTGCTGAAATGGTAATCAATCCAACTCAGTCGACGTCTTCAGTTGCTGAATCTTGTGGAGTAAGTTCAAAAAGTGTCCAAAGAGTCCTAATAAAAGGAAAGTTTCATCCCTATAAAATGAAAATCCTGCATGCTCTCACGGAGAATGATCCAGACCGGAGGGTTGAATTTTGTGAGTGGTTAACAAGAACAATTGAAGGAGAACGGGGCTTCCTGAAACGTGTATGTTTCGCAGACGAATGCACGTTTTTTCTTAATGGAAAAGTCAACAAACAGAATGTATGATACTGGAGCGATACTAGTTTCCTAAAAAGGTGAATGTTTTGGCGGGGATTTTGGGCAATCGCGTTGTTGGACCGATTTTCATCAGAGGAGTTCTTTACAGAAATATTTTAGAAAGTGAAATTGAACTTCTAATAAGACGAATTGTATTGAACAATCAGGAAGAGTTGGAAAATCGTGAAATCATATTTCAGCAGGAAGGGGCACCTCCCCATTTCGATCGCATGGCTAGAGAGTTTCTCGATACAAACTTTCCTGGGCGATGGATAGGTCGCAAGGGAAGTACAGAATGGCCACCAAGATCTCCAGATCTCACACCTCTCGATTTTTTCCTTTGGAGGTATCTGAAGTCAAAAATCTACGCCACTGAATGCCAAACAATAGAAGAGTTGGAACGCAGAATAATAGATACATGTGAAGAAATAGATGAACAGACTTTCATCAACGTGAGAGAAGCTATTTATAATAGGGCACTTCATTGTCAAGATTTAGGAGGGGGCCACATTGAAAACTTGATGAAATGATTCTTTGGGTTAAATAAAAGTGTTATTCAAAAATAAATTATAATTTTTTAGCTAACTAATTTGTTTTGATTGTGAATTTACAGAACACATTCGTAGGCTTCGAGATTTTCCGGTAAGCGGTACTGTTTATCCTCAATAAACTCTCTTTACGCCTCTTATCAGTCGAATACATTGAGAGATTAAACTACAAATTAATAATAACGTTTGGTTAGCAAAATTTTTTACCGGAAGTGACCAAAATCCATACTTCATTTTTAACTGGATTGTCACTTTTCAAACGTTAATATTTCGAAAACAATTGACTTCAGGAGTAAAGTATATTAGAGAAAACTGTTGAGAATTATGAGCAGATTTCGAAAATTCCGTTGCGATATACCAGGTGGTTCAAAAATTAGTAGGGTGGAACGGACTTTAGACGAGCACTGTATACTAGTGAAGTTATGTCTGCGAGCCGCTCAGCGGAAGTTCTTCTGTTATTTTTCTTTGGATCAATTTCACAGACGAAAGTCATGGCAAAATTAATAATGGTGAGTTAATCTATCTAAGCTCAATTCGAGGATTTAAATCCAAATTGAATTATGTTTCTAAAACTGTCAATAATGGAGATATGATTTTGATTATACTGTGTGCTATTAGTTGTTTCCATTGAACGTAAAATAGTAACTTTGTTACGATATCCGTTTCAGTTTGGAAGATTTCAAACGGTCCGTCGAGACGAACAACGCGGCTTGGAAGGAGTTTTATGACGTTGCGAATCCCAATGAAATGCCTTGTCCATTCCCTTTCCACGAATCAAATGGTTTGCCAAGGATTCTGTTGATCCGATGTATCAGGCCGGATAAAGTTGTTCCAGCAGTACAGGTTGGTGCTAAAATACGTAGAGTTCTCACCTCATGTCCATTCTAGAGGGTGTAATCTAAAAAAAAAACAGGTTTTGTTCTTTCTCAAATCGACAAAATTTTGGGGAACGCCACTCGCCAAACCTCAGCTGTCTTGATCAGAGCTGTAAGTTAACGCAATTGCCGATGCAATAATTATGCGAGTAATGTGGAATGTTGAATTGATTGTGCGGTATATGTACAAAGACAGTGATAAAAGTGATGAAAACAAACGAACCTCGTTATATCCAAACTGGTAGATAAAGTCAGAACTAGTAGATGAGGTTAATACAGCTTTTAGGCATTTATCGAATCACAATCATAAAAAAACACACACAAAAGACACAGTATTGTATTGTTTTCATGATAATATCGGCCATCATTGTGGTTCAGAGTAGCATGTGAACACTGTTGCTAACTAGTGTTTCCAAGATTCTCTGGTTCTTAAAACTGAACAACGAACTGTTCCGTGCGTATTCTGAAAAGTGAAAGACAAGTGAAATCACTCGTCGCCTTTATAAATGAAGTAGTGAATTTCAATTCTGGATGGATTCTGAAGTCGCCAATCACGAGTCAGGAAAATACTGTGCATATCTTGAATGAGTAAACGCTCCGGGCGTTTTTGTACTAGAGATATTAACATAATATAAATACTTTTTTTATAGAATGGCAAATTATCAGAATTATACCGCGATATTATTGACTTGAAGAGATCTACTCAGATTTATCAGAATTGCATGATTCATCAGTGGTGGGTTTTGACTTTAAAATGCAGTCGAAGAGTTTCACATAAGTACTATAGGTATATGTTTTGTGATTTGCTCATAATATCGAATATGAATTAAAGAACATGGAATTATTTATTGCCAATTCATATAAAATGATGAAGGATCCATTATATCATCGGCGATGAATTAGATAACTATGTGCCACTAATACGTGATTGAAACTTCTGATTAGATTCTCAGGATTGAAGAAGTTTTCTAATTTATTCCCGATGATATAATGCATCCTTGTAATTGTATATGGATATTAAATAATTCCATGTTTGTTATTCAAATTCAATAGAACAAATCACAGAACACAAACCTGTAGCAGGTATGTAAAACTCTTCGATTGCATTTTGAAGCCAAAGCTTATCACTAAAAAAACTTTTTAACAAAAAATTAAACCGACGACAAAATCAACTGAAAAGCAAAAAATAAAATAAACCTTCTTAGTCTAAATGATAATTGAGCTCCTAAACTGATGTGAGTAACTGATTTTGAGTCGGCGCCAAACAAACAATTATCGAAGATCATTATCTATGAAAGAAGTCATCAAAACGCAGCCGTGCATCTCGCTGCCATCATTTTACGCTTCACCTAATTCAATTACTAGTTTGTTTGGCGCCGACTCAAAATCAGTTACTTACTTCAGCTTATATTTTTGTTAAAAAGTTTTTATTTTTCAATTTTTTGTAGCTAAAATCTACCAATTTTTATTCGTCTGTTTAATTTTTTGTTAAAAAGTTTTTATTTTTTACTTTTCAGTTCCGTATTTCGTCGGTTTAATTTTTTGTTAAAAAGTTTTTATTTTTCAATTTTTTGTAGCTAAAATCTACCAATTACTACCTACTTGTTTTTTGATTACTTTCAAAATACTTACTTACCCACCTTACTCCAACTATTACCAGTTAAATAATATGATTATCTACTTTTACTATTTGTTGTAATATAAATTATTTTCGTTGTTCTGGTTAGTTTATTTCATTACTTTGTATATCATTCCATCCTCTCATAAAATATACTGATTTTGACGGAACAAGAATAATGTCAGTAGCGATCTGTCATTGTCAACTACGTATGTGTGTGCTAATGTTCACTAGTGAAAAATCAATTATCCCCTATTTTTCTACCCGTAAGGGTGGCTAATTCTTTTCGAAATCCAAATATAAGGTATACCCTATCTATTAAAAAAAGAATCATCCAAATCGAAGAACCCAGTACAAAGTTATGCCTGATAGAATCGGTTAACGGACCAGAATTCAGAGGGTATCCTTCATTTTGCTACCCTT
The DNA here is from genome assembly GCA_018342105.1 of Gonioctena quinquepunctata. Taxonomy (NCBI): domain Eukaryota; kingdom Metazoa; phylum Arthropoda; class Insecta; order Coleoptera; family Chrysomelidae; genus Gonioctena; species Gonioctena quinquepunctata. Next base: position 551,498 of record JAFIRS010000181.1, read on the forward strand.
AGGGGTGGATTTCATCTTTTAAATTCAAATGGGACCAAATTCGAAGTACACCCTATCTACTGAAAAAAGAATTATCGGAATCGGACATCTCAGTAAAAAGTTACGCGTGATCATACATAAAAAAATATGATGGAAAAACATAAAATATACGGGTCGAATAGAGAACCTCCTCCTTTTTGGTTTCGTCGGTTAAAACAGGAATTGTGAATCTCTTCAAGTCAATTTGGAGCCTTAATATCATGATATAATGTTAAAAAATTGCCATTCTGTGAAAAAATAATCTATATTATGGTAATATCTTCAGTACGAAAACGCCTGAAGCGTTTACTTATTTTAGATTTGCACAGTATTTTCCTGACTCGTGATTGGCGACTTCAGAATCCAACCAGAATTGAAATTTACTATCTTATTCATAAATGCTACGAGTGATTTCTCGTGTCTTCCACTTCACCTTTCAAAATACGCACGGAACAATTTGGTGTTCAGTTGTAAGAACCAGAGAATCTTGGGAACGCTAGTTGACAACAGTGTTTACATGTAATTCTGAAACACACTAGGTTACAATGATGGCCGATATTATTTTGAAAACAATACAATACTGTGTCTTTCGTGTGTGTTTTTGATAATTGTGATTCTATAAGTGCCTCGAAGCTGTATGGACCTCATATACTAGTTCTGACTTTATCCACCAGTTTGGATATAAAGAGGTTTGTGTGTTTTCATCACTTTGACATTTAATATATATCTATTGAATATCTATTGCAAGCAATGTACTTTTTTGTACATTTACTACACAATCAACTCAACATTCCACATTATCTCCATGTTTATTGCATCGGCAATTGCGGTAACATACAGCTCTGATCAAGACAGCTGAAGTTAGGTGAGCGGCGCTTCCCAAAGTTCTGGCGAATTTGACGAAGAACAAAACAAGTTTTTTTTTTCGGTTTTTTAACCACTGTAATTTGTTATGAAATTACATTATAAACTAGTCATTCACGGGTATGCAAGAGGTTAGATTACACCCTGTATAAACTTACATTTTAATTCAAACTGTGTTTTCAGCCCAGTAACTGTTCCTTGAGGTACACACCGTATTTCGATTCTAATTTTTTGTTCAACGATAACGAGCAAGTGGACTAGTGGAATGCATTACTTGAATTTTACAGTTTCACTGACAACGTTTCGACAAAACTCTCGCCTTCTTCAGGGCTACAATTGAAAGTGCGCATGATTACAAAATCATCAAGTTACATACATATACAACATATAAATGATTGAATTGCTGAACATGGAATTATTAATATTGTGTGTGTTGATCCTTGAACAGAAAAAATATCATCTTTGGACGCGAAAATAGAATACATAAATTTTTAGGAGTACATTGTCGAAGAAATGGGCATATCCTATTTGGAACCTCCGCAGTTCAACATTGAGGAATCGTACAATGACAGCAACTGTTGTTCACCTTTGATTTTCATATTGTCGGCCGGATCGGATCCCATGGCCGGATTGGTGAGGTTTGCAGCAGATAAGGGGATTGCTAAAACTAGCCTGATGACGATTTCTTTGGGACAGGGACAAGTGAGACGGATTTTTTTTCCGACATAACCTACTTCTACGTTCTGGATTTTCAGGGACCCATTGCGCAGCAGATGATAAATACCGGAATCGAAAGTGGACAATGGGCTGTTTTACAGAATTGCCATTTGGCGGAAAGTTGGATGAGAGAGCTCGATAGAATCTGTGATGAAGTTATCGTTCCGGAAATAACGAATCCGAATTTCAGGTTATGGTTGACGAGTTATCCTAGTAAAGCATTTCCCGTCGCCATACTGCAAAATGGTAATTTCATTCGGCTAGCTTTTTCTGTAATCTCGTTTTAACTTTCATTCTGGTTCTCCAGTAGATATGCTAGGCCGGTTTCATAACAGTTGAGAAAAATGGCAGCCATGTTGTAGGTGGGGTGGATCGAGGGCAGGGGATTTCCTGGTGACCTGTCATTGGTTGCACACAGCCATGTCGTGCGTGTTTGGGGGAGGGATCGAGGGCGGGAAAGGGAGCTATGACTATTTTAATCTCTTAGGAACCTCAGAAACCGCTAGACCAACCCGTGGGGACCCCAAAAACCCTAGTCCGGTTCTAACACACCATCAACTGTGCTGAAACCGGTTTAGCATATCTACTTTCTCTTTCTTGTTGATAGAAATGGTGATTTGCAGACTGTTGCCTCTCTAATCTGGAATTCAGCAGGAAAAAATTAAAAAAATCAGCTGTAGGACACCCCTTGAAACATTTTTTGGACTGTACGAAGTCAATTTGATCGGTCAATTCAATAGTCAATTCACCGGTCAATTGACCAAGTGGGATATTCAACCCCAGTCAATTGAGCGGTCCTAGTCAAAGCCCGGGTGAGCGGCCGCCTCGGATGGTGACGCCCAGCAGAAAAATCGAACATTCGTAGCGTCAGACGGAGAAACGGTGGAAAGCTCCAACTGCAGACTTAATTTGATATTTTTGTTATGTTATTCCCTGCCGGATTTAGTTCTACTCCATCGGATTGATTTTGAATAATGGAATGGCAAAGTTTTGCATTTTTACGTATTGTTATTTTTGAAAGATGTCAGTTGGAAAAATAGTCTTGACTGTTCTGGATACAGTTTTCTAAGGGTTTTCGAATAACATATTGCAAGTCAATTTCCATGCGCTATAGTTTCTGTCATTTTTTAATAGTGAAACTACAGTTTGACATATTGGAGTCAAAAACTCATGGTCGTATTTGGGACAGAAACTGTATCTTCATACCAAATTTCAGCTTAATTGATCAAACGGTTTGGCAGTTATCGTGGAAGATTACAGACAGACACACATACAGACAGACTCCAGTCTGTACATTATTCGACCACTGCTGCAATATACAGGGGTCCCTGAAGATGGTGCGTTTTTCCCACGTGCAGATAGTGAAAAATACTCAATACATACCGAGTGTCCCAAATCCAATGTGACAGGCAATATCTTGCTTCCTGAAGGATACTGAGCATATTTCCCACAAAAGTTTCAGGATTCCATAGGATTTGAACTTTGATGTAATTTTTTATTCAACGTCGGCCTATTTCTGCGTCCAGTTCTGAACACCGACGCCGGTGAGCACAATTTCCCCAACCGGAAATTTTGGCGAATTCTCTGTTGTTTTAGAGGTAGGGTTCTTTAACTCAACATCTATGAACTCGGGACCGCATCTTAATGTCCCCTCCGAAGGACGGTATATCTATCGTCTTATCTCGTGCTCATTGATGAGATGCCTGCAGCTGCGAATATGCTAATACGCTACAGTTGATAGGGCATTTAACGCGCACCTTCCTTGTCAGGTCACCCATCCAAGTACTAAACGCGCCCGACGTTGCTTGGCTCGGATATCGATAAGACTCGTCAAACTGACCAGCCATCGGTGCCCATTTTGATATAATTTTGAATTGTTCAGGGTGTCTGATGTAGGTGCTACAAACCAAAAATATTTTTTTTCAATAGAACACCCTACATATCATCACATATTCAGATTCTACATTTCATGTACAGTTTTTGAAATTTGGGGACGACGTTGTTGAAGTACAATAACTCAACAACGCCGTTATCGAATTCCAAAAACTATACATGAAATTTTATCAAAATTCAACGTATAATCGATTAATGATATTTTGGTCTGTAGCACCTGCACCAAACATCCTGTATTTTTGTACACTGTATACCAAAATATAGCTCTCATGAACTCCTGTAATTTTTGGGGAAAACATTTTTTCTATCTTCTCCAATAAATCAGATTTTGCCTGTCACATTGAACTTGGGACACGAGGTATATCGAAAAAACTAACTCTGATTTTGATGAGTATCGAGAGGAATCTTGGGAAATTTCCAACAGCTGGCAACAACGCTAGTAGATTGAACGCGATTACAACACGAATTTTTTTGTTTGAAGTTTGCCGAAACCGGTAACATCTGAGAGTTGCAGGTATATTTATTTTTCCTAATGTATGGATGAATTTCGACGGATTTGGTTATTGAGTTTATTAGGTTTATTGTTTAAGAATTTTGTTATAAGGAATGGCTCGTTCTGTATGGCGTGTTACTGAGAAAAATTATTGCTACTTGTGCATGGAGCAGTGCCCTGTACTGTGTTGTTGCTGTTGGATAATCTGCGACAATATACAGAATGTTTTCTTCTGCGTTGACACTACCACTTTCTCACAGCCTTTGGGATAAAAAATTATTTTCAGAGAAGTAATATGTAAATATTTGAAACTATTAGAAATAAGTCATTATTGTAGTCTCTCTCCAGAATCCCAAACGCTTAGAAATTTGTTATTTAATTTCTAGATGGTGTTTTCAAACACATTCGAATAAATCGATACATGATATCACAGAAAGATTGTGAGAGCTTAGGGTCACGTGGGTCAAGCGGCCGTTGTAGATAAATGATGTGGGCTAATTGAAATACGAGTAACAATGAGAGTTTTGATATTTTTAGGAATATTATGGTGCCGGTCAAGTTCTGGGGTGTCCTACAGCTGACTATTTTCTATTTTCTTCACCTTCTCAATTTTTTGTATGGCTGGTTTTAGGTGTGAAAATGACAAATGAGGCACCGAAAGGCTTGAGACAAAATCTCTTGAGATCTTACACGTCAGACCCCATATCCGATCCCGAATTCTTCAACTCTTGTGCGAACTGGAAAGCTTTCAGGCCTCTGCTGTTCGCGTTGTGTTTCTTCCACGCGTTAGTCCAAGAAAGGAGGAAATTCGGACCACTGGGCTGGAATATTCCGTACGAGTTCAATGAATCTGACCTCAGGATTTGTGTGCTCCAATTACAGGTGAGAAATGGGTGAGGTAGAGTCGTGTGAATTGAGACATTCACGTGTTTCTGCTTCCTGAATACTCGGCGTTGTCGAATATTTTCGGAGACATGTCCCATCGGTAATTTTTGGCCACGAAAACACTGAACATTTGTCCTTCTTTCAACAGCACACACACCCCTAATCACGTGTTCTCAGACCTTTTTTTGCTCGAAGAACTGCCGTGTTTGAAAATACTCACCCTTTTTCGCAATGTAAACTACTCCTACTAATACTCACCTACTGATTCGTTTTCTACTTTCTGCGTCGTCTAACAAGTTGTATTTTCCGAATCGTTTCCGAATAAACACCCAGTTTGGAGAAAATTCTTTATATCATCGTGGAATTTTTTATTATAATAGTTTACCTAAAAAAAACACAAAATTAAAAAATTAACTGAAGAAATACATTTTGTCAACTATCCCTTTATGATTTATATCAACTGTAAAATACTTTTTATATTCAGTGCTCGATACTGATTTAACTGCTATAAATCTTTTTACTGTTATTTGTTAATAAGTTTCATTTGATCTTTGTCCCTCCATAAACATGTATGTATCTTGGGATGAATAATATTATTATTATTATTAGATGTTCTTGGCCGAATATGTCGACGTACCCTATGACGCTCTGACGTATCTGACTGGCGAATGCAACTACGGTGGGAGGGTGACGGATGATAAAGACAGACGACTTCTGGCTTCCTTACTGTCTATCTTCTACACTCCGGATGCCGTCAAGAAGCCTGGATACACGTTTTCCGCCAGCGGTCTGTATTACGTTCCAGTCAATGCCACCACCCAAGGCTGCCTAGATTACATCAAATCGTTACCGATCATTCCGCAGCCGGAAGTCTTCGGTTTGCACGAGAACGCCGACATAACCAAGGATAATCAGGAGACGCGTATGGTAGGTCTGAAGTTGTACCACATTGTTACGAATTTTCGGTCCATGACTATTAAAATACGGGATTGATTATTGTCCGTTTGTTTACAGTCCGTGAAAGCAACACGTAAATTCGCTCTGTTAATTGGATAAATCAATCACAGTTCACCGCTGAAATATTGCGCACGACACTGTATCTGATTCATGTTTTCTTCCCGATAAATACCTGTACTATACTATACTGCAACTGCCCGACTCTTCTTCATAGACCAAGAGCCCGTATCACTTCAAAAATGTATCATAAGTTTACGCACATTGAACGGGAACTTATGTTATCGATGTCGACAATGCTACAGACATGCCCGCCATACATTTTTTCTGGGGCGTAGTGATGATAGGAGGGATTCTGGACGGTTATAAAAAAGAAGGTGAAAAATATTGAAAGTTCAAGACTGAGGGTAGTAAAAAACAAAAGTTCACAATAAAATAAAGCGACACTTGTCAATTGAAGTCATCTGAAGCTTGGCGTTCACATCCCAATTTTGAATGGAATCGAACCCTAATAAAAAAAACACGAACCGTTTTGGAGCCGCCAACTTGAATTTATAAATTTTCACAAAAAAATCATGATGTCCGACCCCAAAAACCCCCACTCACCCATTTTGAATGGAATCGGGCTATAATCACAAAAACCATCGCCATCTTGGAGCCGCCATCTTAAATTCGTAGATTTTGACAAAAATAATGATATCCGACCCCAAAAACCCCCACATACCAATTTTTATTGGAAACGGGCTATAACAACAAAACTCGTCGCCATACTGGGCCGCCATCTGCAATTTATGTATTTCGAAATTCGTGAACACCCACATACCAATTTTGAATAGAATCTAACCATAATCACAAAACTCGTCTGCCATATTGGAACCGCCATTTCACTCAAAATCATGGACAGGGATATCGGTTAGAAACGCTGGCTACATATGCAGAAGAGATTGAAAAAAACGATTTTGAAAAGAGTTTTTCGGATACATTTTCTTCTAGATTTTCCAAATTTTTTTCCATCTCGAGAACGGTTAGAGATAGAGAAGTTTAGCAAAAGCCAATCGATTCAGAATGGCCGATTTAGTCTAGAAAAAAAAATTCGTTCTGATCGGAGAGAAAAAGTTGAGAAGTAAAATCTACCCCTAAATTTCATCGAAAATCCAAAGTGGTCGTATAGATCTTCGGTTTGAATCAAAATGTTGGAAATTTCGTGAAGATTCCTGAAATATAGCATATGTAGTAACTCAATTCAACAGATTGGTCGTGAAATGCGAAAAACCGAGAAAATTCACAGAAAGTTACTCCCGACAGAAAATGACGCAACTGTCACCTGTCAAATAAGTAAAAAAAAGACATACATCCCTCCGGAAAATGACTTGCTAAATCCAAAAAAGTGGTGATCCCCTGGATCGGAGCGCAGCTGCGCGAGTTATGGATATTTTTTCGAGGTCGCCTCGACGTTTCGAGACTTTGCGACATCATTTCTTCCTCAGAACGGTTAGAGATAGAGAAGTTCAGCGAACGCCAATCGATTCAGAATGGCCGATTCCGTCTAGAAACAAACATTCGTTCCGATAGGAGAGAAAAAGTTGACAAGTGAAATTATCGAAGCAGCCCTATACCCCCAAATTTCATCTAAAATCCAAAGTGTTCGTATAGATCTCCGGTTTGAATCAAAATGTTGGGAATCTCGTGAAGATTCCTAAAATATAGCATATATAGTAACTCAATCCAAAAAACTGAGAAGAATCACAGAAAGTTACTCCCGTCAGAAAATGACGCACCTGTCACCTGTCAAATAAGTCCAAAAAAAAGACATACATCCCTCCGGAAAATGACTTTTTCCTACGTAAAATGGCCCGGTGAATCCGAAAAAGTGGTGATCTCCTGGATCGGAGCGCAGGTCACCTCGACGTTTCGAGACTTTGCGACATCATAGCTTCCTTAGCTCCGATACACGAGATCGTCACTTTCTCGGATTCAGCGGCTTTTTTTACGTCAAAAATAGTTATTTTCCGGAGGGCATCTTCTTTCTTTTATTTTATACGTCAACATCCACAGTGTCGTCATCAAACATGCGTTTCATCATGCTGCTAAAGTGCAGACTCCTCTTCGAAAAATCGTAAAAAAATCAGGAACGCAGATATCGTTTTGAAACTCTAGCTTCTCAAAGAAAAAAGAATTAACTTTCAAATGGTTAAGAGCTCATGAGGATCGGAGTACGAGTTTTTTTTCACTCCAAAATGGGAAGAGTGAAAATTTGTGAAAAAATCATGGTCAGGAATATCTGAAACACTGGCTACATTTTTTTTGTGGGGGCATATCAAAAGACTTGTTTACGCTACACCTATTCACACAAGAGGTGACTTGTTGAATGGAAAAGAGAAAGTCCTGAAACACCCTGTATAGAGATCGATAATACTAGGAATCCCTGGAAAAGATACGGCCGTTCTCCATTCGTTTATTTCGGGCATTCTAACATCTTGTTGGCCGCGCGATTACAGGCAGTGGCGCATTGTATTCGATTTCGTAACAATATAATCGAAAGTCGAGTCACATATACAATTAATGTTTTTTTGTAAGATGTTTTGTGACCTCGCTGATGATAGTTACTCTACAGTTGGCTGGATTAAGCAAAATAACTGAAACCAATATCGATCTGCTGCCGACGTTTCGACTTTTATAAAGTCATCTTCGGGGCACTACAATAAGGATTGCGATTACGATTCTACACTTTTGTATTCTGAAATTCATTGTTACAATATAAATTTCGCAAAATTCCACATACCTTCATTAATAAACATGTTTTATAGCCGAATCTGGGACTTTCCATCTATATTTTTGCTTTTTATATAGTTCGTGATATGTTTGTAATCGTAATCCTCACTGTAGTACCCTGAAGATGATTTCATAAAAGCCGAAACGTCGTCATCAGATCGATAGTGGCTTCACTTGTTTAGACTTCACCCCGACCAACTGTAAAAAGTAACAATGAATGTTTTTCGGTTATTTCAGCTGTTGGAAGGCGTTCTACTCACCCAAACCCAAATGATTACGGGAGGTGGAGGGGATGACACTCAAGGAATCGTGATCGATTTGGCGAACGATATTTTCGAAAAAGTTCCGGGTACGTTCAGTATTGAATTTGTGAGCAACAAGTATCCTGTGATGTATACGAATTCGATGAATACAGTTTTGAGACAGGTAAGTTTTCGGTCACAATTTCATGATACTCACATGCGAAGGGAATCTTTGATTTGTGAGATATTTACCCTGTATATTTGCCAAGCCAAACATGTCTCTCACTTTCGAAAAACTGTCGTGATACGATTCTAGAGCTCGTTCAGATAATCATGGAAAAATGTACATTTTATGTATTTGAACATCATCGCCATATGCGAAATCTTTATCGTCAGATCCGAAATATGTCATGGTCAACATATATAAATCATGTGAGTACATGCGTTATAAAAACTTTTTAACAAAAAATTAAACCGACGAAATACGGAACTGAAAAGTAAAAAATAAAATAAACCTTCTTAGTCTCAATAACTAAGCTCCTAAACTAATGTAAGTAACTAATTTTGAATCGGCGCCAAACAAACAATCAACGAAGATCATTAAATTTCTTCAAAAAAATTATAAGAATGTCACCGCGCAACTCGATGCCATCATTTTACGCCTTACCTAATTCATTTGCTTGTTTGTTTGGCGCCGACTCAAAATTAGTTACTTACATTAGTTCAGGAGCTTAGTTATTGAGACTAAGGAGGTTTATTTCATTTTTAACTTTTCAGTTCCGTATTTCGTCGGTTTAATTTTTTGGTAAAAATTTTTTTTTAATTCTCAGTGCTCTAGTTTTATACTTTTTTCAGAAAAAGTACCTAAAAATCCATTTAATTTTTTCTGGAGAAATTGAAAATTGATGGTTGGGTTCCTTGCCCAGACCCACCAAAAAATATTGTTTGCGAATTACTCAAAACATTTCTGATAATTATTTCCAAACTATCGATATGAAATGGTGGATTGATTCTGAGGGTTCAAGGAATTTATTTGTGGGAGGAATTATTTCATGTCAAAGAATCACTAAGTTTGGTCCAATGAAGTACTCTGTTCTGCCAGCAACCTGAGATTTGTGAATATATAAATAAATAACTCTTGAAATCAATGTTCCATGTTGAATGTCAATCATGGCTTTTGATCCGCCAGGAGCTGATCAGATTCAATCGATTGATTTCGGTGGTGAAGAGGACCCTGATGGAGATGATCAAAGCCGTGAAAGGACTCATCGTCATGTCTTCTGAATTGGAAGAAACGTACAATGCCCTTGTGATCGGGAAAGTACCATCTGCTTGGGCGAGTAAGAGCTATCCCAGTTTGAAACCGCTTGGATCCTACGTCAATGATTTGATCGCAAGGTGAGATGGTTGAATCTTTCCTAAAATCAATTTTCAGAGGGGAAAAAGTGTGAATTTTCCTTTGGTATGACTCACACCTATAAATCATCTGTTACGACTTAAACAGGGTGTTAATTATGAGGAACCCTACCTCTGTTATTGGTATGACCCTGTACAAATGAGGATTCAAAGAAAACCCACACCAGTAACCCAATGTAGAATCACATATCTGGTAGTGACGACAGGTTTATGCCGTTAATTTATGATGCTCGATTCCCCTGATGGCTTTTTTTTATTTGTGAAGTTTTTTTCTGCCTAATTCATTACTCCGCCTATACTTTTATCAGCATGTCATAGGGTTTACACATATGATGATAATTATTTTTACTGAGATAGGGTGTTCTAGAGTGTTTACTGTTCCGCGGCGGTTATTAATGGCCGTTTTTATGCACTAGAATGAGAGTTTTCATATTCTTAATAGTTATAATGAATTATAATTAATCTTAGAGATTTATTGTTTCAATAATAAGTTTTCTATCCCACACGGACTGGTATCACATGTGTGAGATTTCAAATTCATAAAATAATGTTTCATTAGTTCTTATGTTCATTTTTATATTTCTCTTGGTATGTTTATTACTTAATGGCTGTTCATTAAAACCATGTGGTAGCGATTGTTTTCGACATTCTTGGAAAGGAGGGTGTACTTTTCATATTTGAGCTGGGCATTTCCTCACACAATTTTTTTTATAAATGCATATATATTCTCGGGTCACAACACCTTACATAACTATCAATACCTGAATCATACGAAATATGACTTGTCCAATTGAATTTATAGGCGTGCTATGTTTTCCAAATTACTATTACGGGGGATATGGAAAGTACTCTATCCTCCAATACTAATGACCAGAAAAACGAATTATGCCTAAACAAATCATTGGACATACCATATTCCGTATGATTCACGTTTTGATGTATTTTAATGAAGGAAACAAATAGTTTGGCCTTCTATCCTGCTCTGTGCGCAAGAAAAACCCAATTTTCTCCACATTATTTCAAATATTTTTAATTTGTAGTGTTGATGGTAGCACGTAAATAGTTATGATGATAATAATGACAATGACATCAACAACAACGACAACGATAATTATAACGATAATGTCGACGCTACGTTAACGACAACGATAACGTTTGCGTTGAAGTTAACGACAACTACAACGATAATAATGATAATAGGTCTTCATTTCCTGTACAAAAACACACAACCAGTGATATACACCACAAAAACACAGAAACAATTATGGGTAAGCGCCAAAGATCAGGTGGTAGATGCATCGCGTACAAAGTACATATTTCGTTTGTTTCAGGATACATTTTTTCCAAGACTGGATAGACCAAGGCGCACCTAACGAGTTTTGGCTCTCCGGTTTCTATTTCACCCAGTCATTTTTGACTGGCGTTCTGCAAAATTACTCGAGAAAAAAGAAACTGCCGATCGACCTGATACATTTCGAATATTACATCACCGACTTCGAAGTGAACATCGATAGTTGCTGTTTATATGGCGTATACTGTAGGGTGAGTAAGGGATACGTTTCTCAACAAATGCGAAGCAAATGAAAGAGCAAGTGAATGTATGATTACCCTCGTTTCGGACGTTAATCATCTCAATGGATTTGAAGGAGGTGCGTGAAGATTTTCGCATCTGCAGCCTGCCAGGAAGAGCAATGGTTTCCATACGTTCCTGATCTTGAATTTCCTTTTGAAGCAATGCTCGCATTGCCCCACAGAATTCGAAGGTGGTCAGTCCAGGCATGGTCAGCAATTCCTGATTCCGACGTCCTTTTCTTGTGTTCAGTCAATCTTACTGATAACGGCATTCACATGGGACTTCATAAATAGAGGTCTTGCTGATTTCGGTTCTATTATCAGGTTTAGTCTTGGCAAGGAAAGTTCGCCGGATTAAAAAATCACTTCCTCCGTTCTTCTGATCTTCTCGGAGATACCTCTGATATACGGAAGTTAGATCACTGGGCTCTGTTGCTGCTCTTCGGATGTCTTCGTTCTCCCTAGTAGTTGTCGGGATATACATTGCACTGTGGGTCCTCTCTGTATGGTTTATTTCGGCATCTAGTGACTCCTTGTTGTACCATATGTACATGTTCTTTCTTTGTCGAACTCGGATAATTGGAGCTGTAGATGAGATGCTGTCCCGTATGTGTTTTCTTTCTATTCCCAGAGAAAAGGTAAGGTACTGTTGGGTTCCATTTCTATCGTGAACTTTCCCGATGCTGTTTATTCTTGAGAAGAAATCCTGGAGGTGTTTATCTCCATGATTTCATATAATGATGGTGTCATCTACGTACTTCAATCACAGTTTTGGTTTCTATTCTCCCTCCCGTATAGCCAATTCTTCGAACCAGTCCATGTATATGTTGGCGATGACTGGTGAAAGGGTAGATCTGATTGGGAGTCCGGTCCTTTTCTTGGACATATGAGTTGTGAAGGCGATACTGCAGTACCACTGCAAACTGGTTATCTTCTTCGAGTCTTCTTCTGATGATGCTAAGGGATTCCTGTATGGAAACATTGGTGTAAAGGCCCTCCACGTCGAAGCTGATGAAACGATTTTCTGCTACTTAGAATTCCTGACGTATGATGTGATTTCCCTATAAGGGGTGTGATATTGGTAGGAAGAATTTTGATACGTTGTAGAGTTCCCACCATTTCAGCACTACTAAAACATTGGAATTTGTTTTTTCACTTATTATGGACTTTTACTGATTTTTTCATAGGAAAAATATTTTTGAATGGGCGCTAGTGTAACAAGTTAGTTTGAACCCAGTATATTGTACGAGACATATGGAGTTGCAGTTGATTTTTATCGCATAATTTTTCAATAACTTTTTTATCGACATCAAATTGTCCAAGTTGAGCAAAGAAACAATATATCCCTCAACCATCTTGAAAAGCAATGAACAGAGTCAATCGCGACTTTATATTGGTTCACACAAAATGGAAATTATTCGGCGTCATGGGTAGGGTTCAAATTCGAAGTTTATAAAATGAAAATCATATGCCATATAAATAATTAATTAAAAACCTTTTTTAAAGACAAGCTTTTATTCAAATGCGCTAAAAAGTAAAAAATAATTGATTTGGATGTGTGACGTATTTTATTTTGTGCTTTTTAGTCAGTACGCCTTGATCTATGCATTTTTGTTAAAGCATCGTTATTATGAGGCCGTATTGCTGAAGGAGGCCATCTAAAGATCAACTGGTCCGCTATCCTGGAGCTGCCATCTTCAATTTATGAATTTTGATAAAAAATTAATGATCTTCGACTGAATTCATAATCTCCGATCCCAAAAACCCTGGCAAAACAATTTTGAAACGGTGCATAATCACAAAATTCGTCCGCCATCTTGCATTTATGAATTTTGACAATAAATTCATAATCTCGGACCCCGAAAACCTCCACATACCAATTTTGAATAGAATCGGATCATAATCACAGAGATCGTCCGCCATCTTGGAGGCGCCATTTTGGTTTTACAAATTTTCACGAAAAATTCATAATCTTCGACCCTGAAGAACCCCACATACTAATTTTGAATTGAATCGGACCATAAACACAAATCTCGTCCGCCATTTTGTTTTTTTTTCTAACAAAAATTCCATAAGGCATCGTCACTGGAATTATGGACACCTGCCAAATTTCAAAGTTTACTACTGCCAGACATCTAAGATACTCATGGCCTATTGTTCGAGGTGTGAAATCCATATCAGAATCAGAATCAGAAATGCTATATTGTCATAAAAACATTAATTTTGTTGACAAAGCTACTTCAACCTGAGATAAAAGTTACTACATGGACATTTTTAAAAAACAGCACACTATAAGTTTGAATAAATAAAAAATATAAATACAGTAACAAAGTTTAGACAACATTAAAAAATATATATGTATGTATTTAAAAGCTAAAAGTATATTTGAGCATCCACAATGTAACTATGCCCTTAGGAATTTTCATTGTAAGTTGTGAAATTGTCAAAGAGGAATTCATCTGCATTGTAATAGACTCCTAGACAAAGGAGTTTTTTTAACCTCTTTACGAAATTTGTAATTATTATTTATTTTCCTGATGGGAAGGGGAAGATGGTTGAATAGTTTCTTTCCATTATAAAATATGGAGGATATGATTTGAGAAGTTGAGGGAATAGGAAGACTGATGTTATAAATGAGTCTGGTTTCGTAGTTTGATTGATGAGGCATAATGTTCTCCTTGTAGTTCTTATGAATTAGACAAACTGATTCCAAAATAAAGAGGCAGGCAAGGGGTAAAATTTGTTGTGATAAAAAAAGAGGTCTACAGGAATCACTTATTTTTGCTTGACATATATATCTCAGCGCCCTTTTTTCTAGCATAAAAACTGAATTGGTTAGAGATTGAGAACTTGCACCCCAGAAACAAATTCCATAGCGCAAGTGAGACTCAGAAAGCGCAAAGTATGCGTTTTTTGCTGATAGAGAATCCATGTTGGATGATATTGTCCTTATGGCATAGCAACTTGAGGATAATTTCCTGCATAGTTTGCTGATGTGGTCTTCAAATCTCAATTTATTGTCAATATGTAGCCCTAGGAATTTAATCTCAGCTTTGGGCTCAATTATTTGTACATTGAGCGAGAATAATCTATAATACATTTGAATGTTGAAATATTCGTTTCAGAAACAATGAACGTTAACAGGTTTACGCTGCACCACTGTTTGACTTTTTCCAGATCATTTTCTGAATTAGTTTGTAACGTGACCGTGCTGTTATTGTGCCATAGTATGGATGTATCGTCTGCAAAGATAGTAAATTTTCCATCAATGGGTAAATCGGCTAAATCGTTTATATACAGTAAAAACAAAAGAGGACCGAGAACAGACCCCTGTGGTACCCCGTATTTTGTTTCCTGTTTAGCAGATGTTTCACCATTGTATGTCACCTTTTGCACACGACCTGATAAGTAAGATTTGAACCACAGTAGAAGGTCTGCTCTAAAACCATAAATTTCGAGCTTTTGCAACAATCTATTGTGATTGACGTAGTCCAAAGTTGTTGTCAAATCGCAAAATACTGCAGCTGCAACCTCTCCATCATTCAGTTGAAAATAAAGTTCTTCGAGAAAAGAAAACATTGCATCATTTGCACTTCTTGCGGCTCGAAAACCAAACTGTTTGGAATGGATGAGATTATTTTTTTCAAGAAAGTATAATATTCTTTTTTTCATCAGTTTTTCAACAACTTTCGCTTAAGTTGGTAATAATGAATTGGGCCTGAAATTAAATGGTATGCTTGGATCACCCCCTTTAAATAATGGAATGACCTCAGCAATTTTCAGAAAAAGGGGTTGGGGATTCCTGGTACAGATTTGAAAATCAGCAAATTATCTTCTAAATGACATTTCAATGCGCGAACTGAATTGTTTTTTACGTAATTTGATAGTTATGACTAATTTCATTTTTAACCTTTTTATATTAATTTTGGATTATGTTATACATTTATTTTCTTGAAATAATCAGGACAGGTTGCCAATTAAATATGAAAATTTGATTGTATCGAGTTCGTCCTTGCTTGAGGTCGGTCGTCCTCTTAGCCATATCGGCAATGAATAATAATGAATCCCTTAGGTGTATTGCAGTAGTATAATCGACAACTGGAAGTGGGCCAAAATTCGCTTGCAAGATTTCTACTAAACATACATACAAATGTGAGGTTACATAAAAGCTTGTAAAAATTGATTCTCATCCCACTATCAAAACTTATTTTTTGGAAATAATTCTTCCCATAAATGAATAAATTAAAAAACACTTCTATGTCTATGAAATGCAGCTGGGCGTCGCTAATTTCCATGTATTCCACGAGAAATTATTTTGAATTTCCCCCATAGGGACTCTTTTTGGAGGGAGCAAGATGGGACAGATCTTCGAAGAAATTGGAGGAATCCTATCCGAAGGTTCTGTTCGACGTCGTGCCCATAATGTGGATGAAACCCGGTGTAATCGCGGACTACAATCCGAATCCGTGCTACAACTGTCCCGTATACAAAACCAGTGCGAGAAGAGGAATGTTGTCCACCACGGGCCATTCTACGAATTTCGTCATGTACACGACTTTCAACTCGTCGTTGCCGGAAAAACATTGGATCAACAGAGGAGTGGCGGCTTTGTGTCAGTTGGATGACTGATTACAGAAATATTTTTAGAGATGAAACTTCGCGACTGAGATTTTATCGAATTTTATATATTGAAATAAAATAATGATTATTTTTCATGCGTTTCCATATTATTTGTGGCGCCATACCCAGTCCAAATGAATAATCACTCGTGAAACCAAACGTGGTAGACTTCAGTGCACCGCAAGGCACTGTATTGGGTCCAATTCTATTTTCAATTTACATAAATGAACTGAGTTCTGAATTTGGATCACACTACTATTTCCTCATTTGCATACGAAAATTATCCATGTACAAAAATTATCCCTGTATAATATAAATATTTATATACATATTTTTTTAATATACCACGCGTATAAAATTAATTCTCATTGATAATGGGAAAACGTTTTGATTTTCAGGCAGATATCATTTAATGTTCTGCGTGGTATTGGCCAGGAAAGTAGTTATTTCCTGCTTGTAGTCTACCACATATTTCAATTTATATTGAATTATTTGAAGAGACTTTAATTCCGTTTTTCTATTTATTTTATACTTTTAGTTCATTTTATGAATGTGGTATATTAAAAAAATATCTAAATAATCATTCATTTCAATCAACTCTGTTTCGCTCATTGTCCCTATTGAATTTTCCCCCCTGGGTATCCTGATTTCTGGGAGTGTTCTTCCGTTATATCTTCGGGTTTTTCATATGCTCGTTCCTCTTGCCTATTTTCTGGAGCTTTACATTTTTGTTAATTTTTTCCCTTTTGTTTTTCATTGGTTACTGGATTTTTTGCGTTGAGTTTTTTCGGCTCGTTTAGTTTGTTTATTACTCATGTTTTTATTTGGGATTTTTCAGAGTTTTATGATTTTTCTAGACCTCCATTTATTATATTTTCCTCCTTCTTTTTGTTTTTTGTGTGTCTTTAACTATTATTTTAGATATTTTATTCTCAGCCGGTATGTCTTCAATTTTTTGTTGCAGAATTTTGGGAAGTGTGGAGAACAGGAATTTCTCTCCGAATATGGGTTTTCTGATGGTGTTTCCTTTCCATTCCCCACATTTTGAATGGTTGGACTCACACCAGTTTCTTTTCACTATATTTTTCAATTTTTCGGTGTTTTCGTATATTTTTGGGCACACAAGGGCACATATTTTTTTATTTTCTAACCTCTTTTTCTCCGTTGTGCGATGCCTGTAAGGTCGAGAATCGCAATAGGGTTCACTATCGCGGAACACAATCAAGATCGCAAAACAACGTCCGCTCGTCACCAGTATGGGAAGATTGTGTGATCCTAACCTCACTTTTTGTGGTCCGTAAAAAGCAGATAGACAAGAAAACGAGTTAATATTGTATTGTCATCCAGTTCTGAGATACAAGTCAAGGTAAGAAAATAAACATTATCGAAACAAGTTGGTCAAAGATCGATTTTATAGCAAAACACATATTTATCCAAATTCCAGAATACAGAAAGAAAAACAGAAACACCTGATAAAAAAATAGATTATATAGAATAGGATATATTAGGATTATACTCATTAGATAATTTATATTGTAGTCTCATATGTACTTTCTCCCAATTATAATGAAGGCAAATTTGTATTTAGGTCCACGAACAAATCCCTACAGATTTTTATGAGTTTTCCCTTCTATTTATTTCTATTATTATGTAAAAAAATATGCAGTGCTTCTAAAAAGTCCCTCCCCCCCTTTTATTTTTGAAACGATTATGCATAAACAAGTGAAATTTGGAAACTGAATATTAAAGGTTGTAAACTTCCCTACTAGTGATGATAAATGACGAAATCGTCAAAGATGACGTCACATTGTGACCAATAATTTTAAATGGAACCCTACGGCAAGCGACACCTCTTTTAAAAGGTATCGAAAAAACCTATTCAATGATACTAATTTTGTTTATGTTTATGGCAGTTTTAATGGCTCATTAGTAAACATTAAAATTTAAATTCCATTCAGTATAATATTAATTACAGATTTAAGAATCAGTATCTACTCAAAGAAATTGCTCGAAGTGACCTCCATTACTTTTTGACAGTGAAATATCCTATTTATAAACTCTTCTCGTACTTTTGCAAATGTGTCTGCGGAAACAGCCTCACATTCTGCAACAATGCGTTGTTTTAAAACATCAATATTGTCAGGTTCAGTGGCGTAAACCTTCGATTTGAGGTATCCCAACAGAAAAAAATCAAGAGGTGTGAGGTCCGGTGATCGAGCTGGCCATTCCGTTGAACCTCGTCGTCCAATCCATCTTCCACGATACTCCTCATCCAAATACCGTCATACTGCACCGTAATAGTGTGGAGGAGCACCATCCTGCTGGAATGTTATTTCCAAATTGCCGAATTCATCTGGATTATCTTCCAAAATTTCAAGGATTAACGGTTCTATTGCGTTTTGCAAAACCTCACCAGTTGAATTAGTATTCAAAAAAAGAGGCCCAACGATGGTTTCCCAGGATACCTTCCCAAACATTCACCTTCTGGGGAAATTGGGTATGTGTTTCACGAAACAGGTGAGGATTTGCGTCACTACAATACATCACATTCTGTGTATTTACATTTCCATTTAGATAGAAAGTACATTCGTCACTAAAACAAATTGTTTTGACATAGTCTGGCTGTTGGTTAATTTTAGTTCCCATATTTTCACAAAATTCTAGTCTTCGGTCTGGGTCGTCGTCTGAGAGTTGATGAACCATTTTTAATTTGTAACGATGAAATTTTTTTTTTAACACCTTGTGTACTGTATTTCGACTGACTCCACAGGTAGATGCAACGTGAGTTGTTGAAGAAGTAGGATTGACTATTACTTCTGCCAGTATATCAATTTTTTTCCTCATCAGGAATTTGTGGTCTGCCAGATCGTTTCGCATCATTAATACTACCCGTTGTTTCAAACTTACGAAGAAGCTCCCTTTAATAAGTCCTCGAAACGGGGCGATGAGGAAACCTCTCATTAAAAATGCGTTCTGCTGCATGAATATTTTGTCCAGTTTCACCAATAATTAGGATCGCTGCTACTTTATCACCTAAAGCACGTACCATTTCGCTTCTTGAAGCACTTAAACGTTCGGCTCACAACAGTTTAACAAATTATTAAAATGTACAAAAATATTAAAAGTACCAAAAGCTGCTAAAACAGTTGAACGTTCGATCAACAATACACAAATTACTATCCAGAGGCGGAGCTTGAATTTTGAATTTTAGTATTAACTGATTTAATTCATCACATCTTTGCGTTTTTTAAAAGCGAGTTGCCAAAACTGCCATAAACACAAACAAAATTAGTATCATTGAATAGATTTTTTCGATACCTTTTAAAAGGGGTGTCGCTTGCCGTAGGGTTCCATTCAAAATTATTGGTCACAATGGCCTTGTGACGTCATCTTTGATGATTTCGTCATCTACCATCACTAGTAGGGAAGTTTACAACCTTTAATATTCAGTTCCCAAATTTCACTTGTTTATGTATAATCGTTCCGAAAATAAGAGGGGGGAGAGGACTTTTGAGAAGCACTTTATGTATATATTTTTATACTTGGGAAATCAATTATTATTTCAACAATGAATGATTACACTACTAATAAATAAACCAATAATGATACGCTTATCACTTTATACCACCTGGAATGTTATTATTATTCAATAATATCGAATGAGATTCTTCCAACTCGATAAAGAATGTTATGGCAATATCTTGAATAACTGGACGTATCCCAACGCAAATAGAAAATAAGTAGTGAATATAAATTGATGATAGGGTTCTAAATTGACTCCAAAACACAGTGAATCATCATTGTAGTTCCATTATCTAACCTTAGAAAAAGAAATATAATGGTGTTCCTAATCTTATAATTTTATTCGTAGACCAGATGGCGTTGTAGTTCAAGATTTCGCCATTCCTTTATCAGATGTCGCTAGTTTGTTGTTTTGTCAATTCATAGAACTCCTTGTTCTGCTTTACTAATATGATGTTTTATTCCATGAAAGTTACATTTGGCTTGCTTCCACGTCTTCTTCAAGTTGTTGTAACTAACATAAGAAGTTTGAGAAGTAATCTCCAAGTAAGTATCACCTGATTGCTGAGCAATTTTGTCTCAAATGTTAGTTTAATAATAATAGTTTTTATTGGTACATAACTGAATAACAGCAGAAGAAAAATGATAAAAAAATGGTCCACCAAAAGGCAGAGCAGTAGAAAACAAACAATTGCTTTTCTCCCATGCAACTTTGAATACGGACTCAATTTTGATAATTATAATATTGATTTTGCGGATAATTGGATTATTAAGACTGAAGATTGACCTAAACATACCCAAAATATGTCGACTTTGAGTCTTATTTCCTCCTCTTTGGCGATATATACTTTTCTTAATTCAAATAGTTAATCGAACTAGTTGAAGTTTCGAACGAGCCAATGCATTCAATCACACATGATTTTTTCTTGGACTGCAGTTATTCTACTTGAGAAAAATAATAATAACAGAATGCTGTCTAGCTTCACAAACACGTCCACGTTAATAATAATAATAATAATAACAATAATTTATTTATTTCCCAAGAAACGTACAAGTTTATGGAAGGTAAAATATAAATACTGAACAACAAGAAAGTGGAACACACTATATACTCGGGAGAGTATAGAAGAATAATATAAATGATAGAATCAGAAAAAAATAATTTTTTATAATGAAATAGGTATTTTTTTAAATGAATTTTGATTCATTGAATATATGTACAGTATCATAGGCATGAGAGATAATAGTGTCGCCAAGAGATTACAAGAGGAGATTAATGTAGGTAAGAAATGAAATTGGACCAAGAACTGTTCCTTGGGGAACTCCAGAATAGTTCTTTTATCGTGCAAGTTGTTTCTTATTTTCACTTGTTGCTTCCTACATTTGCAGTAATTTCTGAAGATTTTCAACGCAGTACCACGAGTACCTAGTATCAAAGTACAATGAGTAGTCTCTTGTGAGGTACTGTGTCAAAACTCAAGAAATAAACCTGAGTACTTATAGTTATAGTCTGAGATTTTTAATTTTGTCAATTAAATCAAACAATGTTTCAGTAGTACTATATACTGTTTAATTTATCTTATTACTAGTGGGGTAGTCATATAACCTACTTTTGAGGCACTTAAAAAAATGTTCGGAAAACATAGGTACTCATCAGGATAAATGGTGTGTTGTTATCTTTTTTTCCGAATTGAGCATGGACAGAATTTTTTTTCATATAATCTGAACTATTACTACATTTTTATCTCTTGCAATTCCTAGGTTTTTTACTATTTTACAAGATTTTATTTAGTTTTGTGATTATAGCCCGACTCCATTCAAAATTGGCGTGTGGGGGTTTTTGCGTCGAACATCATGATGTTTTTGTCAAAATTCATGAATTCAAGATGGCAACGTGTTTTGTTACATGGCCCGATTCCATTCAAAATTGGTATGTGGGTTTTTCGGGGTCGGATATTATCAATTTTTGACAGAATTCAATATGATGACGGATTTCATTAAAGATTAAAAATAATTGAATAAAAATAGGTCAAATAATTAAAGAAATTTGTTTCCCTTTTCTAGTGCATCTGTATAAAAGCTTGTCTTAATTTTTCTTATCATTTTTTTAGATGACTCTCTTTCAAAGTTGGTATTGGGGATTTGGAGAGTGCTGTTCTTTGTTCTACTGGCATTTGTCAATGAAAAAAGCGACGTATATTGGTTTCTTGAAACTAAAAAATAGTTTTGATTTAACTTTTCATATTGAGAATGCCATTATCGTTTTACTTTCAACTCGGTTCCAAGTTGAATCATTAAATAATTGTATAGTATCATCAACATGAGAGATAATAATGTCGCTGAGATATTTCAAGATAAAATCAATGTGGGTGATAAATAAAGTTGGCCCAAGAACTGTTCCTTGTAGAACTCCAATTTGAATAGTTTTTTGATTGTTTCCTATTTTCACTTGTTGATTCCTATATTTTGAGTATTATTTGAGGATTTCCAAGACACTACCACAAATACCTACCTAATCTAGTACTTCCTTGTGAGGTACTATTTTCAGTATTCAAAGTATGCATTTTGTGGAGCTAATAAAAAAAAATAGTTTATCATGGCAATCCTTGATGGGATAGAAAGGGGACAAAATCAGCTTCCTCAATAATATGAGTTGATTTTTCGAAAAGCTTTACTGACAGGGACTTTTTAGTAAAGCTATTTTATTGAAATGTTACGAGTCGCTATGAGCAACCGTTTTCTAGATATTTGGACTTGAAAATTTCAGGTCGATTATTTGATAATCGATGCGTGTTGAAGTTTTACCATTATTTTGCATTTTTCACAAGAATGCTTAGGAAATGAATTTGACGTTTAAGTAAGAAGTTTTGGTAATTACATATTATGTGACAGTTAAACGTTTTGTTGTTTTGTTGAAGTTTCTGTAAGT
The DNA here is from genome assembly GCA_018342105.1 of Gonioctena quinquepunctata. Classification (NCBI taxonomy): domain Eukaryota; kingdom Metazoa; phylum Arthropoda; class Insecta; order Coleoptera; family Chrysomelidae; genus Gonioctena; species Gonioctena quinquepunctata. Next base: position 574,395 of record JAFIRS010000181.1, read on the forward strand.
TTTGAAACACCAATTTTGAAAAAATGGATTATTTAAACAATAATGCTCATTCAACCGATATGTATTTCGTTTATGGCCTTGCGGATGGAAGACCACGAGCAGTCCGAACCCCAGAATTGGAAGAAGCTGTTTTGAACGCTCTCGAGGAGAATCCAGAAACAAGTACAAGAATAATTGATGAAGCTCTCATTTGTACTCAGTCCACAGTTTGGAGAATTATCCACGACCAACAATTTTATCCATAGCATATTTAAAGAGTACAAGCTCTTTTGCCACGAGACTTTCCCCAACGCATTAGTCAGTGGTCAGTTTCAGTGGTTTTTGAGAAAATTGGCTGGATATCCTCAATTCTCAAGATATGTACTCTTCACGGACGAGGCAAACTTCTCCCGAAATGCTATCACAAACTTTCATAACAACCATGTTTGGGCTCTGGAAAATCCGCACGCAGTTAGTGAAAGACATTATCAGTATCAATTTTCTGTAAATGTATGAGCGGCAATAATTGATAATTACTTGATAGGTCCTTTCTTTCATCCGTTCCGACTGAATGGCGCAACTTACAGAGACTTTTTAGAAAATGAATTGTCGGGACTACTTCAGAATGTACCATTAGAAATTCGTATCCGCATGTGGTTTTTGCATGATGGGGCTCCGTCCCATTTTAGCGTTGTAGCCAGGGAATTCCTTAACACTGTCTATCCAAATCGATGGATCGGTAGGGGTGTAGAAGAACGTAACCAGGCGTGGGCATCAAGGTCCCCAGATCTAAGCTCGCTAGATTTTTAGTTTCGGGGACATTTGAAGTCACTTGTTCATAAAACTCCAGTAGCGAACGAGGAAGATCTAAGAAACCGAATAGTAGACGCCTGTGAAACAAAAAGAAACACACCAATAATTTTTGAGAGGGTACGAGATTCAATGACTAGAAGACTGAATGCCTGTATCTTCGCTGAAGGTGGACACTTTGAACAATTCATTTGAATACAATTTAGTTTCCTTTATTTTATTTTATTCTACATATTCAAAATTTCTTGAAATGAAATGTTGATATTTCTTGCAAATTTTGTTAAAATGAATACAGATTTTGCACCCTTGATACAAAAATAACTATTTCAAAGGAGTAAAAATAAATAGAATAGGTGGCACCCCCTAAAAATAATCAAAACTACTTACTTAAACGTCAAATTCATTTTTTAAGCATTCTTGTGAAAAATGCAAAATAATGGTAATAACTTCAACACGCATCGATTATCAAATAATCGACTTGAAATTTTCAAGTCCAAATATCTAGAGAACGGTTGCTTATAGCTAACACGGATAGAATTTTTACGTAGATATGATAGAGGAATTGATTTTTCAACTGAAAAATGTGCTAGAAGTACGCTCAAAAAAGTTATAAATCTTCAAATAAGAAAAAGACGTGTAGGTGGCGCCCCCTACGAGTAAGAGTAATTATAACATCAGGTTCAAATTCGACACCTCAAAAGACCTCTCAATACCAATTTTCGTTTAATTAAGGTCAGTATTTCGAAAGTTATTGAAAAAAAAACGAAAATAAAAATAAAACTTTAACACCCTGAATCTTGGAAACGAAGCGGATTTATTTGGACAATTCAAATTCGAATATCGTGAGCAATCACCTTCTGAAGTTTGTCAAAGTACTTTTGAATCACCCTGTATACCTTAGGTGTAACATACTAAAATTTCAGCAAATTCTATCGATGCCTAGAAACCCCCTTATATCTATCTGGGACTATTAAACATTTTTCGAGCACCAGACTAGTACAACAATTTCCGCTTTCTGTAGACGAGCATCGAACAAAAATAGAAGCAGAGGGATCGCCACGACGCATGCGAAACCCACATAGAAGACGTCAGGACGCCAGTCGCCGTTTTGACATCCCGATAATAACAAGATGTAACTTTCGATATTGCCCGATATTTTTGTGTTTGTGAATGTTGACAAATCGACACCATGAAGTTTGCCGAACACCTATCGGCGCACATCACACCGGAATGGAGGAAACAGTACATCAATTATGAGGTGAGTTTCGGAGTAGATTTTGTTTTGTAGTGTCGGCACAGTGGCGTATTGGCCCAAAATGTTTTTTCACTTTGAACGTGTTAACGTTGAAAGTGGCGTGTATCGAGGCAAATTAATTTTTATTGTCATTCCCACTTTTGGGTAGTGCACATACTTCCACATTGCGGAATAAAGTGGGATTGGAACATACTTACATACAGGGTGTATCAACGATGCTTGGGTGGACGATACTGCTTCCCTATTTGAGATAGGAAAAAACGTCTCATATAAAAGTTGTAGAGATCAATAAAAGCTATGTTCCAAAAATTACTACCAACAAACAGGGTGTCTCATGAATGTGTGACTTTTCAAAGATATGTTTTTCTAAATTAATCACCCTATATATTTCCACTCGATTGAATTCCTTGAGAAGAGTGTTACTTGAAAATATACAGTTGTATGGGCTTATACACATGGAGTACCTCAGGGCTCTGTCCTAAAACCATTACTTTTTATCATTTATATTAATGATATTTGTCAGCACACGTCACACAACACTGCTACCATACTCTTTGCAGACGATACTTCATTATTAAATACTTCATCTGATTTTTTTATTCTCCCAGATATTTAAATAAAACTCAATAAATAGTGCTGAAAATTGGTTGACTGCAAATTTCTTGCAACTCAACGCTGATAAAATCCAACAGCTGATCATTTCAAGCAATAACCAGTACATTTCGAAGGCTCACTGCAAACTTCTTGGGATTACAATCGATGATTGTCTCAGCTGGTTATAACCATACACAAAATCTTGACGAGATTGCGATGTGTTCTGAGTCCGGAAGTATTGAGGCAATTATACTTTGGTTTATTTCACTCCCGCATTAGCTATGGCACCTTCATATGGGAAAATTCTAAAACTGCCCTAAAAAATTTCAAGTCACAAAAAAGGCCGTCCAAATTCTAGCTGGTGTAGGCTTCAGAGAACATTGTCGGCCACTATTTATGAAAATGAGAATAATATATATATATATATATATATATAAACATATATATATATATATATATTCTTGACTGTGAGGATATTCAGTGAAAAAATTATATTTGGGAATGCAGTCTTGGAGATGAAACTGATCGGAACAGAAAATAACATGATGATCACAAGATGGTATAGAAAACAGTAACAGACTTATCAATTAACATTCGTATCATCCAACCAAAATTAAAGTTAATATGATAACCAATATGAAATCTAGAGTTGAGAAAGTTACCCATCCTTCTTTAAGAATGGAATGTTTGATAGAACTTGAAATTATTCTTATTGAAAATTATTACCCAAATTTATTGATTAATGAAATATTATTCAGTACCCCTTCTTATACCTCCTCTCGAATACCGAATTCATTGAATAATAACAATAACAATCGAATATACTACAGAAGTCTTCCTCACACTCAAAGGTAGGTAAAGCGTAAAATGATGTCATCGAGATGCGCGGTGACATTTTGATAATTTTTTCAAGTAATCTAATGATCTTCGTTGATTGTTTGTTTGACGCCGACTCAAAATTAGTTACTTACTTCAGGTTAGGAGCTTCGTTATTAAGACTAGGAATGTTTATTTTATTTTTTGCTTCGTCGGTTTGATTTTTTGTTAAAAAGTTTTTATATGCTCATTTTTTTGACAGGAACGAAATGTGAAGATTAGTTGATTTTTATTACCATAGAATATTTGAAACTCAGAGGGTTTTGAAGAAATGTATACCATGATACACATATATTCTATTTTCAACACATTGACAAAATACATATTTATTAGTCAATTACACTTTCATACTGCATTCATTGAACAACAATATAATTCCCAAAATACATATGAATTGTATGTTTCAACTCTAAAAATAAATGGTTGTTGATGATGAATAAGCTACCTAGAATTGTAAAAAAACAAATTTCTACATGAATTCAGAAAGTTTATATACATTTTTTATGTTTGGACAAAATGCATACAATAACGAAAAAATATTTAACTTTCAGATTTTCTTGTACAAAACAGAGAAATAGAGAACAAATATTTCTCCCAAATGCATAATCGCCGCAGAAAAGCTATTTCACCAAAAAAACCATAAATTGATTTCAGGAAAATCACTGGTATTTGGACAGCAGTATATATCACTCAGATTTAGGAGAATCCTACTGCAAAAATTACGTTAGTTAAGAAGTTTTTCGAATTTTTCAGGACTGTTTTTTCAGGAGGGTGTTCCCTCGCTCTTAACGTGCAGTGTATATCACTCAGGTTAACCCAACTGCGTTAACGTGTGGCATCTATGAGAAGTGGAGTGCACTATACTCCTTGTAGAATTCAACTCTGGACGTTTTGTTTGCAATCAGAAATGAGATGCCATCCATCCAATGCACTTGGAATTTCTACATTTTTTTTTCGCATTTTCACTAGTTCAAATATAGTTATTACCACAAATAGTGCCAAAAAATATCGAAACTGCTATCTCATTTTTGTTTACTGGCAGGTTAACAAACGACATTTACACGGGACTTTCAAACTACTGACTTGATTTATATTCCATTCTGCGTGATTTCAGGAGATGAAATCCATGCTATATGCTGCTGTGGAACAAGCTCCTTCTGCTGAACTCGTAGAACCCGAAATTTTGTCACGATACTTCGCCAAATTTGACGAGCAATTTTTTTCGTTCTGCGACAAAGAACTCGCAAAAATAAACACATTCTATTCAGGTGAGTAGATGTACTCATTCACCATCTGGCGATTTTCTAGAAAAAAAATATTTAATCCACAGCTGGCATGTTATAAAGTTATAATGCTTCTGTTCATAAAAGTCTTGTAAGGTCAATAGAATACTACTGTGTTCCATGATCATAAGACACAATGTTGAAGATAGTTCAAGATAAGAATACGTTTTGTTGTATTTTTGTCCACTTTGTATATAGAAAAAGGAGATGTTTTGTCATTAACTATCAATGATATACTTTTGATAGAAGTCAAATTGAATATATATAATTTATTGGTACTGTTCTCGTTTTATTTCCATATTTTTCAATAAACGAACCATTTGTCTTAGAATTTTCCTCAAATAACATACTTTAAAAAATTTCAGCAACTGATAGGCATGTTATAAAGTCACACTGCTTCTGTTTACAATCGTTTTATGAAGTCAATAGAACACTAGTGTGTCTTATGATCATAAGACACGTTGTCATTCATTTGCTATTTCGAAATATATGTGAGGAATTGAACTATCGAAACATTGAATCAGTTATGATTTGTAAATAGTCCTCAATAATTTGCAAAAACCTGCAATATAGCATGTTGGATCATTTATTTTCTTTTGAAAAAAAATTGTTTCCCTAAATTGAAGAGAGAGATAGTTTTAACGAATGTTCGTTCGCAGAAAAATTGGCAGAGGCCACTAGAAAATATGCCAGTTTAAAGAGTGAACTGACAGAAACACACGATATCGAATTCGGCCGAAAGCAAAGTGTAAGGAACAACTTTCTACGTAAGAAAAATGTACCCGCTAGAAAAATACAGGAAATAAAGTTGGCATTTAGCGAATTCTATCTCAGCTTGATACTACTACAGAACTACCAGAATCTCAATTTCACTGGATTCAGGAAAATTCTGAAGAAACATGATAAGGTAAGTGGATTCTTTTGCTCGGCAGATTGAACTACATATTGATATTGTATTTCAGCTATTAACCCTAGACTACGGGGCAAGATGGAGGGTGGAAAACGTGGAAGGCTCCTTCTTCTACTTGAACAAAGACATAGATCGACTGATTCGCGAAACAGAGACGGCCGTAACCCAGGAACTTGAAGGGGGCGACCGTCAACGTGCAATGAAACGTTTGAGGGTGCCCCCTCTGGGGGAGCAACAGAGCCCTTGGACCACCTTCAAAGTCGGACTTTTTTCCGGGGCTCTCATTGTTCTACTCATATCCGTGATTCTCTCTGGTGAGTGGAAGAGTGGAATGCCTTCACTTTTGCTTTATTGGGTTTATCCCAAGTGAAAGGAATTTCTAATGACGATGATGCTATGGGAGGATCATTTTCTTTGACAGCTTCGAAGTCACTCCAGTTTGTTTCACTGGATCCATCAAGGTCCATTGTGAGAATTATTATCTCATAGGTATTTTACAACAATTACAATTGTATTCAACTTAACTCTGTTCGTTCCTGAAAGTGATTGTTACAATTCATTCGATAAGTTGAGGGCTCATTCATGAGGTCCGGTCCTTTTTTCGTGCTCCCACCGTTACTGACAAAACAAAAATTCATAACATTTTCTACAGTAATTTGAACGGAACTTTACCTTCAGCACTGCTACTACATACATAATCAGGATCACCATCTGAGTCATCAAACTCTGCGTTTGAATCATGTAGTGAATTATCTAAATCATCTCCACTTTCATCACTTTCATTCATAATTGATTCTTCGCATTTTCCCAACAATTTATCTTTTTGTTCCTGAGTCTTCCGAAACGTTTTGAAACTAGATGTTCAACTGACGCGAATAAAAAGGAGCACATGTTTATGTACGAATTTGCCGCTGTGTGTGCTACACACCCCCTGTGATATGGACAATTATATGTTAGATCTTGCATTACAAAAAAATGTGAACTAGTGAGGTGTCAAACGATATAACACACAGTTATTTTTCAGTTACCCAGATTAATTTTTTCCTCCAAATTAGTGTTTATCATCTCATCATGCCATTTTGTCAAAGGATTGCAGAAAACACAATGAGCACTTTTTTTACCCTTCCATGTTTTTAAGGAAAACTGTCAGTGTTAACATCCTTTTTTATTGAATTTCACACTTTGAACAATAGGCCAATATGAGGGGTATGTGATTATCATTTATAATGATGCTGTTAGGTCGATGGTACATACATGTATTCATTCATCTACCTATACAGTGCTCGTCTAAAGTCCGTTCCCCCCCTACTTATTTTTGAACCACCTGGTATATCGCAACGAAATTTGGAGGGCTTGAATAGGAGGTAAATTCCTACTTTTTCATGAGAAAATCACAGCCAAAAGTTTTAAAATGGCGGCTAAGCGCCATCTTCAATAATTTTTTTAAATAGAACACCTCGTATATTATTCTATTTTCGAAATCTGCTCGTGATTCTCAATAGTTTTCTCCAATACACTTTACTCCTAAATTCAATTGTTTTCAAAATATTAACGTTTGAAAAGTGACATTTTGGTCATTTCAAACCCAACCAAAAACACTAATGTTGCTTTCAATCAAGTTTGCATTGGAAGAAATCATTGTCGCGTTAACATCTCGTTTACTGTCAAACTGAACTGCTAACTGTCAAATAGTCCGTTGAGCGCCTAAATCTTTTCATGAAAACTGTGATCATGGCTCGTAGTTTAGACGATAAATTTGACGCAGTTTTGATATTTGGAGAAGCTGGAAGAAATCATCATCTAGCAGTCCGTATGTTTAATGATAGATTTCCCGAGAATCCTATTTCGAGGTCATATTTGCGCAAACTTTTAAATAAGCTCCAAGCAACTGGTACGCTGAAAGATGCTCCAAGATCAGAAAGACCGCCTCTTTCAGAAGAAAAAAAAGTAGAAATTGTTGCTGAAATGGTAATCAATCCGACTCAGTCGACGTCTACAGTGGCTGAATCCTGTGGAGTTAGTTCAAAAAGTACCCAAAGAGTCCTAAAAGAAGAGAAGTTTCATCCCTATAAAATGAAAATCCTGCATGCTCTCACGGAGGATTATCCAGACCGGAGGGTTGAATTTTGTGAGTGGTTAACAAGAACAATTGAAGGAGAACGGGACTTCCTAAAACGTGTATGTTTCGCAGACGAACGCACGTTTTTTCTCAATGGAAAAGTCAACAAACAGAATGTACGATACTGAAGCGATACTAATACACATATTTTTAGAGAGGAACGTACCCATATTTTGGGCAATCGCGTTGTTGGACCGATTTTCATCAGAGGCAATTTACAGGAGTTCTTTACAGAAATCTTTTAAAACTGAAATTGAACTTCGAATAAGACAAATTGTATCAAACAATCAGGAAGAGTTTGAAAATCGTGAAATCATATTTCAGCAGGATGGGGCACATCCCCATTCCGATCTCATGGCTAGAGAGTTCCTCGATACAAACTTTCCTGGGCGATGGATAGGTCGCAGGGAAAGTACAGAATGGCCACCAAGATCTCCGGATCTTACACCCCTAGATTTTTTCCTTCGGGGGTATCTGAAGTCAAAAATCTACGCCACTGAATGCCAAACAATAGAAGAGTTGGAACGCAGAATAATAGACATATATGAAGAAAGACATGAACAGACTTTCATCAACGTGAGAGAAGCTATTTATAATAGGGCACTTTATTGTCAAGATTTAGGAGGAGGCCACATTGAACACTAGATGAAATAATTGTTGAGGTTAAATAAAAGTGTTATTCAAAAATAAATTTTAATTTGTTTGCTAAATAATTTGTTTGATTATGAATTTACAGAACACATTCGTAGGCTTCGAGATTTTCCGGTTCTCTTCACGCCTCTCATTAGTCGAATTCGTTAAAAGATTCAACTACAAATTAATAACAACGTTTAGCAAAATGTTTTACGGAAATGACCAAAATCCATACTTTATTTTAAACAGGAATGTCACTTTTCGAACGTTAATACTTCGAATACAATTGAATTTAGGAGTAAAGTGTATTGGAGAAAACTGTAGAGAATTATGAGCAGAATTCAAAAATGGAATAATATACGGGGTGTTCTATTTGAAACAATGATTGAAGATGGCGCTCAGCCGCCATTTCAAAACTTTCAGCTGGGATTTCTTCATGAAAAAGTAGGTTTTTATCTCCTATTTAAGCCCTCCAAATTTCGTTGCGCGATATACCAGGTGGTTCAAAAATTAGTAGGGGGGAACGGACTTTCGACGAGCACTGTATGTAAGACGAATGTGTATTTTTTTCAGGACTGTTCCAAAAACGTGACGATTGGGTGATAGTTATCCGATTATACCGCGGACCGTTTCTCATAATAGAATTCCTGTTTCTGTGGGGAATCAACATATACGGGTGGAGATCTTCAGGAGTAAACCACGTACTGATTTTTGACATGGACCCCAGGAACCATCTCTCCGAACAACACATCATCGAGATGGCGGCCATATTCGGTGTGATCTGGTCGATTTCGGTACTCTCGTTTCTGTACAGCGCTCAATTGGGCATTCCTGCTTACGTCAATCCGCTGGTCCTCATGGTCGTGATGATTCTATTCGTCGTTAATCCCACGAAGACTTTCAGACACGAGGCGAGGTTCTGGGCCCTCAGAGTGATGGTTTGTCGATATGATATATCTATTTCTTGATGTTACTTTTTGAGTTGCAAAGCTCGTGATTTGTCGGTTTGCTAAATTATTTTGATGATCCTTTTTACGCACCTTCAATGATCTTGGTGTTTTACCAATATGACAAATCCAAAAAGTAGCCCAATTTGAATAAAAATAAGTATTTTTTTATTGTAATTTGGTTATTGACAAAATTAGACAAATTATTGAAAAGGGAAACATTCTCAATTGAATATTGATAGAAAGATTTTTCTGTGAATTGAAAAATCCACGATTAAAATGAAGTTATTTTTTGTGAATGTCTGACAGAAAACAACTTTCGGTAAAGCCACGCTGATATTGAACACATTGATAGATATTTGAAAGGCTAACCAAAGATTGAAATTGAAAATTTGCATTTTCATTCAGATAGTTATTTGATTTTTATTCCAGTCTTATGAACTCATAAGATGAATGGCAAAGAAGAATATTTTCAAAGAGATATACCAGAAATCATTGCATTGACGAGAGAATCGATTCATGTCCAATATGTCGACGAAATTTAGCTTACGATATCGAAGGAAATGACACATTTCAAGAAGTCACTTTAAAGATGGAAAGTTAGAATCATTTTTTGAGACACTTTGAAATTAGTGTTTTCGACATATTGTCATGGTATGATAGATTGATTTGTTGAAAATATAAACAGGATGTTCATAAAATCAGATGTGGAATCATCTGCGACTGAAAGATAAACCTTAGTCAGTTTATCTTTCAGTCGCAGATGATTCCACATCTGATTTTATGAACATCCTGTTTATATTTTCAACAAATCAATCTATCATACCCCATGACAGGTTTTAATGTCAGAAAACACTAATTTCAAAGTGTCTCTCCAAAAGAAATGATTCTAACTTTTCCATCTTTGCAAAGTGAGATTGCTTCTTGAAAATGTGTTTCCCATTTCTTCCGGTCTTCCTGATGATCGTGGAAGCGTGAAATGATTTTCGTCGACAAATGTATTGAAGACCTAGTGAATCGATGTCTCTCCTGGTCAATGTTACGAATGATTTCTGGTGAGTACTCTCTTTGGAAAACATTCTTCTTTGCCTCATTCATCTTTATGAGTTCTTAATTAAGACTGGAATAAAAATCAAATAACTATCTGAATAAAAATGCAAATTTTCAATTTCAGATTTTTCTTTGAGTTAGGGCCTTTCAGAATATCTATCAGATGTAGTTCAATGTCCAGCGTGGCTTTAGCCGGGGAAGTAGTTGTTTTCTGTTAGACATTCACAAAAAATAACTTCATTTTAATCGTGGATTTTTCAATTCACAGAAAAATCTTTCTATCAATATTCAATTGAGAATGTTTCCCTTTTCAACATGAATACCCCACAAGAGGTTATCTTGACGATGGAAGATAGTGACTAAGGTTTATCTTTCAGTCGCAGATGATTCCACATCTGATTTTATGAACATCCTGTTTATATTTTCAACTAGACAAATTATATTATTGAAAAATTCGCATTTGATGATTTTGATTAAATTATATAAATCATATGGAAAAAAAAAATAAATGGAACACAAATTCATATTAGGGTAAGTCCGGGATAGATGACCGTACTTTTTTAAAAACCTCATAAATAAGAGAAATGAAATAAACAAAATAAGTCATCAATAACTTATTTTCATTCATTGATTTCCAACCCCTCTTTTCTCTTTAGCAAAACAATGTTTTTTAGTCAGGAGGTGAATTTGTTTTGCGATTGACAAAACAGTCCTTATGTTCTGATATTCGCTTCTCTAACGTTCTGCCTGTTTTGCCTGTGTAAAAACTTGCACAAGTTACTTTGTATACTCCAGACTTTTTCGAATTCTTGGTTTTTACTCAATTAAATAGGTTGTTATCTATTTTGTATGCGATATATTGTTTTGGCGTAAGAAAGTAGATTTTTTATGAGGTTGAAATAAATATAACTTTGAAATTGTGTTTTTATTTTTGAGTAAAAAACATTTCTTTTGAAGCTTTTTAAAGTTTTTTTGGGAGAATATTATCCGTGAGGTTCGAACTATAATCGTTCTTGATTCTTCATTGAAATTTTGTTAAAGAGAAATATTGCCTGATCTATAGGGTGAACCAGGGGTGCGTGCAACTCCATAATTTTTTTCTATCCAAGCTACCGATTTGTTTTTTTAAAACGATAGATCCGACACTGAGGCACATTCTCAACTTATTTCTATATACAAGATGCCTCAAAATGAGATAAACAACTTCTCTTTTTTAAACTGCAACATCCCATTTTTGTTACATTTTTGGATTCGCTGCTAAATTATTAATATAACACACCAAAAATTCTTTGACTAATGCCAATTTATGTTGTCGAAATAGCGTCGAGCATAGACCCATGACTTCAGAACCATTCAAGAAAACTCAACCAACTTTTGGCGAGGACTCGAGAAATTATAATCGCTCAAAATATGCTTTAAAATACATAATGCATATATAAATGAACCCAGAAAACATTTTGCGAGCCAAATTTCAATTACAGTAGTTTCTATTCGTTTTCGAAAATCAGCAAATTTTGAAGCTAGTACTGTTGCCAACACTATTCGCAATGTCAAGCGACGATGGCGGATTTGAAGGGTGTAAAAACATTCGATCTGTCATAAAACAATATATTGTCGATTTTATAGTGCACATAAACCTTGTTATTTTTGATATTATGAATCGTTGTGGTACATCAAACTGATAAAGAAAAAGCCAATCATTTATTCTTGTTTTGGAGGTGCGGCCTAAGATTTGAAAATATGGCAACATTGCAAAATTGATTGAAGCTGTCAACTGTGGAATTGGTTGATCGGGTGATTACGTCACAAACATTCTGAAAGAAGCCATCTGAATTTTGCCACCTTAAATATTTTTTTTCTAGTTTTAAATTTTTTTAAAAAAATAAGAAAATTACCAACAGACTTTTCACAAGCTGTAGAATCCATTTAAAATATTTGGAAAATTTCGTGTCCGCATATTCTTAAAGCTTGACAACTTACTTTCACAATTTTCACATTCTGAATAAATGAAATGAGCTCAGTGTTTTGTTTTTTTATTACGGAAATGGGCGCGTGCCGACCTAGTGCTATTGACGCCGCTCTGAACTAGGAAGTAACGCCATCTGTTTTTAGTTTAGGGAATAATACAGTGTGAACAACTATACCTTACGGCCATCTCCCCCGGATTTACCCTATTCATATTCATATTTCACAAAAACCGGCAAATGCTTTCCTTGTTTCGTGAATTAAAAAAAATATATGTTTCGTGCAAAATGTCAGAAGTTTGTGCTCAAAATCGATTCGAGCGTGTTTTCAAAATATCTCCCGAACGCCATGAAAATAGTAGGATATCTTACTGAACTCCATTTTTTCAGGGAAAAGCAATGATGGCTCCATTTTTCTTCGTATCTTTCGCCGACTTCTGGGTTGCTGATCAACTCAACAGTTTGGTGACACTTTTCACAGACATGCAGTATTTCGTTTGCTTCTACTCAACCAATCCCAGCTGGTCTGTCGGTGTAGGTTTGTATTCATCAAACTCATGAAATATAAAAAATTTACATTCTAAAACTACTCATATACAATTCATATTCATTCCTCAAACCTCATGGAGAAAAAACATGGAAAATATATTCAGAGTAATATTGCTACTAATCTGATTCTGATCTAATTATTGGCCATTCATTTCCACTTCACAAAACACAATAATGCACTCTCACAATTCAATGCTCAAAATACTACACGCGATACTGCATCACTGATCTGTATCAATCCTTCTTTAAAACTGTTCAGTTCATTAATCAACTAACTGCTTTCGCTATCCCCTCTGCCTTTTAAATGGGAAGTTAGTAGCCCCCGGTATTTATCGCATCTGTTTCTAGATCCTTCGCGATCGTTGTAAACAACACGCAGTGGCGCAGTGTGTTAACACTGCCCCCTCTGATTTGGATTGTCCCGATCTTATCGCTAATGAAAAGTATGTTATTATATTGTATATTGAAGCTCTGAACGTCGGTTTATAGTATCATTAAGGGTAATGAAAATCATCTCGCTCAAACTCCATTTGTTGGGTTGCCTATCCGAAACCTGTACTGATGAAAAGTTGAAATTATGGCCAGTGGTAGAATGATGATTACTCAATGCTGTTTTTCTGGCTTCTGCTTATTAATTTCACGACAATCAAATTGGTGTTGATTCATCCTTTTTTTTAAGGTATTGTCCTGTTTGTCCAGTTTAATACTTGTCACAATTGAAGCAAGGGACTTTATAGATTATATATAAATAGAGATCGCAACGTCGGCAATTTAAAACAAGCAAGAAGTTTGTTTTCTTTCGTCCTAAACCCGCTATCCACCCTGATAAATAGTTGAGAAGGACACGAACTACAAGAATATTAACATATTCTTCAAATGAGCTGTAAATAGCTTTTTTCAAAAATTTTAGATAAAACATTGAGAACTGATATTGGTCCACAAGTTCAAAATTGTGTCCACAAGTTCAAAATTGTGTTAATTATTGATAAAGCTCCTAAAAATATGACCAATAGCTCATTGGATTCGGAATGACGTGTAGAAAAATGAATTACGATGAATTTACAGCACACAAAAAATTTAAATTGTTATAACAAATTAAGAAGAAAAAGAAGTGATTTAGTTTTTTGCTAATAATTCAAACATTATTAACAATTTCGAAATTTGAAGATTCTCAAAGAGGAGGAAATTCCCAATAAAAAAGTCCGAACTCCTGGAACTCTATCTCCATTATTTATAATTTTAATTTAACGCCGGAAATAGATATAGTATTAAATATCAATTTAAACATTTAAAAAATTATGCTGTCATCTAAACATTTGAAAGAATAAAGACCCGTTGGAAAGAAATTCTTATGTTGATTTTTCAAAAAGTTTTTTCCGACCTCCGTTTTAAAATGTGAGGACATAAAAGTTTGAATAATTGTATTATAAATGTTTTGCTTCTTGGAGCCTTTCTTATATATATATATATATATATATATATATATATATATGGATATATATATATATATGGATATATATATATATATTTTTTAATTTTGTTTATTATAATTATTTGAAGTTAAAAACTAATGAAATTTTCAATAAATTATGCTAAATATTTTTTTTTAACTAATGTTATGTTTTGCCTTTTTAATCTAACAAGGGCATTGAATAACTCTGGGTAAGATTTTGTACGTCACTTGTTAAAAATTTTTAAGTTTACTATATAAAAAAAAATTAATACCATTTTGTTGTCATTACAAAATAATGAATGAATACATTTTTCTTGAAAACCAAGTTTCATTGTTTATAATCGTTTTTTTATTATTCCATTGTAAAAATAATTAGTTGGGAAATTATTTTTCCTTTTAAAATCATAATTGGCATTTCTCAATGGGGTAACGAAAAAAAAGATGTCATCAATAATTCCATTGTTTATTGATTTAACAATTTGTTATAAACAAATTCTGACTAACATTATATTTTTTCTGAAAGTTATTAAAATTACAGAAACAGCCGTATGTAACAAAATACCGAAAAATAAATTTTTAAATCTTTTATAACACTCTTCAAAATTACGCGATACCGAAGTTATAACGGCCACTTGATTTGTTGAGTAACAAACTGATATAACTTTCAAATTATTAGAGATACGATAATGGGAAATCGTTTTTATAAATGAATAATTATTCTTTGAGATGAGTTGAAAACCAAGTTTATGTCTATTGTTGATCAGCTGTTATATGCATTTGTTTATGAAAATTAAAGATTTTTTTAACATTTTCGTATATTTTTGACTTATAACTTCTTGAAAAATGCAAATACAGTAATGGAATTCCGAGACAATTTTGTTCTGTGATGAAATATCTGCCAAATTACCTTTTAATCACATTCATATCTCTTATAGTTTAAATTATATACGTGTTTTAAGTAATATTAATCAAACTCGTGTTGAATTTAAGTCAGAAATTTTCTATTCATAATAATTATAATAATATTTATTCACAATTTACACATAGTTCAATTTCATAATTTATACGAGGCAATTTTAGAATAAATAAAGGAAACCTACAGTAGGATATACCTGTGCGTGGGTTCTGCATAATTTAATTCGAATACTAATGAAATATGAATACTAATGAATATAATACTTAATGAGTAGTATAACTAATAGAGGATGAAATAAATAAAATAAAGTCGTCTGACGTCTAAGATTAATGTCTCTTTGTATAGTGAGTCGGTCGGGTAAGTTTTTTTTTTTGAGGTGGATTATCGTATCTCTGATAGTTTACAAGTTATATCTATGTTACTTAACAAATCAAGTGGCCGTTATAACTTCGGTATCGTGTAATATTGGAAAGTGTTAAAAGAAAAGATTTAAAGAACTTTTTTTCAGTGTTTTGTTACATATGGCTGTTTCTGTAATTACTTCTAGAAAAAAAAATGTTAGTCAGAATTTGTTTATAACAAATTGTTAAATCGATAAACAATGAAATTATAATTTTTTTGTTATTTATTGAGAAATGCCAATTATGATTTTCAAAGAAATAATAATTTCTAAACTTATTATCTAAGCAATGGAAAATAAAAAAATGTTTTTAAGAACATTTTTTTTAATAATTATTTTGTTATGAAAATTTACTTAATGCCATTGTTGGATGCGAAACAGGGCAATAATATAAGATTTGTTTGAAAACCATTCTTTAACATATTTTTTTTAATATTTCATCAATTTTTAACGTTAAACAATTATAATAAACAAAATGAAATACTTTTATAATCTTTCATCACGTGATCTTCTTGAGTATATACATATATAAGAAATGCTCCAAGAAGCAAAAAATGTATAAGTCAATTATTTAAACTTTTATGTCGCCGTTCAAGAGTTTAGATAACAGCATAATTTTATCAAATGTTCAAATTGATATTTAATACTATAAAAAAATTATTTCATGTCGGAGCCCTATTTTCGGCGTTTAATTAAAATTATAAATAATTGAGCTAAAGTTCAGGGAGTTTGGACTTTCTATTGGAAATTTCCTCCTCTTTGAGAATCTTTTTATAAAATTCCTCAACTAATCCTAGTTTTTGAATTATTAGCGAAAAACTAAACGACTTTTTTTCCTCTTAATTTGTTAATAGCAATTGCAATTTTTTTATGTGCCGTGAAATCATCGACATACGTCATTCCGAATCCAATGAGCTATCGCTCATATTTTTAGGAGCTTCATAAAAAATTAACACCATTTTGAACTTGTTGATCAGATTACATAGTTATTAATATATGTGTAGTATATGTTTTTTACCAATTTTGAAAATATGTTAAACTTTGTCAGTTTTTATATTATCCGGTAGAGAATGGGAGATCATTCTGATTTTACCTTTTTTGCAATGTGTACATTCAAATGATCAAAACCAGGTGATTTTCTAGAATGCTTCTAATGATTTCTTCAATTTTTTGGCTAGTTGTTGATACCAGAAACATAGAAGTTACAGAATTATATTTAAATGAAGGATCATCTTTAATATTAATTATTGGTAATGAAGTGGTGCCTAGCGTCTGTAATTAAATATTAATCGAAAATAGTTTGTGGCATATCAGACAAGAAAATGGAAAATAGAATTGAATAAAAAAATTGGTTCATATTTTTCAATTCAATTCTATCTTTCATTTTCTTGTCTGATGTGCCACAAACTATTTTCGATTAATATCCATCACTTCATTATTTATATTTACTTGGCTGAGTCATGCCCATTGAAATTTCGGGTGTGAAGTCGGTCGATAATCCTATATGTGACTGACACTAGCTGGCAAAACCAATATAATTTCATTAGGCGTGTATGCGTGAATGTTTTCATAGTCACATTAACCCTCATCATCTTCGCGTACTAATACAGAGCTGAATTTAAAATGTGAATCGCCGGTTTCCGAATAAGGACCAACAGCACAGTTGGTTGTGCCTTCGACTAGAAATCTAGAGGTCCCAGGTTCGAATCCTGGTTGGTCCACATTTTTTTATTCCATTCTATTTTTCATTTTCTTGTCTGATATGCCATAAACTATTTTCGATTAATATTAATTATGATATTCACATATTTCTGTTTTTCCTATGACATTCTCCTATGTTGCAGATGCAAAGTATTGTGTTGCGAACTACCTCGGTGTGAGAGCTTTTGTGGCTTGTCTGCCACCATGGTTCCGATTTTCACAATGCTTGAGGAGGTATAGAGACACGAAAGAAGCCTTCCCTCACATAGCTAACGCAGCTAAATATGCCACGTCTTTCTTCGTCGTCATGTTTTCCACGCTGAACAAAGTTTATGGATCAGGTGAGTACAGTAATTCTTGTTAAGTTTTTTTTTAGTATAAACCCATGTCTCAATATTTTGGTAGAGATAAAAAAACAATTTGCACCTTATACAGAACAGTACTGATACTAGATAGTATTGGAATGTGAGCTCTTTGTCCACATTCATTCATCAACCATGGAGGTCTCAAGAATCTTCTATGATTTGTTTTCCAGATGATTCTTCGAACTCTTCTATCAACTGGTTCTTCTATCTATGGATTGCAGCATCGCTGTTCAGCTCGTGTTATGCGTATACATGGGACATCAAACTGGATTGGGGACTGTTCGATTCCAAAGCTGGAGATAACAAGTTTCTTCGAGAAGAAATAGTCTATTCCTCAACGGTAAACATAATCAGGTTTTTTGGGTAATTCTTAGAAATCTGGAAATGCCTTACCATATATTGTATATTTCCTCGGTTAATTTTTGTTTACAAATTGTTGAAAAAATAGAAACGTAGAGTATTAACATAAAACTATTCTTATGTTCCAATATTCGCCTTTTGAATTTTCTGCCTGTTTGGCTCATGTGAAAAATTGCGCAAGTACCTCAAACACTTAAATACTGCGGTGTTTTCAGATTTTTCGGATTTATCTCTGGTAATCTTAATGAATTCCCCTCAATTATTGTCAGTTCTGTATGCAATATTGATATTTTGAATAGTCCCCGCGGTTCGGTCGAAAAAACTTTTCTGCTCGTTTGTGCAAATCTTATACCATCTGCATATTTTTTGGCCCCACACTTCCCAGAGGGCCGATTGTGCAACAGAAACTTTGTAATTGTCCATTTCTCGACATGTCTACCTTGACGTTCAATACATGTAGTTGTTCGGGATTTCATTTCTCTGGACACATTTTGCAGCATTAGTGGTGTAATGTTATTGTCATATTACTTCTTCTAAATGGTCGATATTATGAAATGGCCGATGTCTATAAACCTTACTTTTAAGGTACCCCCATAAAAAGAAATCCAAGGGCGTCAAATCTGGGGATTTTGCAGGCCACGGGTTTTCTGAATATCGTCCTATCCACTTATAAGGAAAGTGTTCGTTAAGCCAAGGGTTCTATGTATTGACGTTCCGTATTGTGGGAAAAAAATATAATTTCTTCTTTCCAGCGGTAATCCATGTGAGAAATAAAAAAACCCGTTATTTAAAAACTTTATATAATTTCGTGAATTTAAGTTGCCCCAAAAAAGTAAGGCCCAACGACCTGCGTATCTAATATGTCGCACCAAACATTACTTTTGACGGAAAATTGACTTTTTGCCTGTATCGTCCAATTTAGATTCTCATTAGCTCACCATCTACAGTTCTGGGAATTGACAGTACCGTTTGATGTAAAAGTCGCCTCTTTTGTAGGAAAATTTTGGCATTCCTCAATCATGCCTTGGAACCAAAATGAAAAAACTAAGCGGGCATCGAAATCTTCATCGAGTAAGGTGTGGATGAATTTTGGTTTGTATGCACGAAATTTATTATTCTTCAAAATTCTTCTAATGGATTTTCCAGATATACCAGTTTGGTACTGCTCTGCCATCTGTGGATTTTCTGTTACCGATAACAAAACATTAGAGGTACCTTCTTCATTAGTGACGGGCTTACTATGTGGAATTTTGTTACGATTTTCTACACTGCCTGTAGCTTTAAATTTGTTTAAAATACGCAACACCGTAGATCCATGGATATTCTTATTTGGATATCTAGCATTGAATATATCTGCTGCTTCTCTGGAACTATGAAAACTCTCGCCACATATTGAGACAAGCTCAATTTTTTCTTGCAAACTTAGCTTTTCTTGGGGCATTTCTAATTTTTGTTAACGCACAACAAAATGTAAAATCACTTTTACAATGAAAAAAATTATACAAGAAAGACGATAAAAATACCGGGATAAATAATAACACTACTTAATCGTTCTTAATAACACATTAGCATTATTAGTCAATTGTTTCATGGCCTCTTCGATCATGATGAAATCTGCGATGCACGCAACAATGAATATATTGTAGGTATGTATGATTCCAACAATTTGCCAAAAATCAAATTATTTTTGTTCGAATACTTTATTTTTATTAAAATTTTATAGATACAAGGGCATTCATTAATAATAAACAGTATCGGGATTATAATGTCCTGGAGATATTTCAGTTACCTCTCATGAAGCAGCTGAACACATGGCAAATTAACAGATTTCCAATTTTCTCCGAATAAAATAGAAATATCTTACAAATATTCACAAAATATTATTCAAAATATTACTGTTGGCTTTACTCTTTGTCAGAAATGAATTTTTCCATATTGATATTCTTTTAATCGCAAAAAAAATATTTTTATTTTTTCATTTCAGATTTCCTTCGAAACATGTAAATAGCTATAAAATGTCATTCTGAACAACTTTGCCATCTAACATTTTTCGATATTTTTTCGAATAAGTGTGTTTTAAGACAATTTTTAATTTTTTTTAATTTCACGCCAAACACGAAAAGACGAGCGCACTGTACAACGTCTTCTTGGGTTTCTTTTGATGTAGAAGCGATTGCACGTATCGATATTTGACAAAATTTATTAATGAAAGAATTTCCCATATGATGCGTACTTTCTACCGGTCACTGTAGAACGCGTTATCTTGTCGGGATATACCCTTCACATTGTTCTGTTTTTTTCCACAGTGGTTCTATTATTTTGCCA
The DNA here is from genome assembly GCA_018342105.1 of Gonioctena quinquepunctata. NCBI lineage: Eukaryota > Metazoa > Arthropoda > Insecta > Coleoptera > Chrysomelidae > Gonioctena > Gonioctena quinquepunctata. Next base: position 594,884 of record JAFIRS010000181.1, read on the forward strand.
TCATCGAAGATCTACTCCTCAGATTTGGATGGGCCTTCCTGATATCGATGACTGAAATGGGGTATGCACTGGAACATTCAATGGTAACACTGCTAGCACCTCTTGAAGTTTTCAGGTAAGTTGTATATTTTCAAAAAAAATAGTTTGTGATTCAGAAAAATGCAAAAGGGAATTTAACCTCATTGGTTGGTTGATTGAAGGGAATGGGATTTTATCTGAAGATTTCTATAACAATGAGTCAGTGATTCCTAGTTATATAGACCTGTGTCTTGTACAAGGTGCAGTAGTCTGTTCACTGGGATTTCTGGATCCATGATTTGTTTGAACGTTTTTCTGTGCCTATTTTCTATAGCATCGGATTTGAAGATGATGTCAGTTGGTCGGTTGTTGTGCGTGCCTCTGTTTTATTCAATTTTGTGATATTACTCTTCGATATGGTCTCATTGTACTTTTTATTGGAAGGCGGCGAAAATTATTTATGGACATCTTTCCGTAGTGTGGGATTACCCAAGTCCTGGAGTCTTGCACCTCAAATGTGTTTGAGAAAAGTGTGTTGAAAGTGTTTCTAACCGCCAACTTAGTTGCAAAGCAATCCTCGGATGTCAGAGACTTGTGTGAGTTAAGAAAACGGGGACCTTAGCTTTTTAAGTGTCATCTACTCAAATGATTTCTTTCGATTCGTGATAACTAGTTGCAAAGTCCAGCCTTTCATGATAGTTCGTGGTAGGCTGTTCAGTACATCACTGATCAACGCATAGAACAAATTTGGAACTGAAAAGAAACGTAGCCTTTTTTCATTGTTTCCGGTAGAAACACACTGATATATCGATACTTCCATTGGACATAATTGACAGTAACCCAAAACAGTTTGTATTATTTCAAGTCATCTGTTATCATTTTAGTCAGTGAACATCGTATATGCATTTCGTTTATGGTGAAACAGGGGGAAATGCCAGAGCCGCTGCTGAATTATATCAACATAGATATCCAAACAGACATGATCCACATTCCACTACTTTCATAGCTGTGCATCGACGATTGAAGGAAACGGGGTCCTTTATTCAGTAAACACCATTGTGGTGCGAATAGAACAAGAAGAAATAATGTTAAGGAAGAACAAATTCCTGGACAATTAGCAGCAGATCCTTCTACCAGCACTCAGGCTATTTCGTATGGGTTACAAGTGTCATGATGAACAGTAAGTCGTGTAGCACGTGAACAACTATTGTATCCATTTCGCCTACAGAAGGTGATGGCCCTAGATGCTGGTGATTATGGCCCTCGTAGATTTTTTTGTGAATGGTTTTTGAGGATGTATGAACGAGCCAACGAGTTTTCTAGATTTGTTCTATTCACGGATGAGGCATGTTTCACAAGAGATGGATATTTCAATAGTAGGAACATTCATTTATGGGATGAACAAAATCCGCATGGAATGTTTCAAAAAGGCTACCAACAAATGTTTTCAGTGAATATTTGGGTAGATATGATCGAAAATCGTATCGTTGGACCCTATCTTCTTCCTCCCCGTTTGAATGGGCAGAACCACCGAGTGTTTCTTGAACATGTTTTACCTGGGCTACTTGAAAACGTACCTCTTTTGGTTAGTCAAAGCATGTGGTATCAATATGACGGAGCACGGCCCATTTCCAACGAATCGTTCGTCAATTTCTTGATCAAACATATAGATAGACGTGGTCCCATAAATTGGCCTGCACTTTCTCCGGATTTAACTTCACTAGACTTTTTTTGTGGGGATATCTTGAATCCCTAGTGTATGAAACACCTGTAGAATCTGTGGAAGATTTAACGGCAATAATTTTAGCAGCATGTACGTTAATACAGAATACACCAGGAATATTTCAAAGCGTGCGACAGTCGATGATACGGAGATGCCAATTGTGTATTGTACAAAATAGTGGTCCATTTGAACATTTGCTTTAATGCCTTGTTTGTTTCTATGTAGTGTACCCATTTAACGGTTTCTATCGTTTAGGTAGATATTAATACACGATAATTGTTTTCCTTCATCAAAAACATGTTGATTGGATAATATTTTCCTAGATAATTCAATCCGAAATGGCTTTGATACTGATACTCTAACATAAACTTCAACAAATTGAGAGTACTTATCTTCATTTTTTCGGAAAAATTATTTCAGACCTTATCTAAGTGGAGTATTATGAATTTGAGATTGGGTTTGTTTGTCAGTTGATCTGTCGAAACAATCATATGCAAGAAGGTATGGAAACATATCAGTGAATCCGCGACATTGATTCGATCAAATAATATGATGAATGAAAAAATGGAGTAATCGGTATCATTCTGACTCACCCATACTATGTTTCCGATTCTCCCAACATCAAAAAAATGTTCAGGAGGTTGACACATATTCCGATATGTTGTAAGGAATGTGCATTATGCGATTATTGCACATAGGAAATTATGTCTCTACTAAGGACATATCTTCAGTTTTTCTCAATTATCTCAGAAACCTCCTGTTTCAGGCACATGGAAAGTTATGACTTTTAGGTTGAGTATCGATGGAGCTGAACTGGTGTCAAACGCTCATTTGTCCATTCACTTGTCCCAAGAAAATATGAAGGAACATATGACC